>JAVTVJ010001768.1:0-279054 GCA_034509425.1 Eopsaltria australis
CAGAGCATTCCCACACACAGGAGTTTATCTGTTGTTTCTTAACAGCTCAGGTAACCTAAACAGGACAAGCTCTCCTGCACAGAGTTGTTTTAGAGTTATTTTTTTGTTAACCCCATGGGGTTAACACTGGTCTGGCATCTCCCAGCTGCCCAAAAACATCTGGGAGTTGAAGTGAGGTCTGGGAGAGAAGCTGGATTTCTGACAGGCAGACACATCACTTTACAAACTTTATCAGTTACACCAAATTTTCACAAAGCAGAAATCTTCTTCACATTCCATGCAAATGTGTGGAGTTGCTCCCATTGTGCTTACTCCCCTGGGATCAAGTGAAGGAATATGTACACTGTCATCATTTCTGTGCTAAATTACATTTGACTGCTAATCAATTCCATTTATTTTCCTAATTTTAGTATAAGTACCTTGATATAGAGCATTGTTTTATCTTATGCTGTAATTTACTAGTAGTTCTTTCATTTAATACCTTCTGGCAAGTAATTCTGATTAAGATCTTTCATCTGTTACCTCTTGTCTGTTTAATAAATAATTCCTTTTTATAAACAGACCTGATTTGCCATCATTAAAAGCTGCAGGCCAGAGTGATTCCTTACATTTAAACTGGTTGCAAACCCTGAGGCTGAGGCAGGGCTTGTCTGAAGCTCCCACTCCCCCCGTGGCACGGGGTCAGACCAAGCTCTGCCCAGCAGAATGGAAGGCACCAGGCAGAAATATGTAAAACACAATTCTAAAGTTTCTGAAAAATAGGAAGGAAAAGAAAAAGAAAAGAAAAAAAGGTTTGTTTATTTATGTAAGATTTTTTTAAGTACATGGAAGAAGTTTCCTTCTACAATCTTAACATAGCTTCTAACACTCCCTCTTACAGATGAAAATCTCCACTCTCCCTCTTTCCTCCTCAAAGGCTGAAATGTTCTTGGGAATTATCTGGAAATTAATTTTACTGAACAAGAATTTCCAGTGAAAAACACCACTACAAACACCTGAAACAACACTAACATTGTCATTTCCACACTAAATTAACTTTCCTCCATTTTTTCCTCAGGGCTCCTTTCACCTCCTTATTCCTCCAACTATAAATAACGGGGATCAGTAAAGGAGTGACCACAGAGTAAGAAAGTGAGAGGAATTTATCCACACATGCACAGTAGCTGTATTTTGGCCTCAAGTACATGGAGCCTGCAGTGCCATAAAAAACACTCACAACCAAGAGGTGAGAGGAGCAGGTGGAAAAGGCTCTCTGCTGGCTCTCAGCTGATGCCATCTGCACAATTGTGGAGATTATACGAACATAGGAATAAATGATCAGCAAGAAAGGGCTCAGAATGGCAAAGACAGCCACCACAATGACCTGGATCTCACTTGGGAAGGTGTTGCCACAAAGCAGCTCCAGGAGGAGCTGAATCTCACAGAAGAAGTGGTCGATGGCAGAACCACACAGGGGGAGCTGAATGCAATGAGGGTGTGAACCAAGCCCACAGCAGCCCCACAAATGTAAGATCCAGCCAGCAGGCTCCTGCACACCCTGCTGCTCATGAGAATTGGGTAATGCAAGGGGTGGCAAATGGCAACATAACGATCCAGAGACATGGCAGCCAAGAGAAAACACTCAGCAACCCCAAAGAAGAGGAAGGAAAACATTTGCATTGCACATCTTGCCTTGGAAATACTCACTGTTCCCACCACCAGGTTCTCCAGGATGGTTGGGATGATGACTGACAAATAGCAGATATCCAACCAGGAGAGCTGAGTGAGGAAGAAATACATGGGGCTGTGAAGGGAACTGTCAGTATTTATTGTGAGAGCTATCACTGTGTTTGCCATCAGCGTGAGGATATAAAGGGATAATAAAACGACAAAGAGCAAAGGGTGCAAATGAGAGATTTGAGAAAAACCCAGGAGTCTGAATTCACTCACTGCACTGAGGTTCCCCAGGATCATCCTTCTCTGGTGCCTTGGAGAACTCTCTTGCTTTCAGTGTTCAGTGGCTGATGAAGCTGCAAAGAGCCAGGCAAATCTGCAATCAAACCACAGCTGCCTGCTTGGACAGACAAAAGGATGAGCAGAATTTAGAA
Organism: Eopsaltria australis; assembly: GCA_034509425.1. Lineage (NCBI taxonomy): Eukaryota > Metazoa > Chordata > Aves > Passeriformes > Petroicidae > Eopsaltria > Eopsaltria australis. Next base: position 2,088 of record JAVTVJ010001768.1, read on the forward strand.
ACTATCCAGATTTGGAAAAGATCTTCTGAACAGATCATAGAAGTTTCTAAAGAAAATAAGGCATTCTGATGCATTTATTTTTGTCTCTAGTTTTGACTGATTCTTCTTCTTTCACAGCATTGCCTTCAAGGTTTGAATATTCACTACTGTCTTCAAATGCTCAGCTACCATTTTTACCCTGTAGAAGAAGAAAAAAAAATCATAGCAGATCTCTTTTGATGGACTAATCAGTTCAAGTCCCAATATCATTGGTAGCTACATTTGAATATAACAAAGGTAACTTCTCTGTTACCTTTTGTGGAGTGTGGTGGAAGAAGAGGAAGGAAAAAAGCCCCTAAATTATGAGGTCTCCAGAAAAGCTTCTGAGCACTCTGCAGTGAAGCAGAAGAGATGCTGTTCCACAGTGCTTTATTACATATATATATATATGTTGCCTTTTCCCCCAGCCTGGAAAAGAAACTCGAGATCATTAGCAGAGTCATCTAGAAGCAGATCTGCAATTATGAAAGGCTTCCGGAAGCACTTATCGAAAGGCTCCATAAAAGCCAGCCTCAGCTGAAGACCCATCCTTCAGCTTTAGGAAACTTAGCATAATTGATAAACACAAATAAGAGCCAATATATGACCTCCCATTCCCCCACGTCCAGCCTTCTCTGGGCCCCCCTCTCAGCACCGAGTCTACTTGTTGATGAAATGCACCTCAGACGTCTTCCGAGCTTGCCGATTCCCAGGAAGAGCAAGACCTAGGAACAGGGCCTTGCACCACCCAGGGCTTGGAGCTCTGCAATTTGTTTTGTCTTTCTGCTTAGGGAAAGGCTATGCAAAGGTACTGGAAAAACTAGCTATTAATACAGTAGGCTACAGAGCTACAAATAGATGGGCAGAGAGCACAGAGAACATAGAAAAGAAAAAAAGGCAGAAACCAAACGGCTTCATTTATATATATATTTATAAAGTCCACTGAGACTGGCTAGTGTTGATTGGAGCAATAAGGAATAGCTGCTAGAGGCTGGCTAAATATGATGGATGTGCATCAGCTGACTCTCAGCCACCTCTGGTTTTACAGAACTTGGAAAGCATTTCCATATAAACCCAGATATCCTCCTGCAATATCGAGATCTGGCTTTTACTTGGCACTAATTGCTATTAGTTCATAATGCAGCCAAATTAAGGCAGAGTTGCCACACAGAATTACCATACTCATGATTTCTCAACAAAACCTGAAGGTGAAGCAAAGATGCAGTCCACAATCATTTGGGGATAAGGGATATAAGATTCGCTCATTACCAATCTTAATTTTTACCGTTTCTTATTAAAAGATCTTTTTTATTCCACTGTTGTTGGGTTTATTATGTGGTTTTGTATTCAGATCCATCATCAACCCCACATCATCTCTCTCACCTCAATGCCCCTTTCAATGCCAAGGAGCTTGGTGCCCATGTTTCACACCCAGAGGGAAAGCAGAGTGCATTCAGCCTGTTTGCTGGCATGGCACCATTTCAATCAGCCACTAATCACTGAAACAGACCCCAGCTAAACCCGCATCAGGGTTGAACTGATCCAGACTTGCCTGTCCCCAGGTCTGACTCTGACTCCCTGTGCTCCTCTGTCGCATGGTCAGACACGAAAGAATCAGGCACTCAGTCAGGTCACAGAGCCACCAAGGCCTGGCCGAGAGAAGAAGAGCCCAGCCTCTCTTTATTCTTACATTTATAAACCTTTTCATGTACAATCATGGATTGGACAATGAGGTTGCCACCTCTTCAATTCTATGGGTGAGAAACACAGTCCATCAACCTTCTCCGCCCTCGGGAAAGGAATGACAAACAACATTCAATGTACAAAACAATCCTTGGCCAGTTAGACAAACGTGGACTGTGTTTACATAAAATCTAGGAGAACCTTTGGTGCCAAGTATCAACACAGCACACTGTAAAAATCAGGGCGACACTCCTCCCCAGCCCCACTGACCAGAACACGGCCCATGGATTGGATTTTTCTCACTAGATATTGGTTGTTTAGAGTACAGAAAAGTTCCACATGTTCAGGAGATTTGGATCAAAGCACAGTCAGAAACAAAAGCAATTTATTCCAGAAATCTGAGGGTTACATTGGATTAAAAGTTGAATTATTGGTTGATACTCACATTTCCAGTGTTGAGACATCTCATTCAGTCTGATCCTTTTCCACCTGGCCTTAGGACTGTCTTTGCCCACTTTTATCCTTGGTCACTGACTGCAGAGTGGCCTTTGTATCACAGGAATATTCTGTGAGCAGCAGAAAGAAATTGATTTTGTAGGGAAGAACCACCTAATGTGATGGAGGTGTCTCCTGCATGGGAAGATAAATGGCAGCTTAAAAGTGCAGTATCTTTGTTTCATTAAACAGAAACATCATAAAAACAGAAATTATTATCCACAGAGGAAAATTTCTGAGAAATACGAAGGACCGATCTGAGATGACATGATGTGTTCTGCCATGACAGGCCTCTCCTGCAGCATTAATTAGAAAATAATCAAACCAGAGTTAGGTGTGTGTTAGGCACATGTTCTTTCCTCCTGCAAAACCTTTAAAGCCCTTTTCCTGGGTCTCTTTGTAGTTGATCTCCATATCAAATTTTTATGTCTTAGTTCAGGCAAGATCAGGCCCAAGAACCACAAAAGGTCAAAGCATAACAGATTGAAATAGATTTGCAAGTGCTCTGTAGGTTTTTCTTTCCAGTTTTTTCCAGAACCTAACAGGAGAGCCAGAGAGAGTTGAGTTGTACCTAAACAATGAGAAAACAAGAACTGACAGCTACAAGTGCAGCAGCCAATACCCCACAGACTCTGTTCCTCTGGGAACACAGATAGAAACACTTCAGCTTTGTGATGTGGCTTTTCCAAAAACATTAACCACAGATTTCTCCTCCTGGCAGGTGAGCTGCTTTCTTTTACTTCATTCCTCTGTCTCTTCTTCCAGATGTTTTTGTCCTCTGACACCTGCACAGGTCGGACTTCTCTTTAAGGGAGATGTATCAGCCTATGAAGTGCATGGGTTATTGGAAGAGAAGATCAATTCCAAGACATTTTTGTATTCTTGAAAAAACCTGCTACACCTGAAACATGCCTGGAACAAATGTTATTTCCTGGGGCTCAATCCACATTCTTTAGTATTTTGTGTGTGGAGAATGTGTGGGTGTCTTGGGTTAGGCCGCAGGGGTCAAAATCTAGGAAGTGATCTATGCTGCAGGAGGGAATATAACTTCCTTCCTGGGAGAGAGAGCTAATAATTAGGTAGTTTTAAGGATTGATACTGAGGTGAACCAATTAAAAAGTTGATTTGCCTTCGGGGAAAAAACTATATATAAGTAGAAACTTTTTGAAGTACTTTTTCTTTTTGGACCTGCTGCTGTGGAGAGAGGAGCATCTCCTGCTTCTCTCCCTGGTAGGGCCTCAGCCCCACCCCTCCTTCCAAGGAGGGATGGAGGGGGAAGAGAGGTTTTATGGCAGCTGTGCCGCTGCAGCCGGGAATGGGGGAGGAAACAGTTGGAATGTTCAGCAGATCCAGCTCAGCCGGTGTGTCAGCTACACGGGACAGGGCCAGGCCCCTGCTCCGGGCCAGGCAAGGACCGGGCCGCACTCCATCCAGCTCGGGCCAGGCCCTGCCCTGTCACCCTGGGCCCAGATGGCCCCAGCAGGCCGAGCCAGCTCCGCAGAGCCGGGCACAGAGACTCTGAGAGCTTCTGCCATCCAGCTCGGACCTTTCTGAGCCAAGCACAGAGACTCTGAGAGCTTCTGCCATCCAGCTCGGACCTTTCTGAGCCAAGCACAGAGACTCTGAGAGCTTCTGCCATCCAGCTCGGACCTTTCTGAGCCAAGCACAGAGACTCTGAGAGCTTCTGCCATCCAGCTCGGGCCTGTTCAAACAGCCCGGCAGAGAGCACGGGATCCTCACACTGCCAGACAGAGAGAGAGACAGAGATTAACCCTATCCATGCCTGGACTCAACTTACAGACACCCATCCTTCCTCGCAAAGAGAAGAACAAGTGAGGACATCTACAGAAATGCAACATAAAGACTTTACAGTCAGTGAGGAAAGCAGAACTGATACCGAGAGGGAGGTGCATGGGAAGTGCTTCAAGAGTGAAGCTAAAAACTCTTTAGAGAGAGGAGAGGCTGTAACCCAGAGCCCTGGTCCTGGGGGGAATGCCAGAGAACCTGACTTGTCAGGAGAGCTGGTGTTGCTAAGCACAAAAGAAAAGATTTTCTTTGTTACTGCAATTGAACTGTGCATCCTTAAAACACGTACCCCATAGACTGTTCAGAACCCACCGTAGTGGCTGTGGGAAGGCTACTAGTGTAAGAAAGATCCACCATTAAGCTAGACTTTGCTCCAGGCGGTGGCTAATAATGAAGCAGAAGACCCATAAAAACTGTATTTTTCTTACACAAAATCCATGGTGTCAACAAAATAAACTTCTCTCCCTAAATGAACTGGAACAAGAGCTATTTCTGAGGTAGTAAACTGACTGGAAGTCAAAGTGTTGTCTTTTGTGTATTGTCAAAGAGAATGAAATAGAGAAGTGAGAGAAAGAGAAGTAGTCTGAAGAGTTTGTTCTAGTTTTTCTTTTTTTCTTTTTCCCTTTGTCTTAAGTAGATGAATAAAGTTTCTTTGTACTTTATAAAGTTTGAGCCTGCTTTGCCTACTCCTAATCCTCATCTCACAACAAACAAGCAAGTAATTTCAGTAAGTGTACTAGCATTTAACCACAAACCTGAAGAAGCAAACTGAAACCACTACAGTGGGATTATCTGTGCTCATGAGGCAATTCTTTCCCCATCCAGAGGATGACAGCCTGAGCTCAGATATTCAACTGTGCTTTAAGCTTCTTCACCAAATCTCTCTGTTCTCCATGACTGTTGGGTGTATATTTTTGGGCATGTCACCAGAGTCTTACATTCCCTTTAGAGTGACCCCGCATTGATTTTAGAGAAAACATGGATGGTTTCTTTGGCCATGGAATAGACATTGACACATGCAGTATGATCAAGTTTCTTGTCCTGCTCCAAGCCCTGGCAGAGCTGATCAACATTTAGCAAGGTTTGTCACAAGTTGCTACAGTGGGAAAGCAACTTAGGAAAATTCCTGAAGCTTTAAGTTTTGCTCAAAACAACTGTAATCAACCTGGAGATGCTTCAGTGGTCTCAGACCTGGAAGAGAGGTTTATTGCTGAAGCTAGACACAAGGAATGCACAATTTATGAACCACAAGGTCATCATGCAGAAGCCTGGGATAAAGAGGAAACTAAGACAGACAATTCAGCAATAGTACTGTAATCCCATTGTCCTGCCTACAGAGTTAATGTCTTCTCAGTCGCTCTTCCAGTGCTGTGGTTTGGATTTGGAATGAGAATGGTGTTGAGAACACCATGTTGAGAAGGTTTGGGTTTTGCCAAGTCGTGTTTATCCTGAGTCAAGGACTTTGTTTTTCCTTGTCTCCTGCTCTGCCAGTGGGAGGATCCTAAAAGAACTTGCGAGGGAGCACAGCTGGCACAGGGGACCTAAACTGACCAAAGGGACATTTCACACCACAGAACATCATGCCTGGGATATAAACTGGGAGGAATTGCCCAGAAGGGCAGCTGATCTTGCCTGGGGAAGGAGGCTCTGGCATCAGTCCCCAATGGTGTGCAATTGCATCACTTGTTTGGTTCCTTCTCATTATCATTATTCATTACTACTGTTGTTGTATTTTATTTCTTTTCAATTATTAAACTCTTCTTAATTTGACACACAAGTTTAACTTCAAATCTGCTCCCCATTCCACCAGTGTGGGGGGGGAGGAAGAGGTGGTTGAGCAAGCAGCTGCGTGGTGCTTAATTTCCATCTTGGTTTCAACCACAATACCTCTCTCTATCTGGGGAAGAGATAATAAAAAGAGACTGAAAACGTGGACTAATTAGCACGAGAAGCAAGAAGTCAGTAAGAAGAAAGAAGCACTAGAAGACAGAACACTAATTAATGAGGAGCATGATGCAATTCATAGCCAATGAACGTTCATTTCTTTGGTTGCTAAAATGTAGAAATAGTGCAAAGTTCTGAAAGTGTGTCTGCGTGTTTAGAGGAGGGCTGTACTAAAGCAGTGTGTGCTTTCTAATGCTAAAAGTGGCATCAGAGAGCTTGATTGATCCTGATGTTTGCAGTGACAGTGCTGGCTATGACACTTTGGTCCGGCAGCTCTCAGCATTCTCTAACACTAAAAACAGGAGACCCTCCTTGCTGAAGCCATTGCTGGGAAGGTGTCAACAGCACACAGCTGGAGCTGCTGTATCCCTGCTCAGGCAGCGGGTCCTGCTCCAGCTGGCACAGCCCCCCCACCCCGAGCACCCCTGACAGTCCATCACTTCAGACTCTAAAAGCCCTGTCCCACTTGGGAACAGGACAGACTCCTAATACCCCCCTTCTCAGAGTGTGTGTGGACATTCCTCCCTTGACTGCAGACACCCAGCAAGGTTTTGCCTTGAGACTCAGAAAAAGAAACATGGCCAGGGCCATTGGCAAGGGTAAATAATATCAATCTCTACTTAACCTTTATTTTTCTAACTTTAATGTAACTGCCTACAAATACTGTGCTATAGTAGTAACAATAAGTATCTACAATGGGAATCGCTATCTACAATGGGAATCCCTATCTACAATGGGAATCCCTATCTACAATGGGAATCCCTATCTACAATGGGAATCCCTATCTCTGGGGCATGGAAACCCTCCTGTTCCTCGCTGAAGGGCGGTGCTTTGAGCACTGCACAAAGCGGCTGCGGAGACCGTAGCCCAGCCCTGGGCATCTCCTCTGCCCTCTCCGCCTCGCTCAGGTTTGCTGCCGAGCAGCCCTGAGCACTGCAGCCCGCTTCAAGCTGCTGCTGGAGGGCTCTGGAGCTGCACTGCCAACAGGGCTTTGGTCCCAGCATGCAGGACTCGCTGTCTGCATCCTCCTCTTCTTGGCTGGCGGTTTGTAGTCCGTGTGCTGAACGAACCGGCTGCGGAGGTCGTAGCCGCCCCGCACGGATCCGCTCATCCCCCTCTTCCTCTTCTCCGGAGCAGCCTCGGGGGTACGAGCCCCCTCCAAGCTCCTGTTGGAAGGCTCTGGAGCTGCATCATCCCCGGGAGCTTGGCCACAGCTTGGAGGGTCAGCTTCCCTCTCTGTGGAGTGCTCACAGCCTGTGGTGCCCACAGAGGAGCTGTGGCCATCACTGCCCAGCAGCTGGCATCTCTTCAAGGCCTGCTCGCTGCCAGGCTCCTCCAGCACCACATCCTGCAAAGAGAGCAGTGAAGAGTTCCTGCCCTTCTCTCCTCAAAGGACCAGGGTCAGTGGGGAACCCCCAGAAGGTCTGAGAGTGGACATTTCAGAGCCGCCAAAGAGCCAAAGGTGCACAAATGGCATGGATCCAGGCGGGATGCTTTGAGAGGAAGCAGCACTGTGGCTGTGAAAATGCTGCAGTGTGGGAGAGGGACAAGGAGAAATGCTGAGATCCTAGAAGGAAATCCAATGCCCCTCTAGTGCCCTGACCCACGTCCCCAGAGTTACCTTGGTGCTGCCAGGCAAACCCTGAGGGCCAACAGAAGCCACCTGCTTGCTGCTGGCTGCCCACTGACTGAGCAAGGAAGGGCTATATGGTGGTGCCGGTGAGGAAGAAGCCCTTTCTCCAATCTTCAGATCAGAGCATCTGGAAAAAAAAAAAAGAATTATCTCAGTTTGGGGCTGTTGTTGCAGCCTTCTCAGGGGTTCAGTGATTTTCTTGGAGAGGTTTCTATGTCAGAGAGAAAAATTAACCGAGGCCACTCATGGAAAATTCAGCTCGGGTCTTCCCACCCAGTCTGCTCCTGTCCCAGCAAAACTTCATCTTTATACTTTCTACAGCCTCCGTTTCATTCACAGACTTGTTTGGGTTGGAAGGGACCTTAAAGCTCTTTTTTTTTTCCACCCTTGCTTTCATGGCCAGCAATACCTCACAATAGACCAGGTTTCTCCAAGCCCTGTCCAATCTGGCCTTGAACACCTCCAGGGATGGCTCACCCACAGCTTCTTTGGGCAGCCTGTGCCATTGTCTCACCACCCCTACACTGAAGCACTTCTTCCTAATATCTAATGAAAAGCTGTCCTCTGGCAGCTGAAAACTGATACCCTTCATCCTGTCCAACCCTCCCTGATAAAGACTCCCTCCCCATCTTTTCCTGGTGGGCATCTTTAAGTTCTCTCCCTCTTCTGTACATAAATCCAGCATCAGAGAGCAGACAAGGAGCAGGTTACATCAGGGCAGCAGCCTGAAGGACTGACATGGGCCAGTGCAGGTTTCACAGCACTGAATGATGCAGGTGGCCATTGCATTTGGTGAGAAAAAATATGAAGGACTATGAGAAGCAAATCAATGAACAGGCAAAAGGAAACATGTCCTGAGCACATGTGAATCCTGGCTGTTACCTGGCATAGAACAGCAGGTAGGCTTGCTGCTTGAGAGCTGTGTCAATGCAACGCAGCTGCACAGACTCATCGTCCATCTGGTACCACAGCCCATTGCTGGCCTGGAAAACAAAGCAAGGATCTCTGCATGGTTCCTCTCCAAAAACACAGGCAAAAAACTACCAAACAAAGAGCATGTCAAAACAAATCCAGCGCAGCCCCTAAGGACACCTTCTGCCCCAAAACCTGGGCTCTCAAGAACACTGATTTATCTTCCCCAGCACACATTTTCCCCATTGGAAGGCAAGGAATTCTCTTTACCTTTGTGTAGCAGAAGTAGTGTCCTCCATGGCAGCTGGCCCCACTGTGCACCAGGACAGCGTACAAGGAGTAATGCAGGGCTTCTCCCTCTGCCTGGGACATGTAGGGGCGAAGATCCAGGTACTCGGGGTACTCCACAACCTACAGACACCACGAGGTGTCACAAGTGACCCTGACCTGTGACACGGAATTGCCTGCCAAGTCCAGGGCTCACAGCTGTGTAAATACATCTTTGGGGCTCACAAACAGCTGCTTTTCCATAAAGCAACACAGAATGCTTTGGGTTCTGTGCTCCTGGCCAAACTGTTCCTGGCCAAAGCAGCTCTGGTGGAGAAGAGCTCTTGCCTGCCTTCCCAAGGGAATTCTTCTCTCCCAGAAGGGGACACCACTAAGCCAACACCAGTGGCCTGTTACAAGCTCTAGGAGATCTGCTCCAGGAAGAGAAAGCTGCATGGCACTTGTGTACACACCTTGCTGATCTTCCCACCAGTGAAACAGTCAAACCTCTTCAGACACACTGTGAGAACCTTGGGTGCACGATGGACCGTGAACCTCTTGGAGGCAGCAACAGTCTTCTTACACCTTGAAACCAAGCACAGAGCCCAGTGCTGAAATGCACCCAGTCCTCCCCCACAGTGGCCAGGCTGTCTCACACATCTTTTGCTGCTTTAAGGCTATTCATTGCCATCTTTTTAAAAAGCTGCATCTCATTTGTGTGCAGTGAGCCTCCATGAGAAGATGACGTGCTCAATGACATGCAGCCCCCTCACACAGGATCTCGTGTTCACATGTTCTCAGTCATCATCTTACTTGTCACATTTAAAGCAGTTTTCCCCATCCAGGCGCTCGGGTGTCACAAAATCCTGCAGAGCCGCAGTGAGGGACGAGGCTGCCTGGAGGAGGGAGAATGAGCACACTGAGCTGCAGGAAATGCCCTCACCCAAACATTTCCCAGGAGGTGACAGGAAGGCCCCTGGAGCTGCTGCAGAAGAGACCCACCATGAACCTGCCCAGAAGGAGGCAGAAACAGAGCGTGATGCTGAACATTTCCCTGTGTCCCAGGGGCTCCTGGAGCCATCAAGAGCTCCCTCCCTGTCCAGTTCAAGTGATGATGCTGTGCAGGGGCATCAGGGGTGAAAAGAATCCAACCCCTCAGCTTGGGAGCCAGATGGGTGTGAGGGAGGGCAAAGGGAAGAAGGATGAGGATGTATCAAGGGTGCAGAGAGGATAATGCTGCTTGTCCACCTCAAAGACAGCACCTACAGAGAGAGCAGTGCCACGGCCTCTGTGCGAGGACACCATCCATTCCCCTGCCCACCCACCACCAAGACCTCTTGTGTTCACAGTCTACATTTCTCAGACAAATGTGTTGACTCTGGAAAGCTGCAGGGGCCTTGCGATGTCTTCAAGCACAATTGCAAAGCCTCTTACTTTGATATCCAAAGGGACATCCAGGAAGGCCTCATAGGAGTCAGAAATGGCTTTGCAGCTGAAGCAGGTGACTGGAAGGAAAAATCCAAACACTGAGCAATGGGGAGCTGGCTGACATTGCCCATTTACACGTGTTTTACCTCTCCCACCAGCCCCAGGACCAAGTGTCCGGCACAGGCAGACAGAAGGGCACAGGCAATGTTAAAGGGAGCAGGATTTGTGGAAACGTACCTCTGGATCTCAGAAAGCCCCCAAATATTTGATGGACAATGGTAGTGGATTGAGAAGAGATGTCCAAGCTGCAAACAAGTGATAAGACAGAGTTTTGCTTTGCCTGAAGGCCCTCGCTTCAGGTTTCCCTTGGTGGCAGCACATGAAGCAGTCCAAAGGGCTCAGAACTCTCTTAGGGTGATTTGCTTGTGCTTACTCGCTGCTCGCACTCAGACAAGCACTCTGCATGGCATTGACAGTGCAGCACAAGAAGTCGTGGGCATCTTCCTCCCTGCCAGGCTGGAAATGTTCTCCTATGCCTAAGAAAGAAGATGTTTGTAGTTCTCTCACACAAGGAGGGAAGAAAAGCTGTCAAAGCACCTGGAATGACTCACGTCTGAAAACCCTGAGGACAGCCAGGGGCAGGATGGCACTGACAGGGGAATGCAGGACCTGGTTAACGTGTCTTTCCATGGTGCACATCATGCAGAAACCTTGCTGCTGACCTGAAGAAGGAGGCAAGGTTAGCAAAATGTCCCCAGCAGTGGGATACTCCTCCTCTTCCACTCCCATCCGGTGTGACACTCCACTCCTCCCAATGGCCCCAGTGATCCCAGAGCATTTTAGCATGCAGAAAATGTTCTTAAGAAGAATGCTAAACTGACAGAAGTTTTCTGTGGAATAAGCCAAGAGGGTTTAACTTGCAGGAATGGAGACCTGGAGCTAGAAAGAGCTTCCTACATGTAGAATAAAACAAGTAGCTTCTAGGCTTGAGTGTTCAAAGAACATAAACTCGTGGGGCTGACAAAGGGCTGCTGTTCTCCTACATCAAACTCCAGCTCCTCCGGGGAATCTTGGGGATTTGATTTTCAAGGAGATGTTGCTGCAAGCACTCACAGGCCCGGCTGTGCTCTCGGGAGAGCAGGTAGTTGGCCAGTGGGGGGGTGTAGGTCAAGCACTGCAGGACAGCATTGAGGAAGCACGTGTTGCCCACGTTGAAGAGCCCTGCCCCAGCACTCTGTCTCTGCTGCCACGCCATGCAAATCTTCTCCGGTGGAAACAGGATCATTTTTGGAGGAGCCATTCCCTCGGCAATGACTGCAGAGGAATTCCATTTGAAAAGAGAGGAGATGAGGAACAAAAGCACATTTCAACTTGGAGTTCTCTACACAAGCACTCAGCACAACCAGCTGCAACCTTCGACTCAGGATCAGGGGAAGCCTAGCGCTGCCATTGAAATTTACTGGTTTGGAAAAGTCTGTTCCCCTGCTTACTCTGCCAAGAGTCCAACAAACCCAGACTCTGATTTCTGGGCCTCACACTAGCTCCCTTTCTCACTGGAGCTGCAGACTGGGTTATCAGGTCAAGCTTGCCCTGATTGAAACTGATTGTAATTTCTTGAAAACAAGCAAGTGCTGAACACAGAAGGTAATTCAAGGATGTCAGACCTCTCTGTGAGCAATGATGGTTCAAGGTCTTGTACACAGTGGTAAAAGACAAAAGGTCTTTTCCTGTGATGAAACAAACACCTGTGTCAGCCTGGCTGCTCTCAAGAAACATCCCAGAGTGAACTCTGGTTGTGAGCGCATCATTCTGGGATCTGAGCACCAGCCCTGTCAGCTGTCTCTGGGCATTCACAAAACCCAAACCTGCTGGTGAAGCTGTTACTCACAGGACTCGCTCCCTGTCGTGGCCATTGCCTCTCTCAGGAACAGAGGGCAAAGCTCGGGAACAGAAGAGATCAGTCTCAATCCAATCACCTGATTGCAAAGAAATTACTGTAAGTCAGCAAAAGGATAAAAACTCCAGACAGTTGCAGTGGTGCCTGTACTAGCTGCAGGCTCACAGCCCCAGGATCAGTGAGAGAGCCCCAGCTCACAGCAGGCTCAGAGGTCCCTCTGAAGTGCTCCAGAGCATTGTTAGCGTCTCTGAAGAGGCCCTGCTGCTGCTCTCCTCTCACTGCAGCAGCAGCAGCAGCAGAGCTCTGGCTTTCCCACTCCTCTGCAGGAGTGACCAGCTCTCAGCCATTAATTTAACTCCTGCCTCTGCTGCTCTCCTTTTCCTGTCTCACTCCCTCCTGCAGCAGTCAGGGTGGGCTTTTTGCCACTCTGCGCTGAGCCCAGCCCCTCAGACTACAGTCACCCCCTATTCACCTATCCCAGGCTGGAGTCAAGAAAGAAGAATCAGCAAACAGGAGCTCTAGCCTAGCCTGTGTCTGAGCAGCTACAAAGGTATAACAGCTCAGCCTTCAGCTAGGGAGGTATAAAGCAGCCTAGACTTTCATCCCACATCTCCTTCCTCTACAAGAGTCTATCCCAAGAGTCAAATCATAACTACCTTGGAGAGGATGAAAGCTGAGGAGGGCAGTGAACAATAAATTTGTTCAAAAGGCCGGTGAGTGGCAAAGGAAGAAGCTGAGTGATCCTGAAGGCCAGCTCTCTTGTTAGCCTGCTTCCAGGACTGCCAGCACTGGGCAAGTGAGGTCACGTTCACTGCACAGGTTCCACACCTCTGCCCCTCTGTGACATAGGGGACGTGTCTCTGTGAGACCACGGAACCACCTGGGCACAGGAACCCTCATGGCTCCTCTGGTAGGTGGAAGTCACTGGGCCTCCTCCTGTGCTGCTGATGAAGGGGGATTCATTGGCTCCTTCTCCAAAGCACAGAGCCCAGTGAGCACAGCCTGCCCAGAGCTGTCACAGGCCTGGCCACAGCTCTGCCTGCCACACAGGCTGAGGGGATTTCTGCTCCACTCCCCCCAGGCTCAGAGCTGTGCCTGTGGGGCTAACGTGAAAAAGCACCCCAGCTCTCACTGGGTCATTTCCAATTAATTTTCCCTGCCTAGGGGCTGGCCCTGGGCTGGCACCACCAAAGGGACCCTCGAGAGGCTGCTCTGGGAGGGCCTTGGCTGGCTGCCCTCACCCAGCTGCTGTCTCTCCTGAGCAGCTTTTTAGCAGCTTCATATTCACTCCTCTGTGAATTGGGTGAATTCCTCCCTCCAGGCTTGCTTTGGCTTTGATCAGGCACAGCTTCAGCCACATTCCCTCTCAGGATGCCTGCAGGCAGTTCTCTTCCTGCTGCACTTGACCCACGTGGTTTTGGAATATCCTCTGGACACCTGGAGTTCTGAGCAGCCTCTGGGCAGCAGGCAGTGGGTGTTTCTTGTGCTCCAAGGAGGCAGCTGGTTGCTATTCACCCCTGAAGCCTCAGGATTTTAGCTTTTGTATTTTTCATGCATTTGTAATCCTGCAGTTCTTTAGTGTACAACTCTAAACTCCATATCCAGTGTCAGCTCCTGCTCTCCCATTTGGGTCAGACACAACAATTCCTCTCCAGGCCTGGCAATCAAGGACACCTGGCTGTCTCAGGCCCTGAGAAATGGAAGCAAAAGTGACTTTGCAGGGAGCAAACTTGGGGTAAATTACTTCATTACCTGAAACTGTAATTGCAAGATGAACCCCCAATATGCAAATGGCCCAAACTTATAAAAGTGTGAAAACCCGTGACCTGCGGTCCATTTTTGGGTGTAGCCCCTGGAGGGCTTTGTCTGCCCTAAATGTACCTGAAAGCCCTTCAATAAATAGAACTGCTTTTTATTCCCTTCATTCTGTCTGGCCTCTGTTTTTTGGGTAGTCCTGAAAAGGCATCACCCCCACTTGCAGTGGCTGCTTTGGCCCCTGCCCAGCCTTGGGCCACCAAGTTTCACCCACTTCTGTCCCAAGGCAGTGACACAGACCCACAGCAAGGATGGCTCTGGGAGATCAGGGCCCACCAAACACCCTCCTGCTGCTGGGGACAGTCTGAGGCACGGGCAGGAGGGGCCAGAACCACCCCAGAACTGGAGCAATTCACCCCATTTGCATTTATGTTCACTCAGGAATTATGTTGAAAGGAACGAGGGACTTTTCTTTACAAACAAACTGTGGGTTTGCTGGTGGATGTTTTAAGGATTGATATGGAGGTGAACCAATTAAAAAGTTGATTTGCCTTCGGGGAAAAAACTATAAATAAGTAGAAACTTCTTGAAGTTCTTTTTCTTTTTGGACCTGCTGCTGTGTAGAGAGGAGCATCTCCTGCTTCTCTCCCTGCTAAGGCCTCAGCCCCCCCCTCCTTCCAAGGAGGGATGGGGGGGGAAGAGAGGTTTTATGGCAGCCGTGCCGCTGCAGCCGGGAATGGGGGAGGAAACGGCTGGAATGTTCAGCAGATCCAGCTCAGCCGGTGTGTCAGCTACACGGGACAGGGCCAGGCCCCTGCTCCGGGCCAGGCAAGGACCGGGCCGCACTCCATCCAGCTCGGGCCAGGCCCTGCCCTGTCACCCCGGGCCCAGATGGCCCCAGCAGGCCGAGCCAGCTCCGCAGAGCCGGGCACAGAGACTCTGAGAGCTTCTGCCATCCAGCTCGGACCTTTCTGAGCCAAGCACAGAGACTCTGAGAGCTTCTGCCATCCAGCTCGGACCTTTCTGAGCCAAGCACAGAGACTCTGAGAGCTTCTGCCATCCAGCTCGGACCTTTCTGAGCCAAGCACAGAGACTCTGAGAGCTTCTGCCATCCAGCTCGGACCTTTCTGAGCCAAGCACAGAGACTCTGAGAGCTTCTGCCATCCAGCTCGGGCCTGTTCAAACAGCCCGGCAGAGAGCACGGGATCCTCACACTGCCAGAGAGAGAGAGACAGAGATTAACTCTCTCCATGCCTGGACTCAACTTACAGACACCCATCCTTCCTCGCAAAGAGAACAACAAGTGAGGACATCTACAGAAATGCAACATAAAGACTTTACAGTCAGTGAGGAAAGCAGAACTGATACCTACACGGAGCTGCATGAGAAGTACTTCAAGAGTGAAGCTAAAAACTCTTTTAGAGAACCATAGTTGAAGACTGAGCTAATAAATTCTCTGTAATATATGAAGATATAGTCCAAAAAGGGAATGTGAAGTTCTTATTGCAGCCAATAAACTAAAATACCTGGGTAAAGACAAGGAAGTGTTGAAAAAGTACAGCCTGATGAGAAACCTGAACCAAGAGAGAGGAGAGGCTGTAACCCAGAGCCCTGGTCCCCGGGGGAATGCCAGAGAACCTGACTTGTCAGGAGAGCCGGTGTTGCTAAGCACAAAAGAAAAGATTTTCTTTGTTACTGCAATTGAACTGTGCATCCTTAAAACACGTACCCCATAGACTGTTCAGAACCCACCGTAGTGGCTGTGGGAAGGCTACTAGTGTAAGAAAGATCCACCATTAAGCTAGACTTTGCTCCAGGCGGTGGCTAATAATGAAGCAGAAGACCCATAAAAACTGTATTTTTCTTACACAAAATCCATGGTGTCAACAAAATAAACTTCTCTCCCTAAATGAACTGGAACAAGAGCTATTTCTGAGGTAGTAAACTGACTGGAAGTCAAAGTGTTGTCTTTTGTGTATTGTCAAAGAGAATGAAATAGAGAAGTGAGAGAAAGAGAAGTAGTCTGAAGAGTTTGTTCTAGTTTTTCTTTTTTTCTTTTTCCCTTTGTCTTAAGTAGATTAATAAAGTTTCTTTGTACTTTATAAAGTTTGAGCCTGCTTTGCCTACTCCTAATCCTCATCTCACAACAAACAAGCAAGTAATTTCAGTAAGTGTACTAGCATTTAACCACAAACCTGAATAAGCAAACTGAAACCACTACAGTGGGATTATCTGTGCTCATGAGGCAATTCTTTCCCCATCCAGAGGATGACAGCCTGAGCTCAGATATTCAACTGTGCTTTAAGCTTCTTCACCAAATCTCTCTGTTCTCCATGACTGTTGGGTGTATATTTTTGGGCATGTCACCAGAGTCTTACATTCCCTTTAGAGTGACCCCACATTGATTTTAGAGAAAACATGCATGGTTTCTTTTGCCACGGAATAGACATCGACACATGCAGTATGATCAAGTTTCTTGTCCTGCTCCAAGCCCTGGCAGAGCTGATCAACATTTAGCAAGGTTTGTCACAAGTTGCTACAGTGGGAAAGCAACTTAGGAAAATTCCTGAAGCTTTAAGTTTTGCTCAAAAACTGTAATCAACCTGGAGATGCTTCAGTGGTCTCAGACCTGGAAGAGAGGTTTATTGCTGAAGCTGGACACAAGGAATGCACAATTTATGAACCACAAGGTCATCATGCAGAAGCCTGGGATAAAGAGGAAACTAAGAAAGACAACTCAGCAATAGTACTGTAATCCCATTGTCCTGCCTACAGAGTTAATGTCTTCTCAGTCGCTCTTCCAGTGCTGTGGTTTGGATTTGGAATGAGAATGGTGTTGAGAACACCATGTTGAGAAGGTTTGGGTTTTGCCAAGTCGTGTTTATCCTGAGTCAAGGACTTTGTTTTTCCTTGTCTCCTGCTCTGCCACTGGGAGGATCCCAAAAGAACCTGCCAGGGAGCACAGCTGGCACAGGGGACCTAAACTGACCAAAGGGACATTTCACACCACACAACATCGTGCCTGGGATATAAACTGGGAGGAATTGCCCAAAAGGGCAGCTGATCTTGCCTGGGGAAGGAGGCTCTGGCATCAGTCACCAATGGTGTGCAATTGCATCACTTGTTTGGTTCCTTCTCATTATCATTATTCATTACTACTATTGTTGTATTTTATTTCAATTATTAAACTCTTCTTAATTTGACACACAAGTTTAACTTCAAATCTGCTCCCCATTCCACCAGTATGGGGGGGGCGGGAGGAAGAGGTGGTTGAGCAAGCAGCTGCGTGGTGCTTAATTTCCATCTTGGTTTCAACCACAATACCTCTCTCTATCTGGGGAAGAGATAATAAAAAGACTGAAAACGTGGACTAATTAGCACGAGAAGCAAGAAGTCAATAAGAAGAAAGAAGCAATAGAAGACAGAACACTAATTAATGAGGAGCATGATGCAATTTATAGCCAATGAACGTTCATTTCTTTGGTTGCTAAAATGTATAAATAGTGCAAAGTTCTGAAAGTGTGTCTGCGTGTTTAGAGGAGGGCTGTACTAAAGCAATGTGTGCTTTCTAATGCTAAAAGTGGCATCAGAGAGCTTGATTGATCCTGATGTTTGCAGTGACAGTGCTGGCTATGACACTTTGGTCCGGCAGCTCTCAGCATTCTCTAACACTAAAAACAGGAGACCCTCCTTGCTGAAGCCATTGCTGGGAAGGTGTCAACAGCACACAGCTGGAGCTGCTGTATCCCTGCTCAGGCAGAGGGTCCTGCTCCAGCTGGCACAGCCCCCCCAAGCACCCCTGACAGTCCATCACTTCAGACTCTAAAAGCCCTGTCCCACTCTGGAACAGGACAGACTCCTAATACCCCCCTTCTCAGAGTGTGTGTGGACATTCCTCCCTTGACTGCGGACACCCAGCAAGGTTTTGCCTTGAGACTCAGAAAAAGAAACATGGCCAGGGCGTTGGCAAGGGTAAATAATATCAATCTCTACTTAACCTTTATTTTTCTAAATTTAATGTAACTGCTTACAAATACTGTTCTGTACTAAGAACAATAACTATCTACAACGTGAATATCTATCTACAATGTGAATATCTACAACGTGAATATCTATCTACAACGTGAATATCTATCTACAACGTGAATATCTATCTACAACGTGAATATCTATCTACAACGTGTGACTATCTATGTATCTATCTACAACGTGAAATAAAGAATTCTAATTAAAGCCTTTTAGCCTGATCATTAGCATCACCATCAATTTCAATAAAATATTCCCTCATGCTTGAGATGGTGTGCAGAAAACAAGGAGACCTTGGCTAAAAAACGCAGTGCTAATCTTCCATTGTGCTTCAGCCAGGACCACAGCCTGAGCCCAGCAGTGCCAGAGTGCCTTGAGTGCTTCTCTGGGCATCTCTGGGGCATGGAAACCCTCCTGTTCCTCGCTGAAGGGCGGTGCTTTGAGCACTGCACACAGCGGCTGCGGAGACCGTAGCCCAGCCCTGGGCATCTCCTCTGCCCTCTCCGCCTCGCTCAGGTTTGCTGCCGAGCAGCCCTGAGCACTGCAGCCCGCTTCAAGCTGCTGCTGGAGGGCTCTGGAGCTGCACTGCCAACAGGGCTTTGGTCCCAGCATGCAGGACTCGCTGTCTGCATCCTCCTCTTCTTGGCTGGCGGTTTGTAGTCCGTGTGCTGCACGAAGCGGCTGCGGAGGTCGTAGCCGCCCCGCACGGATCCGCTCATCCCCCTCTTCCTCTTCTCCGGAGCAGCCTCGGGGGCACGAGCCCCCTCCAAGCTTCTGTTGGAAGGCTCTGGAGCTGCATCATCCCCGGGAGCTTGGCCACAGCTTGGAGGGTCAGCTTCCCTCTCTGTGGAGTGCTCACAGCCCCTGGTGCCCACAGAGGAGCTGTGGCCATCACTGCCCAGCAGCTGGGATCTCTTCAAGGCCTGCTCGCTGCCAGGCTCCTCCAGCACCACATCCTGCAAAGAGAGCAGTGAAGAGTTCCTGCCCTTCTCTCCTCAAAGGACCAGGGTCAGTGGGGAACCCCCAGAAGGTCTGAGAGTGGACATTTCAGAGCCGCCAAAGAGCCAAAGGTGCACAAATGGCATGGATCCAGGCGGGATGCTTTGAGAGGAAGCAGCACTGTGGCTGTGAAAATGCTGCAGTGTGGCAGAGGGAGAAGGAGAAATGCTGAGCTCCTAGAAGGAAATCCAATGCCCCTCTAGTGCCCTGACCCACGTCCCCAGAGTTACCTTGGTGCTGCCAGGCAAACCCTGAGGGCCAACAGAAGCCACCTGCTTGCTGCTGGCTGCCCACTGACTGAGCAAGGAAGGGCTATATGGTGGTGCCGGTGAGGAAGAAGCCCTTTCTCCAATCTTCAGATCAGAGCATCTGGAAAAAAAAAAAAGAATTATCTCAGTTTGGGGCTGTTGTTGCAGCCTTCTCAGGGATTCAGTGATTTTCTTGGAGAGGTTCCTATGTGAGAGAGAAAAATTAACCGAAGCCACTTGTTATTATTTTGTCCAGTGTCCCCGGCCTCCTGCCGGTGGTTGCCTTTTGCTGTCCGCTTGTCCTCCAATACCCTAACCCTGAGGTGGGCAGACGAGGGAACCACAGGGGTTCAGCAGAAGCTAGAGGCGTCGGAGGGTCGAGGGTTATTCCTTTGGATCACCAGACTGGCAGCGAAGAAACAGGAGCGACTCTTAGCTCGGCAACAGAGAGGCTTTTATTCTGCTCTGGATCCGGGGGCCAAGAGCCCCGAACTGGCGTCGTGCATGAACTTAAATACAACAGAGTTAAACCAATCAAAGGTCGGGAGTGGGGAGGAGTTAGGGAGGGACTGGGGCATAACAACCATAGGGAAGAGAGGAAGGCAGGAGACAGGGGTGAACAACAAATCAACAACTGTGGAACACACAACTTTCCAGAACTGGGTATGAACTCAGAATAAGAGGGACAAACAATAAACCCAATAACAATAAGGTAGGAGTAACTTGGGGAGTGGCCCTGTTAGGGGCTAAACCATTTCTAAGCTAAGCCTAGTTTCTAGGCTTGGGGGAACTCCTCAACAGGTGGACTAATCCACCAGGAACCAGCTACAGGTTTTAGGGGCCTCATCTCTAGAGAGACAACCCCAACATCTCCCGCTTTTCTTTTTCTTGAGAGGGTTTTTTGTACTAAAGAAACAAGAATATTTTTTAAACATGCCAACATGATAAGAACAATAACTATAACCATGAGTACCCACAGAAGAGACTTGACGTTGTCCACAGCCCATCTCGAGATGCCCATATTGTCCAATAAATTCTGCAGCCAGTCTTTGCCTTCAGTTTTAAGTTGTCGGAGTTGATCTTTCATTTCTTGTATGGTGGCATGGATGCTTTTCCAATTCGAGGTTAACTTCAGACAGCAGAGACCCTCGAACTCCTCGCACCCGTGCCCATGGGCGACGAGCACAAAGTCGATCGCCGCCCGATTTTGGAGGGTAGCGTGCTTGGTGGTTTCCTCGTCTTCCAGTAGTTGGGACAATGCACGGGACATGAGGTTGGCTTATTTACCAAGCCAACGCTCCAGGTGTGATAATTCCCCCAACGCCTTCGCAGCTGCCACCCAGGGCACAAAGATGGAGGCAGCCACCCTCTTAGAAAAGCTCCAGTCAACAATTTGGCTATCGCAATCTGGACCCCAATTCTTCCATTCACGTTTCTGGCGAGCCTGATCATATTCTTTGCGCCAATTAAGAATTTGAGTTTTGTTGGGGGTCAGGAGGGTTAACTTGCCCAACGTGCATGGCCCACCTCGAAGACGGGATGCTATCCCAGCCCAAACCCGGTTGCCGCAGATGAGAAACACTCCACTAGGGAGTGCTCTTGGGACATTACTGGACTTACAAAGTCTGTTTGTGGTGTAATTACACCAAAAAGCTGAATTATAAGCCCAATCAGTGGGGTCTACATTTTTGTAAGGGTAACGTTTTTGAACGGGGTTTTGAAGCCAATCCCGTGCTTTTACTTGATATCCAAAATTCACGCAATATGCTGCTTTGGAGGACCCCAGCAGGTCCAATTCCTGGGGTTCCTCTGGTGTTCCCTGCAAGGTTCTAGTCCAGGAATCCCAAGTATGTACTGGGTTGGGCTTTTTACCTGCAAATGGGTAGGCGTTCATTTGCAGGGGGATACCCACCAGGCATGTCGACATTGGGTCTGCTGCAGCATCCATGCCGAGGCAAAGGCTGTCCTGCCAAAGCGACTTTGCAAGGGTAATCCACACCTTTTCTTTGGGCTGCTGGACGAGCCACTCGGTTGTCTCTGGCAGGGTGCTCCCTGTCAGGAACAGTAGGAACAGAACGTTTTGGGGCATCATCTCGTCTGGGGTCTCAACTTGTGGGTTGGTATGTCTAAGAGTAAACAGTAATATTACATATTTAATTCCAAACTCTTCCCACCTACACCCAACATACTCCCACCTTCATTCCCCCTTTTCTTTTACTAACAGAATTACAACAAATGAGATTTTGAGGGGATAAGGAGAGGTTAATGATGGGGTAGGCTAAGGGAAAAGGGTTATTCAAAAGATCTTAGTGTCTCAGACGCTGTTATGTCTTGCTCGGTGTGTAGGTCTCGTGCTGGTGTTCGAAGCCTGATCAAGTAAGTCTATTCTTTCCTCTTTCCTTCTCCTTCGTTTCCCGACAGTGGCATAACCAGAGGTTGTTGCATCCACCACGGGAACACGGGTGGATAGGGTCCCCATGGTGGAGGCGTGAAGCCTTGTGTCTGGAGAGGCGCAGTACCTGAGGAATACTTAAAATTGCTGTTAATAGAAGGTTTCTGCTTGTATTGTCTGGGTTTCTTACGGTCTTTAACAAAGTGTCCTGTGCCACCACAATTCTAGCATTTCTTACTTGAATTGGTCTCAATTTCAACGGCAAATGTTGATGATTTTGTTTTTGGATGAGGGCTTTTAGTCTCTGATTCAACTGGGTGCAGTCTTACTTCTGCACACCTTAGGGCAATAAATTCAATGGTAGGAGGGAGTTCTAAGGGAAGCATATCTATAACACGACAACATTCCCTATTAGCATTCTCCCGGGCCACCTCTGTCAACAACTCCTTTAGCATCTTAGGGTCAGTGATAACTCGTGACATCGCCTCCCTCAGGCGATCTACAAAATCTGCAAAATTTTCCACTGGCCCCTGCCCGATTGCTGTATAACTTTTAGGTGGACCCATTTCAATAGGAAGACTAAAAAGGATGCATTTGGCAGCATTTTGGATGTCTATTAAAACTTCTTCCGGTATATTTGTCGCTTGATCCCTTGCTTTGGACATGTTCCCCTCTCCTGCTAGGTGTTGCATTGTGAGGGCTGCCTTATTTGCATCGCTTTTGCACAACTCTAACAGTTTCTGCAGTTCCCTCTTCCATCTTTTTTCCCAAATCCAAAAGTGACTCTCTATTAACAAACCGGATATTAGGGTCTTTATGTCATGTGGCACGAGGACATTCGTCTCAAGAGTGCCATTAATTAGTCCTTTGAAATACGATGATTCCCTCCCAAATTCTTTCGCAGCCTTGCCAATTTCCTTAATGGAGGCCTGCCAGATCGGTTCCCACCGGGGCTTGGCTCCTTGCCGGCTGTAAGTCACCGGCGCGGCGAATGGAAAAGCCGCGGCAGCGGCCGGAGCCGGGTAGGTCTCGGGCTTCCCCCCTCCCGGTGCCAGAGCGTGGGAACCGGAAGGGGGAGCGTGGGAACCCAGAAGGTGCGAGGGGTTCGCGGCAGAAGAGGTTGGGAGGTAGGCGGGCTGAGGGCTGGAAGGGGTTGGGCAGGGAACCGAACGAGTGGAGAAAACTTGGGGGTGGAGTTGGGAAGGTGGGAGGGAACCCGCAGGATTGACACCATCGGCCGCAGGGGGGGAACCGACGGCAAACCAATGGACGGCGAGTGGGAGGGCAAAGGGGTAGGGAGAAAGGGATTCGCGCCTTTCGCGCCCGAGCATGCGCACACAACACACTGACGACCGCAGCGCGGCGAGCTGCCACAGCCCCTATTTCGCTGTGGCGCAGCACGGAATCCGCTGCCGCCACTTCGCTGGGGCGCAGCTTTAATTCCGCCGACGCCACTCTGGCGTGGCGCAGCAGAAAATCCTCTAACAGTACTAACAGTGCTAGAACATGGAGGGGATGGAAGCACAACGGGTGCAACTGGGGTAGCGGGTGGAGGGAAGAGGGTAAGGTTAGAATCCGTCCCGGGGTGGCCGATCCCGGGGCGAAAAGGGTTGGTGGAGCCTCTACCGCGGTCGGGGTCTTCGGCGCCCCGGATTTCTCCCTCGGGCTCGCGGCCAACGGGGGGTACCTCGGCAGAGTCCCCGCCAGGGATAGTGGGTGTCGGGTTAATGGGGTTAGGAGAACCAGTAGGAAGGGGGGGGGTAACAGTCCCTGAACTTTCCCCGTTCGTAGATAAAACCCGATAAATTAAAATTTGTAAAGGAAAAAACTTTCTAACTGAATCATCCCCGGAATTCGCGATTTCTGTTAACTTAAACCCTACTTCATCCCAAAACCCAAGAGTTAAGACAGAAGAAGGTGCTGTAAAGGGAACAGAAGCGGCGACCCATCCAAGAAATTTCTTTAACAGTTTTTTATCAAAAGACTCCCCCCTCCCAACTAATTTAACTTTAACACTATAATACATAAAGGAAAGCGCCCTCTCCCTTTTTGAAAAACGGATTCCCATTTTTCTATTAAGGGAGGTATTCCCTCACCCCGACAAACAAAAAGGCAAAATGTGGCGGAAAAAATCCGAAAGCTTACCGCACCGGTCGACCTTTCGGCTAGTTTCTTCCTTTCCCCTCTAGACCACGTCCCCGAGGGCTGCAGTACTGGAACACCGCCAAATAAATCCAAAAACTGAGGTGAAGGTCTCCGCCGCGAGCAGCTCTCCTGCACCCGGTGCCGGAGGTCGCTGCTCGCCCCGCAGGATCCCCCCTCTAAAACAGGAGGCGATCGTGCGGGGAGCGGCCCACAACGGCGTCCTCAGTGCTGGTACTGAGCAGTCCTCGCTGATCCCGCGTGGAATCAACAACCTCGGGCGCCAACTGTAATTATTTTGTCCAGTGTCCCCGGCCTCCTGCCGGTGGTTGCCTTTTGCTGTCCGCTTGTCCTCCAATACCCTAACCCTGAGGTGGGCAGACGAGGGAACCACAGAGGTTCAGCAGAAGCTAGAGGCGTCGGAGGGTCGAGGGTTATTCCTTTGGATCACCAGACCGGCAGCGAAGAAACAGGAGCGACTCTTAGCTCGGCAACAGAGAGGCTTTTATTCTGCTCTGGATCCGGGGGCCAAGAGCCCCGAACTGGCGTCGTGCATGAACTTAAATACAACAGAGTTAAACCAATCAAAGGTCGGGAGTGGGGAGGAGTTAGGGAGGGACTGGGGTATAACAACCATAGGGAAGAGAGGAAGGCAGGAGACAGGGGTGAACAACGAATCAACAACTGTGGAACACACAACTTTCCAGAACTGGGTATGAACTCAGAATAAGAGGGACAAACAATAAACCCAATAACAATAAAGTAGGAGTAACTTGGGGAGTGGCCCTGTTAGGGGCTAAACCATTGTAGTTTCTAGGCTTGGGGGAACTCCTCAGCAGGTGCACTAATCCACCAGGAACCAGCTATAGGTTTTAGGGGCTTCGTCTCTAGAGAGACAACCCCAACAATGAAGGTGTGCACAGATTATATTTGTCTCCTGCTGTCTTGTATTATTTGCTGAAAAAGATGTCCTAACTATACGATAATTTAAGAATCTGAATGAAACATCACTAGCAGGTTTCAATCATTTACTCCTTCATTTCTGACAAAATGAGAGCCCCCTTCCTCACTGTTCAAGTTACATTACTATCTGATTAATTAAAAATGTGTGATTCTACAAATCCTGAATGTATGTGGACTATCAAAAGAAAATTAAATCATATTGAAAGTTTTTCAACCTTCCTTTTTCAGTATTTGCTGTATCTTCAGAAACAGCAATATTTTAATGATGGAATCATTAGCTGAATTACTTCATTAAAGCTTTCTATTGCTCTCAACAGAAATGAGAATGAACAAATAACTGAAAATTATGTTCATAAGAAAAAATTGGGGCAAACCAACCCTGTCACATAACTCTGCTGCTGCTGGGGGCACTGAACAGGCCACAGGAGCAAGAACAAGTCCATTTGTTATTCTTACTTCCTCCTGTCATGAATGGGTGACTCAGATTGCCTGAAGAGGCAGAGACAGTGCTTCTATTGAAATATAATGTTGTAAAAATGCAACTTAACAAAGTTAAGCACGAATCAGAACAGGAAGTGGCTGACCCATGCTCTGGACACATGAGCAAACCTCCTGGATGTTGAAGTGGATGGGATTATCTCTCCTTTGTCTGGGTTATACATTTATCATAACATCTCTTATTAAAGTGATGCTCTTTGCTCCATAAATCTTATTGGGTCTTTTAATGGTGTTGTCTGCTTTATTGCAATTGTATTCTTCAAGAGTGGATTCCCAGATTTGAAAACTGGACAAGAAGATAACATCAATGTCAAACCTGGTTTGTGCAAAGACTGGGCAGTCAAAGATCACTGGCAAAGGGCCAGACAAAAGGAATCCGTGTGATATGAAGAGTTTTCAGATAAAGATTGGTGTGAAAGTTCAGCTGAAGCATTCTGGTGAATGCAGTGAGCATACTAAGGCTGAAAGTAATCAAATCATGTTGGATTAATGGAACAGGACACAGATTGAGTTATGAGACTCAGAGAAAGCCAATTCTGGTATGAACCAGCCCTTTTGAGTCACTTTAGGAAGCACAGAATGGTGATGGTCCAATGAAATCACAGTGCTGAACTCGGTGAGGGGGGAATTTAATATTCTTTTTGCAGCATGTCCCCTCTGCAAGGTTTAATCCTCTGCTGCTCTCTGATTTCTCAGTCACACTCTGCCACTGCCAAACGAGTTTTACACGTGAAACTCGACCCCTTGGGAGCCAGGACCCTGCAAGGGTCCCACTCCCACTTCCCACTGGAGAACAAAGACCCCCACAGGTTCCACAGCCCCACTCCCCTGCAACATCCCAAGGACTGGAAAATCTCTCTTATCCATGGAGCCTCCTCACCCAAAGCCTCTGGAAACTGTGAACAGGTTTCCCATCACCTTCCCAGGCAGGAATGAACACACAATGCTCAGAGAAGAGCTGACTTGTCAATAAGGAGCACCAAATGCTCTGCCTTAGCAGCCCTCATCTTAACCAGGTAAGGAAATCTGGCTGAGCCTTGCACCATGCAAATTCCTGCTTTGTTAAACCTGGCCAGGAAAGAGGGTTAATGGGGGTGGCTCATGGCAAAATGTGCTGCAACTGCATGCATAGATCAGACTGCAACAAATACAGACTTCTCCACCTGGGCCACAGTGACACAATGCAGCAGGACAGAGCTGGCCAGAGGAAATGTAATTTTCTACTGTTTCCATTCAGTCAAACAGCTGGCTGCAAGGGATGGTATAATAGTGTTAAAAAGGGGTCCACAGACAAAAATTTTAATAAAATAATATTGAACATTTATTAGCAGAACAAAGGCAAAAGCAGCACTGGGGGCAGAGCAATATCTGCCAGAGGCACGGGTTTCATTCCTTTTACAATGGGTTAAATACTTTTAACTGTTACATGTTCATTAAGCTCAGAAGAAAATTTACATTTCAAACAACCCTTTCCCTCTGGTCTCTGCCCCCCTTCTCACCAGAATGTCTCTTCAGGTGCCTGAACAGTGTCAGGCAGAGGCTTCAAGAGCTGTGAATTACCCTTATCTCTTCTTGTTTCCCTTGAAATTCCTTTGCACTGCAAGCAATCAGCTCAAAAGACGTTTACACCTATATATTTATGACTACATTTTCCAATCTATCCCAATTATCCCTAGGTTATAACTTTACAATAGTCTTGTTTCTACTTAACTATATTTTATCATAACACTATTTCTACAAAATATACAAAGAGCCAACATTTATCATTTACTCATCCATTACAATAGAGTCAGTGCTGAGTTGCTATTTAAATTTTAAGAAAGTATAAAGATTTCTTGTGGGATTTAGCATTACCAGCTTCCAAATTCTAGTGCCATTAGTAATAAGAAATCAGTCTCTAAAGGTTAACAAATGGTTCAGCCTCCTGGGCAATCTGACACACATTATCAGAGCTTTTGCCAATGCCAAGGGCTCCCTTCAGACATGGAATGGGGTTTGCATGTTGTAACTCACTCCTGTGGCATTTCCCACCTCTTGTGCAGGAAGAGCCACGAGGACCCAGTAATGAGGATAAACACAGGTGCTAGTGAGTGGTTCTGCTTGAGAGGAAGGAACAAATACCTGGCACAATCATGTCAGGCCAGGCAGTGAGCTGGGATGTGTCACTGAGTTACACTGAGATAATGGGGGAGAAAGAACCCAGAACAGAAAGCTAGAACAGTGCACAAAGCCTCCATCACTCCTAACCTAGGAGTAATTGTTGAAGAGAAGGTTACATTGAAGTGTCATGAGAGGGGGAGGATGTTTATTTCAGTTTGTCCCAGGTGGATCTGATACACTGCTTCCACAGGCTCCCTCCCCTAATTAGGTCCTCATTGAGAAGACACCTGGCAGGTCAACTGAAATGAAAAAGTAATTGATGCACGTGTTTTAAGTAAATAAAAAGAGCACTGACATCTGACCTTATGAAGGAATTGGAATTCTAAAGTCAGGAAATTTTTGTAGGGGGTGTTTTGGAAGAGGAGGAGATTTTTTTTTTCCCCCTGAACCTTTTTTTATAGGTAAGGTTTGTTTTTTTAAAACAACTTGCTACCATTTTGGGTACTCAGACACTGTGGTTTTGCTATAAATCAGGATGCCTTTCAGAGCTTAAAAGAGGAAAAATGAAACTGGTCATTTCCTTATGTTCCTTAGTAGCCCACACCACCCAGAAAAGATGCCCAGGATCTTTTCCGCTCCATGTGCTTGTCCACACAGGCTCTGCAAAGGAAAGATTTGCATCCAGATTTCCACAGACTTGAATATGGATATTGTGGCTGAGGCTGGCAGCTGGAGCAGATTGCTGTTGATCCTTTAGAGTCTTTGTACTTCCAGGTATAAACCAGGTGGAACAGATCTCCTGAAGCTCATCAGTGACAGCTCTGAGGTTATTGCCACTTCTTTGGCATGAAGGGGCTGAGATCTCACTGATGGAATCCAGCAGACCTGAACTCATGGCTGAGTTGTTACCTGTAAGAAGAAAATACACGCTTTCAGCTGGGTGAATGAGAGCCAGCTGTCCATGTTCATACATTAAGAGGTTCTTATTAAATCTCAGGTTCAGATAATATGGACAATTTACTGCCATCACAACATTCTTACTTTTTTCCTCCATCCACACTAAATCTGCTTGTTTTCTTGAAGTGTGGATAGAAACTGAACACAAATAAGTTAGGCCAGAGGAAGCTGTATTTTGTTTTGTTGGGGCCTACAGATTGAGGTAATGGGTGGAAAATGGGCAGAACAAACTAAACTAAAGAGCCAAGAGTGGATCTGGGCAAGGGATCCGTAGGATAGGTGACCAACACATCTGGATTGGGCTCAGATCTTCAAACTTGGAACAAAACCTGATGGGTTAAAATTGAGCACAAACAGTAACAAACAGGCACGTGGCTGAACCTGCCCAGGGCACTGGAACTCAGAGCAGACCAGTCCAGCTGGTGAATGCAGAAGGACTGGCTGGGGATGGAACAGGACAAGCTCACAAGGTGGGGCAGGCCAGGAAATCAGTGATGAATCAGAATGGAGCAGCCTGTGATGGCCTGGCCTCTGGCATGGTAAATCAATGGCTCAACATGGAAATTGTGGCCTCTAAAGAGAGACTCATGCTGTGGCTCAGGTGTGACAGGACCAGGGCACAGCAAATCCAGGCTTCTAAGAAAATATTGATGGATATGGCTAAGTGAGGAGTGGAAATGGATGTACCAGAGTAGGGTGGCAAAATATGAAGCCAGAGCAGGTTGGCTGTGATGCAGAAGTGAATGTAAGTAAGGAAGGAGACAGAGGTCAGCCTTATCACACTGTTCTCCACTGGCAGTGAGTTTTCCAGCTGTACACAAAGGCATCTTCAGAAACGCCTCCAGCAGTGCTTGTGACACAGCTCTGCGAGGCTGCTGAACCACCCACACCCACACAAACCCTCCCCCAGCTCCTCCTTCCTCAGCAGCAGCTCCAGCAGCTGCCATTCCTGTCTCTCCAGGCCCTGCCTGCAGCACAAACCCGGCAAACCCAGGCTGCTGCTTCCATCTGCTGCCCACAGTGCTCAGTGCAGCCACTCCTCACCTGGGAGCCTGCAGGAACAGCAGCACTTTGAACCAGCCTTCCCCAGCCCTGTGGCACCTGGGTTACTCAGCAAAAAGGAGAACTCAAGCAGAAGTTACACCACGGATGTACCAGAACAAAGAAAACGTGTCACTGCTGTCACACACCAGGAGACTCTGGGTGACAGCGTGTGACTGAATGAGCCTGAGGAGCCTGCTTGGCATGAATGGATGTAAAATCACCTCCCTTGGCTATGTTTTCACCCAGAGCAGGATGAAATTGGCCTTGTGGGCTGCAAGGATGCATTGCCAAGTCATGCTGAGCTTCCCCATCCCCAAATCCCCACATCTTTCTCTTTAGGGTTAGTGTCAATTTATTCTTCAGACTATTCTTGTGCTGGGGATTGCCCTGACCCACCTGTGGCACCTTGCACGTGGCCTTGTTGATCATGATGGCCACAGCCCCATCTCTCCAGCCTGTCCAGATCCCTCTGTGTGCATTAATACTGAGCTCAGCCCAGCAGGGCACAGCTGCCTGGCACTGGGGAGCCCAGAGCTGAGCCCAAAGCCCAAAGCTGAGCCCAGCACTCCAGGCGTACCCCCACCAGTGCTGGGCTGAGGGGAAGCATCACTTTTCCTGACCAGGTCTCCCCTTAGACAATAAACTATTGCCCACAATTCTTTGGGTGTGACCATCCAGGCAATTCCTCACACACAAGTGATCTGAGTGATCCATCCCTAACTCTCTCCAGCTCTGATGTTACAGGGGTGCAGCATCAAAAGAGAGCAGTTCCCAGTCTCATCTCCATTTGTATTGATGTGATCCCCCATCCCTTCAGAAAATGGAATATTTGTGTTTGTTACAAAGTTGAGAGCAATTAGCTGGAGTTCACAAGGACTTGTGCAATTAGACTGACTCCTGAGATTCACAACTTTCCTGCCTGGGGATTGGCCCTGTCCCCAATTCTCTACAGCCCAGGATCTCCCCTGGGAGGGACTCACTAAACACAAAGGCCTAGTTAAAACTTAGTGGAACTCTAATGCCTTGGGACGTGTTCACTCAGTGTCTTGGAAAGAAACTTCCTTGAGAAGAGGGAATAGGCAGCAAGGGATGTGAGCAGGGGCACAGGGGAAGAGCTGGAGAAACTGAAAGGAAGAGGAACAATCAAAATATTTATAATATCAATGACCGCAGACTGACACGCTGCAGGAAGTTCCTGATCTGTCCCAATTCAAGGTCAAAATAATTTGCTCATTTGTCTTGTTTGAGGGCAGATTTGCTGTGGAACCTGAAGTGTTTTACCCATTATATCCAGGGCTGATGACAGGGAAGGTCAGTTCTGTGAGGACTTTGGCTCTCAGAAAGGTGGGGCTGCAAGGTCACAGACAATCAGGGACCTGTCAGGATCACGCAGTCCAGCTCCTGGCCCTGCACAGGACACCTCTAGAACCACAACATGTGTGTGAGAGCATTGTCCAGACACTTTGGGAGCTCAGACAGACTTGGTGCTGAGCCCACTTCCCTGGGGAGCCTCTTCCAGTGCCCAAACACCCTGTGGGTGAATATCCCCTCCTGATACCCAACCTAAACCTCCCCCAGCTCAGCTCCAGCCATCTCCTCAAGTGCTGTCACTGGTTATGAGAGTGAAGAGATCAACACCTGCCCTTGTGGCCCTCAGGAGGACAGTGAAGGCCACGATGAGGTGTGAGCTCAGTGTCCTCTCCTCCAGGCCAGGTGCCCCTGCTGCAGAGCTCCACAGTTTCAAATCAACTTTGCTCTAAGAGCAGCACACAGGACACACATGGTCACAAATGATGTCACTGGAGGGCTCCAAAGGTGATGAGAATCCCTGTGATGAAGACAGGCTGAGGTAGCTGGGCCTGCTCAGCCTGGAGAACACTGAGGGGGATTTTATCAACAGATATCAATATCTGCAGGGAGGGTGTGCAGCAGAGCATTCCCACACACAAGAGTTTATCTGTTGTTTCTTAACAGCTCAGGTAACCCAAACAAGCTCTCCTGCACAGAGTTGTTTTAGAGTTATTTTTTTGTTAACCCCATGGGGTTAACACTGGTCTGGCATCTCCCAGCTGCCCAAAAACATCTGGGAGTTGAAGTGAGGTCTGGGAGAGAAGCTGGATTTCTGACAGGCAGACACATCACTTTACAAACTTTATCAGTTACACCAAATTTTCACAAAGCAGAAATCTTCTTCACATTCCATGCAAATGTGTGGAGTTGCTCCCATTGTGCTTACTCCCCTGGGATCAAGTGAAGGAATATGTACACTGTCATCATTTCTGTGCTAAATTACATTTGACTGCTAATCAATTCCATTTATTTTCCTAACTTTAGTATAAGTACCTTGATATAGAGCATTGTTTTATCTTATGCTGTAATTTACTAGTAGTTCTTTCATTTAATACCTTCTGGCAAGTAATTCTGATTAAGATCTTTCATCTGTTACCTCTTGTCTGTTTAATAAATAATTCCTTTTTATAAACAGACCTGATTTGCCATCATTAAAAGCTGCAGGCCAGAGTGATTCCTTACATTTAAACTGGTTGCAAACCCTGAGGCTGAGGCAGGGCTTGTCTGAAGCTCCCACTCCCCCCGTGGCACGGGGTCAGACCAAGCTCTGCCCAGCAGAATGGAAGGCACCAGGCAGAAATATGTAAAACACAATTCTAAAGTTTCTGAAAAATAGGAAGGAAAAGAAAAAGAAAAGAAAAAAAGGTTTGTTTATTTATGTAAGATTTTTTTAAGTACATGGAAGAAGTTTCCTTCTACAATCTTAACATAGCTTCTAACACTCCCTCTTACAGATGAAAATCTCCACTCTCCCTCTTTCCTCCTCAAAGGCTGAAATGTTCTTGGGAATTATCTGGAAATTAATTTTACTGAACAAGAATTTCCAGTGAAAAACACCACTACAAACACCTGAAACAACACTAACATTGTCATTTCCACACTAAATTAACTTTCCTCCATTTTTTCCTCAGGGCTCCTTTCACCTCCTTATTCCTCCAACTATAAATAACAGGGTTCAGTAAAGGAGTGACCACAGAGTAAGAAAGTGAGAGGAATTTATCCACAGATGCACAGTAGCTGTATTTTGGCCTCAAGTACATGGAGCCTGCAGTGCCATAAAAAACACTCACAACCAAGAGGTGAGAGGAGCAGGTGGAAAAGGCTCTCTGCTGGCTCTCAGCTGATGCCATCTGCACAATTGTGGAGATTATACGAACATAGGAATAAATGATCAGCAAGAAAGGGCTCAGAATGGCAAAGACAGCCACCACAATGACCTGGATCTCACTTGGGAAGGTGTTGCCACAAAGCAGCTCCAGGAGGGGCTGAATCTCACAGAAGAAGTGGTCGATGGCAGAACCACACAGGGGGGAGCTGAATGCAATGAGGGTGTGAACCAAGCCCACAGCAGCCCCACAAATGTAAGATCCAGCCAGCAGGCTCCTGCACACCCTGCTGCTCATGAGAATTGGGTAATGCAAGGGGTGGCAAATGGCAACATAACGATCCAGAGACATGGCAGCCAAGAGAAAACACTCAGCAACCCCAAAGAAGAGGAAGGAAAACATTTGCATTGCACATCTTGCCTTGGAAATACTCACTGTTCCCACCACCAGGTTCTCCAGGATGGTTGGGATGATGACTGACAAATAGCAGATATCCAACCAGGAGAGCTGAGTGAGGAAGAAATACATGGGGCTGTGAAGGGAACTGTCAGTATTTATTGTGAGAGCTATCACTGTGTTTGCCATCAGCGTGAGGATATAAAGGGATAATAAAACGACAAAGAGCAAAGGGTGCAAATGAGAGATTTGAGAAAAACCCAGGAGTCTGAATTCACTCACTGCACTGAGGTTCCCCAGGATCATCCTTCTCTGGTGCCTTGGAGAACTCTCTTGCTTTCAGTGTTCAGTGGCTGATGAAGCTGCAAAGAGCCAGGCAAATCTGCAATCAAACCACAGCTGCCTGCTTGGACAGACAAAAGGATGAGCAGAATTTAGAAACTATCCAGATTTGGAAAAGATCTGAACAGATCATAGAAGTTTCTAAAGAAAATAAGGCATTCTGATGCATTTATTTTTGTCTCTAGTTTTGACTGATTCTTCTTCTTTCACAGCATTGCCTTCAAGGTTTGAATATTCACTGCTGTCTTCAAATGCTCAGCTACCATTTTTACCCTGTAGAAGAAGAAAAAAAAATCATAGCAGATCTCTTTTGATGGACTAATCAGTTCAAGTCCCAATATCATTGGTAGCTACATTTGAATATAACAAAGGTAATTTCTCTGTTACCTTTTGTGGAGTGTGGTGGAAGAAGAGGAAGGAAAAAAGCCCCTAAATTATGAGGTCTCCAGAAAAGCTTCTGAGCACTCTGCAGTGAAGCAGAAGAGATGCTGTTCCACAGTGCTTTATTCTATATATATATATATGTTGCCTTTTCCCCCAGCCTGGAAAAGAAACTCGAGATCATTTTAGCAAGGAGGTCATATAAAAGGGGATCTTTATTTTGAAGGTCTTCGGGAGCACTTATGGAAAGGTGTCCATAAAAGCCCAGCCCCTCCAGGGCTGAGGACATATTTATAGCTTTTAGGAAATTAGCATAATTGATTAAAAGCACCAATAAGGAGCACAAGTGGTGATTCAATTCCCCCCACGTCCAGCCCCTTCTGTGGAGCCCCCCTCTCAGCACCGGCTCTACTTTGTTGAGGAAAATGCACCTCAGAGTTGTTCTCAGCCTTGGTTCCCAGGAAGAACCAAGATAGGACAGGGCCTTGCACCCCCCTGGGGCTTGGAGCTCTGCAATTTGTTTTGTCTTTCTGCTTAGGGAAAGGCTATGCAAAGGTACTGGAAAAACTAGCTATTAATACAGTAGGCTACAGAGCTACAAATAGATGGGCAGAGAGTACAGAGAACATAGAAAAGAAAAAAAGGCAGAAACCAAACGGCATCATTTATATATATATTTATAAAGTCCACTGAGACTGGCTAGTGCTGATTGGAGCAATAAGGAATAGCTGCTAGAGGCTGGCTAAATATGATGGATGTGCATCAGCTGAGTCTCAGCCACCTCTGGTTTTACAGAACTTGGAAAGCATTTCCATATAAACCCAGATATCCTCCTGCAATATCGAGATCTGGCTTTTACTTGGCACTAATTGCTATTAGTTCATAATGCAGCCAAATTAAGGCAGAGTTGCCACACA
This sequence comes from Eopsaltria australis, assembly GCA_034509425.1. NCBI lineage: Eukaryota > Metazoa > Chordata > Aves > Passeriformes > Petroicidae > Eopsaltria > Eopsaltria australis. The sequence continues at coordinate 36,507 of JAVTVJ010001768.1, forward strand.
GAATTACCATACTCATGATTTCTCAACAAAACCTGAAGGTGAAGCAAAGATGCAGTCCACAATCATTTGGGGATAAGGGATATAAGATTCGCTCATTACCAATCTTAATTTTTACCGTTTCTTATTAAAAGATCTTTTTTATTCCACTGTTGTTGGGTTTATTATGTGGTTTCGTATTCAGATCCATCATCAACCCCACATCATCTCTCTCACCTCAATGCCCCTTTCAATGCCAAGGAGCTTGGTGCCCGTGTTTCACACCCAGAGGGAAAGCAGAGTGCATTCAGCCTGTTTGCTGGCATGGCACCATTTCAATCAGCCACTAATCACTGAAACAGACCCCAGCTAAACCCGCATCAGGGTTGAACTGATCCAGACTTGCCTGTCCCCAGGTCTGACTCTGACTCCCTGTGCTCCTCTGTCGCACGGTCAGACACGAAAGAATCAGGCACTCAGTCAGGTCACAGAGCCACCAAGGCCTGGCCGAGAGAAGAAGAGCCCAGCCTCTCTTTATTCTTACATTTATAAACCTTTTCATGTACAATCATGGATTGGACAATGAGGTTGCCACCTCTTCAATTCTATGGGTGAGAAACACAGTCCATCAACCTTCTCCGCCCTCGGGAAAGGAATGACAAACAATATTCAATGTACAAAACAATCCTTGGCCAGTTAGACAAACGTGGACTGTGTTTACATAAAATCTAGGAGAACCTTTGCTACCAAGTATCAACACAGCACACTGTAAAAATCAGGGTGACACTCCTCCCCAGCCCCACTGACCAGAACACGGCCCATGGATTGGATTTTTCTCACTAGATATTGGTTGTTTAAATGAGTACAGAAAAATTCCACATGTTCAGGAGATTTGGATCAAAGCACAGTCAGAAACAAAAGCAATTTATTCCAGAAATCTGAGGGTTACATTGGATTAAAAGTTGAATTATTGGTTGATACTCACATTTCCAGTGTTGAGACATCTCATTCAGTCTGATCCTTTTCCACCTGGCCTTAGGACTGTCTTTGTCCACTTTTATCCTTGGTCACTGACTGCAGAGTGGCCTTTGTATCACAGGAATATTCTGTGAGCAGCAGAAAGAAATTGATTTTGTAGGGAAGAACCACCTAATGTGATGGAGGTGTCTCCTGCATGGGAAGATAAATGGCAGCTTAAAAGTGCAGTATCTTTGTTTCATTAAACAGAAACATCATAAAAACAGAAATTATTATCCACAGAGGAAAATTTCTGAGAAATACGAAGGACCGATCTGAGATGACATGATGTGTTCTGCCATGACAGGCCTCTCCTGCAGCATTAATTAGAAAATAATCAAACCAGAGTTAGGTGTGTGTTATGCACATGTTCTTTCCTCCTGCAAAACCTTTAAAGCCCTTTTCCTGGGTCTCTTTGTAGTTGATCTCCATATCAAATTTTTATGTCTTAGTTCAGGCAAGATCAGGCCCAAGAACCACAAAAGGTCAAAGCATAACAGATTGAAATAGATTTGCAAGTGCTCTGTAGGTTTTTCTTTCCAGTTTTTTCCAGAACCTAACAGGAGAGCCAGAGAGAGTTGAGTTGTACCTAAACAATGAGAAAACAAGAACTGACAGCTACAAGTGCAGCAGCCAATACCCCACAGACTCTGTTCCTCTGGGAACACAGATAGAAACACTTCAGCTTTGTGATGTGGCTTTTCCAAAAACATTAACCACAGATTTCTCCTCCTGGCAGGTGAGCTGCTTTATTTTACTTCATTCCTCTGTCTCTTCTTCCAGATGATTTTGTCCTCTGACACCTGCACAGGTCGGACTTCTCTTTAAGGGAGATGTATCAGCCTATGAAGTGCATGGGTTATTGGAAGAGAAGATCAATTCCAAGACATTTTTGTATTCTTGAAAAAAACCTGCTACACCTGAAACAGGCCTGGAACAAATGTTATTTCCTGGGGCTCAATCCACATTGTTTAGTATTTTGTGTGTGGAGAATGTGTGGGTGTCTTGGGTTAGGCCGCAGGGGTCAAAATCTAGGAAGTGATCTATGCTGCAGGAGGGAATATAACTTCCTTCCTGGGAGAGAGAGCTAATAATTAGGTAGTTTTAAGGATTGATACTGAGGTGAACCAATTAAAAAGTTGATTTGCCTTCGGGGAAAAAACTATATATAAGTAGAAACTTTTTGAAGTACTTTTTCTTTTTGGACCTGCTGCTGTGGAGAGAGGAGCATCTCCTGCTTCTCTCCCTGGTAGGGCCTCAGCCCCCACCTCCTTCCAAGGAGGGATGGGAGGGGGAAGAGAGGTTTTATGGCAGCTGTGCCGCTGCAGCCGGGAATGGGGGAGGAAACAGTTGGAATGTTCAGCAGATCCAGCTCAGCCGGTGTGTCAGCTACACGGGACAGGGCCAGGCCCCTGCTCCGGGCCAGGCAAGGACCGGGCCGCACTCCATCCAGCTCGGGCCAGGCCCTGCCCTGTCACCCCGGGCCCAGATGGCCCCAGCAGGCCGAGCCAGCTCCGCAGAGCCGGGCACAGAGACTCTGAGAGCTTCTGCCATCCAGCTCGGACCTTTCTGAGCCAAGCACAGAGACTCTGAGAGCTTCTGCCATCCAGCTCGGACCTTTCTGAGCCAAGCACAGAGACTCTGAGAGCTTCTGCCATCCAGCTCGGACCTTTCTGAGCCAAGCACAGAGACTCTGAGAGCTTCTGCCATCCAGCTCGGGCCTGTTCAAACAGCCCGGCAGAGAGCACGGGATCCTCACACTGCCAGAGAGAGAGAGAGACAGAGATTAACCCTATCCATGCCTGGACTCAACTTACAGACACCCATCCTTCCTCGCAAAGAGAAGAACAAGTGAGGACATCTACAGAAATGCAACATAAAGACTTTACAGTCAGTGAGGAAAGCAGAACTGATACCGAGAGGGAGGTGCATGGGAAGTGCTTCAAGAGTGAAGCTAAAAACTCTTTAGAGAGAGGAGAGGCTGTAACCCAGAGCCCTGGTCCTGGGGGGAATGCCAGAGAACCTGACTTGTCAGGAGAGCTGGTGTTGCTAAGCACAAAAGAAAAGATTTTCTTTGTTACTGCAATTGAACTGTGCATCCTTAAAACACGTACCCCATAGACTGTTCAGAACCCACCGTAGTGGCTGTGGGAAGGCTACTAGTGTAAGAAAGATCCACCATTAAGCTAGGCTTTGCTCCAGGCGGTGGATAATAATGAAGCAGAAGACCCATAAAAACTGTATTTTTCTTACACAAAATCCATGGTGTCAACAAAATAAACTTCTCTCCCTAAATGAACTGGAACAAGAGCTATTTCTGAGGAAGTAAACTGACTGGAAGTCAAAGTGATGTCTTTTGTATATTGTCAAAGGGAATGAAATAGAGAAGTGAGAGAAAGAGAAGTAGTCTGAAGAGTTTGTTCTAGTTTTTCTTTTTTTTTCTCTTTCCCTTTGTCTTAAGTAGATGAATAAAGTTTCTTTGTACTTTATAAAGTTTGAGCCTGCTTTGCCTACTCCTAATCCTCATCTCACAACAAACAAGCAAGTAATTTCAGTAAGTGTACTAGCATTTAACCACAAACCTGAATAAGCAAACTGAAACCACTACAGTGGGATTATCTGTGCTCATGAGGCAATTCTTTCCCCATCCAGAGGATGACAGCCTGAGCTCAGATATTCAACTGTGCTTTAAGCTTCTTCACCAAATCTCTCTGTTCTCCATGACTGTTGGGTGTATATTTTTGGGCATGTCACCAGAGTCTTACATTCCCTTTAGAGTGACCCCGCATTGATTTTAGAGAAAACATGCATGGTTTCTTTGGCCATGGAATAGACATTGACACATGCAGTATGATCAAGTTTCTTGTCCTGCTCCAAGCCCTGGCAGAGCTGATCAACATTTAGCAAGGTTTGTCACAAGTTGCTACAGTGGGAAAGCAACTTAGGAAAATTCCTGAAGCTTTAAGTTTTGCTCAAAACAACTGTAATCAACCTGGAGATGCTTCAGTGGTCTCAGACCTGGAAGAGAGGTTTATTGCTGAAGCTAGACACAAGGAATGCACAATTTATGAACCACAAGGTCATCATGCAGAAGCCTGGGATAAAGAGGAAACTAAGACAGACAATTCAGCAATAGTACTGTAATCCCATTGTCCTGCCTACAGAGTTAATGTCTTCTCAGTCGCTCTTCCAGTGCTGTGGTTTGGATTTGGAATGAGAATGGTGTTGAGAACACCATGTTGAGAAGGTTTGGGTTTTGCCAAGTCGTGTTTATCCTGAGTCAAGGACTTTGTTTTTCCTTGTCTCCTGCTTTGCCACTGGGAGGATCCTAAAAGAACTTGCGAGGGAGCACAGCTGGCACAGGGGACCTAAACTGACCAAAGGGACATTTCACACCACAGAACATCATGCCTGGGATATAAACTGGGAGGAATTGCCCAGAAGGGCAGCTGATCTTGCCTGGGGAAGGAGGCTCTGGCATCAGTCCCCAATGGTGTGCAATTGCATCACTTGTTTGGTTCCTTCTCATTATTCATTACTACTGTTGTTGTATTTTATTTCTTTTCAATTATTAAACTCTTCTTAATTTGACACACAAGTTTAACTTCAAATCTGCTCCCCATTCCACCAGTGTGGGGGGGGAGGAAGAGGTGGTTGAGCAAGCAGCTGCGTGGTGCTTAATTTCCATCTTGGTTTCAACCACAATACCTCTCTCTGTCTGGGGAAGAGATAATAAAAAGAGACTGAAAACGTGGACTAATTAGCACGAGAAGCAAGAAATCAGTAAGAAGAAAGAAGCACTAGAAGACAGAACACTAATTAATGAAGAGCATGATGCAATTTATAGCCAATGAACGTTCATTTCTTTGTTTGCTGAAATGTATAAATAGTGCAAAGTTCGGAAAGTGTGTCTGCATGTTTAGAGGAGGGCTGTACTAAAGCAATGTGTGCTTTCTAATGCTAAAAGTGGCATCAGAGAGCTTGATTGATCCTGATGTTTGCAGTGACAGTGCTGGCTATGACACTTTGGTCCGGCAGCTCTCAGCATTCTCTAACACTAAAAACAGGAGACCCTCCTTGCTGAAGCCATTGCTGGGAAGGTGTAAACAGCACACAGCTGGAGCTGCTGCATCCCTGCTCAGGCAGAGGGTCCTGCTCCAGCTGGCACAGCCCCCCTCCCCCCCCCCCGAGCACCCCTGACAGTCCATCACTTCAGACTCTAAAAGCCCTGTCCCACTCTGGAACAGGACAGACTCCTAATGCCCCCCTTCTCAGAGTGTGTGTGGACATTCCTCCCTTGACTGGCGACACCCAGCAAGGTTTTGCCTTGAGACTCAGAAAAAGAGACTTGGCCAGGGCCGTTGGCAAGGGTAAATAATATCAATCTCTACTTAACTTTTATTTTTCTAGCTTTAATGTAACTGCTTACAAATACTCTGCTATACTAGGAACAATAACTATCTACAATGTGAAATAAAGAATTCTAATTAAAGCCTTTTAGGCTAATCATTAGCATCACCATCCATTTAAATAAAACATTCCCTCATGCTTGAGATGGTGTGCAGAAAACAAGGAGAGCTTGGCTAAAAAACGCAGTGCTCATCTTCCATTGTGCTTCAGCCAGGACCACAGCCTGAGCCCAGCAGTGCCAGAGTGCCTTGAGTGCTTCTCTGGGCATCTCTGGGGCATGGAAACCCTCCTGTTCCTCGCTGAAGGGTGGTGCTTTGAGCACTGCACACAGCGGCTGCGGAGACCGTAGCCCAGCCCTGGGCATCTCCTCTGCCCTCACCGCCTCGCTCGGGTTTGCTGCCGATCAGCCCTGAGCACTGCAGCCTGCTTCAAGCTGCTGCTGGAGGGCTCTGGAGCTGCACTGCCAACAGGGCTTTGGTCCCAGCATGCAGGACTCGCTGTCTGCATCCTCCTCTTCTTCGGTAGGGGCTTGTAGTCCGTGTGCTGCACGAAGTGGCTGCGGAGGTCGTAGCCGCACCGCACGGATCCGCTCATCTCCCTTTTCTCCGGAGCAGCCTCGGGGGCACGAGCCCCCTCCAAGCTCCTGTTGGAAGACTCTGAAGCTGCATCATCCCCAGGAGCGTGGCCACTGCTTGGAGTGTCATCTTCCCTCTCTGTGGAGTGCTCACAGCCCGTGGTGCCCACAGAGGAGCTGTGGCCATCACTGCCCAGCAGCTGGGATCTGTTCAAGGCCTGCTCGCTGCCAGGCTCCTCCAGCACCACATCCTGCAAAGAGAGCAGTGAAGAGTTCCTGCCCTTCTCTCCTCAAAGGACCAGGGTCAGTGGGGAACCCCCAGAAGGTCTGAGAGTGGACATTTCAGAGCCTCCCAAAGGCCAAAGGGCCAAAGGTGCACAAATGGCATGGATCCAGGCGGGATGCTTTGAGAGGAAGCAGCACTGTGGCTGTGAAAATGCTGCAGTGTGGGAGAGAGAGAAGGAGAAATGCTGAGCTCCTAGAAGGAAATCCAATGCCCCTCTAGTGCCCTGACCCACATCCCCAGAGTTACCTTGGTGCTGCCAGGCAAACCCTGAGGGCCATCAGAAGCCACCTGCTTGCTGCTGGCTGCCCACTCACTGAGCAAGGAAGGGCTATATGGTGGTGCCGGTGAGGAAGAAGCCCTTTCTCCAATCTTCAGATCAGAGCATCTGGAAAAAAAAAAAAGAATTATCTCAGTTTGGGGCTGTTGTTGCAGCCTTCTCAGGGGTTCAGTGATTTTCTTGGAGAGGTTTCTATGTCAGAGAGAAAAATTAACCGAGGCTACTCATGGAAAATTCAGCTAGGGTCTTCCCACCCAATCTGCTCCTGTCCCAGCAAAACTTCATCTTTATACTTTCTACAGCCTCCGTTTCATTCACAGACTTGTTTGGGTTGGAAGGGACCTTAAAGCTCATTTTTTTTCCCACCCTTGCTTTCATGGGCAGGAATACCTCACAATAGACCAGGTTTCTCCAAGCCCTGTCCAGCCTGGCCTTGAACACCTCCAGGGATGGCTCACCCACAGCTTCTTTGGGCAGCCTGTGCCATTGTCTCACCCCCCGTACACTGAAGCACTTCTTCCTAATATCTAATGTAAAGCTGTCCTCTGGCAGCTGAAAACTGATACCCTTCATCCTGTCCAACCCTCCCTGATAAAGACTCCCTCCCCGTCTTTTCCTGGTGGGCATCTTTAAGTTCTCTCCCTCTTCTGTACATAAATCCAGCATCAGAGAGCAGACAAGGAGCAGGTTACATCAGGGCAGCAGCCTGAAGGACTGACATGGGCCAGTGCAGGTTTCACAGCACTGAATGATGCAGGTGGCCATTGCATTTGGTGAGAAAAAATATGAAGGACTATGAGAAGCAAATCAATGAAGAGGCAAAAGGAAACATGTCCTGAGCACATGTGAATCCTGGCTGTTACCTGGCATAGAACAGCAGGTAGGCTTGCTGCTTGAGAGCTGTGTCAATGCAACGCAGCTCCACAGACTCATCGTCCATCTGGTACCACAGCCCATTGCTGGCCTGGAAAACAAAGCAAGGATCTCTGCATGGTTCCTCTCCAAAAACACAGGCAAAAAACTACCAAACAAAGAGCATGTCAAAACAAATCCAGCGCAGCCCCTAAGGACATCTTCTGCCCCAAAACCTGGGCTCTCAAGAACACTGATTTATCTTCCCCAGCACACATTTTCCCCATTGGAAGGGAAGGAATTCTCTTTACCTTTGTGTAGCAGAAGTAGTGTCCTCCATGGCAGCTGGCCCCACTGTGCACCAGGACAGCGTACAAGGAGTAATGCAGGGCTTCTCCCTCTGCCTGGGACATGTAGGGGCGAAGATCCAGGTACTCGGGGTACTCCACAACCTACAGACACCACGAGGGCTCAGAAGTGACCCTGACCTGTGACACGGAATAGCCTGCCAAGTCCAGGGCTCACAGCTGTGTAAATACATCTTTGGGGCTCACAAACAGCTGCTTTTCCATAAAGCAACACAGAATGGTTTGGGTTCTGTGTTCCTGGCCAAACTGTTCCTGGCCAAAGCAGCTCTGGTGGAGAAGAGCTCTTGCCTGCCTTCCCAAGGGAATTCTTCTCTCCCCAGAAGGGGACACCACTAAGCCAACACCAGTGGCCTGTGACAAGCTCTAGGAGATCTGCTCCAGGAAGAGAAAGCTGCACGGCACTTGTGTACACACCTTGCTGATCTTCCCACCAGTGAAACAGTCAAACCTCTTCAGACACACTGTGAGAACCTTGGGTGCACGATGGACCGTGAACCTCTTGGAGGCAGCAACAGTCTTCTTACACCTTGAAACCAAGCACAGAGCCCAGTGCTGAAATGCACCCAGTCCTCCCCCACAGTGGCCAGGCTGTCTCACACATCTTTTGCTGCTTTAAGGCTATTCATTGCCATCTTTTTAAAAAGCTGCATCTCATTTGTGTGCAGTGAACCTCCATGAGAAGATGACATGCTCAATGACATGCAGCCCCCTCACACAGGATCTCGTGTTCACATGTTCTCAGTCATCATCTTACTTGTCACATTTATAGCAGTTTTCCCCATCCAGGTGCTCGGGTGTCACAAAGTCCTGCAGAGCCGCAGTGAGGGACGAGGCTGCCTGGAGGAGGGAGAATGAGCACACTGAGCTGCAGGAAATGCCCTCACCCAAACATTTCCCAGGAGCTGACAGGAAGGCCCCTGGAGCTGCTGCAGAAGAGACCCACCATGAACCTGCCCAGAAGGAGGCAGAAACAGAGCGTGATGCTGAACATTTCCCTGTGTCCCAGGGGCTCCTGGAGCCATCAAGAGCTCCCTCCCTGTCCAGTTCAAGTGATGATGCTGTGCAGGGGCATCAGGGGTGAAAAGAATCCAACCCCTCAGCTTGGGAGCCAGATGGGTGTGAGGGAGGGCAAAGGGAAGAAGGATGAGGATGTATCAAGGGTGCAGAGAGGATAATGCTGCTTGTCCACCTCAAAGACAGCACCTCCAGAGAGAGCAGTGCCACGGCCTCTGTGCGAGGACACCATCCATTCCCCTGCCCACCCACCACCAAGACCTCTTGTGTTCACAGTCTACATTTCTCAGACAAATGTGTTGACTCTGGAAAGCTGCAGGGGCCTTGCGATGTCTTCAAGCACAATTGCAAAGCCTCTTACTTTGATATCCAAAGGGACATCCAGGAAGGCCTCATAGGAGTCAGAAATGGCTTTGCAGCTGAAGCAGGTGACTGGAAGGAAAAATCCAAACACTGAGCAATGGGGAGCTGGCTGACATTGCCCATTTACACGTGTTTTACCTCGCCCACCAGCCCCAGGACCAAGTGTCCGGCACAGGCAGACAGAAGGGCACAGGCAATGTTAAAGGGAGCAGTATTTGTGGAAACGTACCTCTGGATCTCAGAAAGCCCCCAAATATTTGATGGACAATGGTAGTGGATTGAGAAGAGATGTCCAAGCTGCAAACAAGTGATAAGACAGAGTTTTGCTTTGCCTGAAAGCCCTCGCTTCAGGTTTCCCTTGGTGGCAGCACATGAAGCAGTCCAAAGGGCTCAGAACTCTGCTAGGGTGATTTGCTTGTGCTTACTCGCTGCTCGCACTCAGACAAGCACTCTGCATGGCATTGACAGTGCAGCACAAGAAGTCGTGGGCATCTTCCTCCCTGCCAGGCTGGAAATGTTCTCCTATGCCTAAGAAAGAAGATGTTTGTAGTTCTCTCACACAAGGAGGGAAGAAAAGCTGTCAAAGCACCTGGAATGACTCACGTCTGAAAACCTTGAGGACAGCCAGGGGCAGGATGGCACTGACAGGGGAATGCAGGACCTGGTTAACGTGTGTTTCCATGGTGCACATCATGCAGAAACCTTGCTGCTGACCTGAAGAAGGAGGCAAGGTTAGCAAAATGTCCCCAGCAGTGGGATACTCCTCCTCTTCCACTCCCATCCGGTATGACACTCCACTCCTCCCAATGCCCCAGTGATCCCAGAGCATTTTAGCATGCAGAAAATGTTCTTAAGAAGAATGCTAAACTGACAGAAGTTTTCTGTGGAATAAGCCAAGAGGGTTTAACTCCAAGAGGAATGGAGACCTGGAGCTAGAAAGAGCTTCCTACATGTAGAATAAAACAAGTAGCTTCTAGGCTTGAGTGTTCAAAGAACATAAACTCGTGGGGCTGACAAAGGGCTGCTGTTCTCCTACATCAAACTCCAGCTCCTGGGAATCTTTGGGATTTGATTTTCAAGGGGATGTTGCTGCAAGCACTCACAGGCCCGGCTGTGCTCTCGGGAGAGCAGGTAGTTGGCCAGTGGGGGGGTGTAGGTCAAGCACTGCAGGACAGCATTGAGGAAGCACGTGTTGCCCACGTTGAAGAGCCCTGCCCCAGCACTCTGTCTCTGCTGCCACGCCATGCAAATCTTCTCCGGTGGAAACAGGATCATTTTTGGAGGAGCCATTCCCTCGGCAATGACTGCAGAGGAATTCCATTTGAAAAGAGAGGAGATGAGGAACAAAAGCACATTTCAACTTGGAGTTCTCTACACAAGCACTCAGCACAACCAGCTGCAACCTTCGACTCAGGATCAGGGGAAGCCTAGCGCTGCCATTGAAATTTACTGGTTTGGAAAAGTCTGTTCCCCTGCTTACTCTGCCAAGAGTCCAACAAACCCAGACTCTGATTTCTGGGCCTCACGCTAGCTCCCTTTCTCACTGGAGCTGCAGACTGGGTTATCAGGTCAAGCTTGCCCTGATTGAAACTGATTGTAATTTCTTGAAAACAAGCAAGTGCTGAACACAGAAGGTAATTCAAGGATGTCAGACCTCTCTGTGAGCAATGATGGTTCAAGGTCTTGTACACAGTGGTAAAAGACAAAAGGTGTTTTCCTGTGCTGAAACAAACACCTGTGTCAGCCTGGCTGCTCTCAAGAAACATCCCAGAGTGAACTCTGGTTGTGAGCACATCATTCTGGGATCTGAGCACCAGCCCTGTCAGCTGTCTCTGGGCATTCACAAAACCCAAACCTGCTGGTGAAGCTGTTACTCACAGGACTCGCTCCCTGTCGTGGCCATTGCCTCTCTCAGGAACAGAGGGCAAAGCTCGGGAACAGAAGAGATCAGTCTCTATCCAATCACCTGATTGCAAAGAAATTACTGTAAGTCAGCAAAAGGATAAAAACTCCAGACAGTTGCAGTGGTGCCTGTACTAGCTGCAGGCTCACAGCCCCAGGATCAGTGAGAGAGCCCCAGCTCACAGCAGGCTCAGAGGTCCCTCTGAAGTGCTCCAGAGCATTGTTAGCTTCTCTGAAGAGGCCCTGCTGCTGCTCTCCTCTCACTGCAGCAGCAGCAGCAGCTCTGGCTTTCCCACTCCTCTGCAGGAGTGACCAGCTCTCAGCCATTAATTTAACTCCTGCCTCTGCTGCTCTCCTTTTCCTGTCTCACTCCCTCCTGCAGCAGTCAGGGTGGGCTTTTTGCCACTCTGTGCTGAGCCCAGCCCCTCAGACTACAGTCACCCCCTATTCACCTATCCCAGGCTGGAGTCAAGAAAGAAGAATCAGCAAACAGGAGCTCTAGCCTAGCCTGTATCTGAGCAGCTACAAAGGTATAACAGCTCAGCCTTCAGCTAGGGAGGTATAAAGCAGCCTAGACTTTCATCCCACATCTCCTTCCTCTACAAGAGTCTATCCCAAGAGTCAAATCATAACTACCTTGGAGAGGATGAAAGCTGAGGAGGGCAGTGAACAATAAATTTGTTCAAAAGGCCAGTGAGTGGCAAAGGAAGAAGCTGAGTGATCCTGAAGGCCAGCTCTCTCGTTAGCCTGCTTCCAGGACTGCCAGCACTGGGCAAGTGAGGTCACGTTCACTGCACAGGTTCCACACCTCTGCCCCTCTGTGACATAGGGGACGTGTCTCTGTGAGACCACGGAACCACCAGGGCACAGGAACCCTCATGGCTCCTCTGGCAGGTGGAAGTCACTGGGCCTCCCCCTGTGCTGCTGAGGAAGGGGGATTCATTGGCTCCTTCTCCAAAGCACAGAGCCCAGTGAGCACAGCCTGCCCAGAGCTGTCACAGGCCTGGCCACAGCTCTGCCTGCCACACAGGCTGAGGGGATTTCTGCTCCACTCCTCCCAGGCTCAGAGCTGTGCCTGTGGGGCTAACGTGGCAAAGCACCCCAGCTCTCACAGGGTCATTTCCAATTAATTTTCCCTGCCTAGGGGCTGGCCCTGGGCTGGCACCACCAAAGAGACCCTCCAGAGGCTGATCTGGGAGGGCCTTGGCTGGCTGCCCTCACCCAGCTGCTGTCTCTCCTGAGCAGCTTTTTAGCAGCTTCATATTCACTCCTCTGTGAATTGGGTGAATTCCTCCCTCCAGGCTTGCTTTGGCTTTGATCAGGCACAGCTTCAGCCACATTCCCTCTCAGGATGCCTGCAGGCAGTTCTCTTCCTGCTGCACTTGACCCACGTGGTTTTGGAATATCCTCTGGACACCTGGAGTTCTGAGCAGCCTCTGGGCAGCAGGCAGTGGGTGTTTCTTGTGCTCCAAGGAGGCAGCTGGTTGCTATTCACCCCTGAAGCCTCAGGATTTTAGCTTTTGTATTTTTCATGTATTTGTAATCCTGCAGTTCTTTAGTGTACAACTCTAAACTCCATATCCAGTGTCAGCTCCTGCTCTCCCATTTGGGTCAGACACAGCAATTCCTCTCCAGGCCTGGCAATCAAGGACACCTGGCTGTCTCAGGCCCTGAGAAATGGAAACAAAGTGACTTTGCAGGGAGCAAACTTGGGGTAAATGACTTCATTACCTGAAACTGTAATTGCAAGATGAACCCCCAATATGCAAATGGACCAAACTTATAAAAGTGTGAAAACCCATGAGCTGCTGTCCATTTTTGGGTGTAGCCCCTGGGGGGCTTCTTCTGCCCTAAATGTACCTGAAAGCCCTTCAATAAATAGAACTGCTTTTTATTCCCTTCATTCTGTCTGGCCTCTGTTTTTTGGGTAGTCCTGAAAAGGCATCACCCCCACTTGCAGTGGCTGCTTTGGCCCCTGCCCAGCCTGGGCCACCAAGTTTCACCCACTTCTGTCCCAAGGCAGTGACACAGACCCACAGCAAGGATGGCTCTGGGAGATCAGGGCCCACCAAACACCCTCCTGCTGCTGGGGACAGTCTGAGGCACGGGCAGGAGGGGGCAGAACCACCCCAGAACTGGAGCAATTCACCCCATTTGCATTTATGTTAATTTAGGAATTATGTTGAAAGGAACGAGGGACTTTTCTTTACAAACAAACTGTGGGTTTGCTGGTGGATGTTTTAAGGATTGATATGTAGGTGAACCAATTAAAAAGTTGATTTGCCTTTGCGGAAAAAACTATATATAAGTAGAAACTTTTTGAAGTTCTTTTTCTTTTTGGACCTGCTGCTGTGGAGAGAGGAGCATCTCCTGCTTCTCCCGCTGATAAGGCCCCAGCCCCCACCTCCTTCCAAGGAGGGATGGGGGGGGAAGAGAGGTTTTATGGCAGCCGTGCCGCTGCAGCCGGGAATGGGGGAGGAAACAGCTGGAATTTTTAGCAGATCCAGCTCAGCCGGTGTGTCAGCTACACGGGACAGGGCCAGGCCCCTGCTCCGGGCCAGGCAAGGACCGGGCCGCACTCCATCCAGCTCGGGCCAGGCCCTGCCCTGTCACCCCGGGCCCAGATGGCCCCAGCAGGCCGAGCCAGCTCCGCAGAGCCAGGCACAGAGACTCTGAGAGCTTCTGCCATCCAGCTCGGACCTTTCTGAGCCAAGCACAGAGACTCTGAGAGCTTCTGCCATCCCGCTCGGACCTTTCTGAGCCAAGCACAGAGACTCTGAGAGCTTCTGCCATCCAGCTCGGGCCTGTTCAAACAGCCCGGCAGAGAGCACGGGATCCTCACACTGCCAAAAAGAGAAAGACAGAGATTAACTCTATCCATGCCTGGACTCAACTTACAGACACCCATCCTTCCTCGCAAAGAGAAGAACAAGTGAGGACATCTACAGAAATGCAACATAAAGACTTTACAGTCAGTGAGGAAAGCAGAACTGATACCTACACGGAGGTGCATGAGACGTGCTTCAAGAGTGAAGCTAAAAACACTTCTAGAGAACCATAGTTGAAGACTGAGCAGATAAATTCTCTGTAATATATGAAGATATAGTCCAAAAAGGGAATATGAAGTTCTTATTGCAGCCAATAAACTAAAATACCTGGGTAAAGACAAGGAAGTGTTGAAAAAGTACAGCCTGATGAGAAACTGGAACCAAGAGAGAGGAGAGGCTGTAACCCAGAGCCCTGGTCCCGGGGGGAATGCCAGAGAACCTGAGTTGTCAGGAGAGCCTGTGTTACTAAGCACAAAAGAAAGGATTTTCTTTGTTGCTACCATTAAACTGTGCATCCTTAAAACAAGTACCCCATAGACTGTTCAGAACCCACCGTAGTGGCTGTGGGAAGGCTACTAGTGTAAGAAAGATCCACCATTAAGCTAGGCTTTGCTCCAGGCGGCGGCTCATAATGAAGCAGAAGACCCATAAAAACTGTATTTTTCTTACAGAAAATCCATGGTGTCAACAAAAAAGACTTCTCTCCCTAAATAAACTAGAACAAGAGCTATTTCTGAAGTAGTAAACTGACTGGAAGGTGAAGTGTTGTCTTTTGTATATTGTCAGAGAGAATGAAATAGAGAAGTGAGAGAAAGAGAAGTAGTCTGAAGAGTTTGTTCTAGTTTTTCTTTTTTTTTCTCTTTCCCTTTGTCTTAAGTAGATGAATAAAGTTTCTTTGTACTTTATAAAGTTTGAGCCTGCTTTGCCTACTCCTAATCCTCATCTCACAACAAACAAGCAAGTAATTTCAGTAAGTGTACTAGCATTTAACCACAAACCTGAATAAGCAAACTGAAACCACTACAGTGGGATTATCTGTGCTCATGAGGCAATTCTTTCCCCATCCAGAGGATGACAGCCTGAGCTCAGATATTCAACTGTGCTTTAAGCTTCTTCACCAAATCTCTCTGTTCTCCATGACTGTTGGGTGTATATTTTTGGGCATGTCACCAGAGTCTTACATTCCCTTTAGAGTGACCCCGCATTGATTTTAGAGAAAACATGCATGGTTTCTTTGGCCATGGAATAGACATTGACACATGCAGTATGATCAAGTTTCTTGTCCTGCTCCAAGCCCTGGCAGAGCTGATCAACATTTAGCAAGGTTTGTCACAAGTTGCTACAGTGGGAAAGCAACTTAGGAAAATTCCTGAAGCTTTAAGTTTTGCTCAAAACAACTGTAATCAACCTGGAGATGCTTCAGTGGTCTCAGACCTGGAAGAGAGGTTTATTGCTGAAGCTAGACACAAGGAATGCACAATTTATGAACCACAAGGTCATCATGCAGAAGCCTGGGATAAAGAGGAAACTAAGACAGACAATTCAGCAATAGTACTGTAATCCCATTGTCCTGCCTACAGAGTTAATGTCTTCTCAGTCGCTCTTCCAGTGCTGTGGTTTGGATTTGGAATGAGAATGGTGTTGAGAACACCATGTTGAGAAGGTTTGGGTTTTGCCAAGTCGTGTTTATCCTGAGTCAAGGACTTTGTTTTTCCTTGTCTCCTGCTCTGCCAGTGGGAGGATCCTAAAAGAACTTGCGAGGGAGCACAGCTGGCACAGGGGACCTAAACTGACCAAAGGGACATTTCACACCACAGAACATCATGCCTGGGATATAAACTGGGAGGAATTGCCCAGAAGGGCAGCTGATCTTGCCTGGGGAAGGAGGCTCTGGCATCAGTCCCCAATGGTGTGCAATTGCATCACTTGTTTGGTTCCTTCTCATTATCATTATTCATTACTACTGTTGTTGTATTTTATTTCTTTTCAATTATTAAACTCTTCTTAATTTGACACACAAGTTTAACTTCAAATCTGCTCCCCATTCCACCAGTGTGGGGGGGGAGGAAGAGGTGGTTGAGCAAGCAGCTGCGTGGTGCTTAATTTCCATCTTGGTTTCAACCACAATACCTCTCTCTGTCTGGGGAAGAGATAATAAAAAGAGACTGAAAACGTGGACTAATTAGCACGAGAAGCAAGAAATCAGTAAGAAGAAAGAAGCACTAGAAGACAGAACACTAATTAATGAAGAGCATGATGCAATTCATAGCCAATGAACGTTCATTTCTTTGTTTGCTGAAATGTATAAATAGTGCAAAGTTCGGAAAGTGTGTCTGCATGTTTAGAGGAGGGCTGTACTAAAGCAATGTGTGCTTTCTAATGCTAAAAGTGGCATCAGAGAGCTTGATTGATCCTGATGTTTGCAGTGACAGTGCTGGCTATGACACTTTGGTCCGGCAGCTCTCAGCATTCTCTAACACTAAAAACAGGAGACCCTCCTTGCTGAAGCCATTGCTGGGAAGGTGTAAACAGCACACAGCTGGAGCTGCTGCATCCCTGCTCAGGCAGAGGGTCCTGCTCCAGCTGGCACAGCCCCCCTCCCCCCCCCCCGAGCACCCCTGACAGTCCATCACTTCAGACTCTAAAAGCCCTGTCCCACTCTGGAACAGGACAGACTCCTAATACCCCCCTTCTCAGAGTGTGTGTGGACATTCCTCCCTTGACTGGGGACACCCAGCAAGGTTTTGCCTTGAGACTCAGAAAAAGAGACTTGGCCAGGGCCGTTGGCAAGGGTAAATAATATCAATCTCTACTTAACTTTTATTTTTCTAGCTTTAATGTAACTGCTTACAAATACTCTGCTATACTAGGAACAATAACTATCTACAATGTGAAATAAAGAATTCTAATTAAAGCCTTTTAGGCTAATCATTAGCATCACCATCCATTTAAATAAAACATTCCCTCATGCTTGAGATGGTGTGCAGAAAACAAGGAGAGCTTGGCTAAAAAACGCAGT
Organism: Eopsaltria australis; assembly: GCA_034509425.1. NCBI lineage: Eukaryota > Metazoa > Chordata > Aves > Passeriformes > Petroicidae > Eopsaltria > Eopsaltria australis. The sequence continues at coordinate 53,393 of JAVTVJ010001768.1, forward strand.
GCTCATCTTCCATTGTGCTTCAGCCAGGACCACAGCCTGAGCCCAGCAGTGCCAGAGTGCCTTGAGTGCTTCTCTGGGCATCTCTGGGGCATGGAAACCCTCCTGTTCCTCGCTGAAGGGTGGTGCTTTGAGCACTGCACAAAGCGGCTGCGGAGACCGTAGCCCAGCCCTGGGCATCTCCTCTGCCCTCACCGCCTCGCTCGGGTTTGCTGCCGATCAGCCCTGAGCACTGCAGCCTGCTTCAAGCTGCTGCTGGAGGGCTCTGGAGCTGCACTGCCAACAGGGCTTTGGTCCCAGCATGCAGGACTCGCTGTCTGCATCCTCCTCTTCTTCGGTAGGGGCTTGTAGTCCGTGTGCTGCACGAAGTGGCTGCGGAGGTCGTAGCCGCACCGCACGGATCCGCTCATCTCCCTTTTCTCCGGAGCAGCCTCGGGGGCACGAGCCCCCTCCAAGCTCCTGTTGGAAGACTCTGAAGCTGCATCATCCCCAGGAGCGTGGCCACTGCTTGGAGTGTCATCTTCCCTCTCTGTGGAGTGCTCACAGCCCGTGGTGCCCACAGAGGAGCTGTGGCCATCACTGCCCAGCAGCTGGGATCTGTTCAAGGCCTGCTCGCTGCCAGGCTCCTCCAGCACCACATCCTGCAAAGAGAGCAGTGAAGAGTTCCTGCCCTTCTCTCCTCAAAGGACCAGGGTCAGTGGGGAACCCCCAGAAGGTCTGAGAGTGGACATTTCAGAGCCTCCCAAAGGCCAAAGGGCCAAAGGTGCACAAATGGCATGGATCCAGGCGGGATGCTTTGAGAGGAAGCAGCACTGTGGCTGTGAAAATGCTGCAGTGTGGGAGAGAGAGAAGGAGAAATGCTGAGCTCCTAGAAGGAAATCCAATGCCCCTCTAGTGCCCTGACCCACATCCCCAGAGTTACCTTGGTGCTGCCAGGCAAACCCTGAGGGCCATCAGAAGCCACCTGCTTGCTGCTGGCTGCCCACTCACTGAGCAAGGAAGGGCTATATGGTGGTGCCGGTGAGGAAGAAGCCCTTTCTCCAATCTTCAGATCAGAGCATCTGGAAAAAAAAAAAAGAATTATCTCAGTTTGGGGCTGTTGTTGCAGCCTTCTCAGGGGTTCAGTGATTTTCTTGGAGAGGTTTCTATGTCAGAGAGAAAAATTAACCGAGGCTACTCATGGAAAATTCAGCTAGGGTCTTCCCACCCAATCTGCTCCTGTCCCAGCAAAACTTCATCTTTATACTTTCTACAGCCTCCGTTTCATTCACAGACTTGTTTGGGTTGGAAGGGACCTTAAAGCTCATTTTTTTTCCCACCCTTGCTTTCATGGGCAGGAATACCTCACAATAGACCAGGTTTCTCCAAGCCCTGTCCAGCCTGGCCTTGAACACCTCCAGGGATGGCTCACCCACAGCTTCTTTGGGCAGCCTGTGCCATTGTCTCACCCCCCGTACACTGAAGCACTTCTTCCTAATATCTAATGTAAAGCTGTCCTCTGGCAGCTGAAAACTGATACCCTTCATCCTGTCCAACCCTCCCTGATAAAGACTCCCTCCCCGTCTTTTCCTGGTGGGCATCTTTAAGTTCTCTCCCTCTTCTGTACATAAATCCAGCATCAGAGAGCAGACAAGGAGCAGGTTACATCAGGGCAGCAGCCTGAAGGACTGACATGGGCCAGTGCAGGTTTCACAGCACTGAATGATGCAGGTGGCCATTGCATTTGGTGAGAAAAAATATGAAGGACTATGAGAAGCAAATCAATGAAGAGGCAAAAGGAAACATGTCCTGAGCACATGTGAATCCTGGCTGTTACCTGGCATAGAACAGCAGGTAGGCTTGCTGCTTGAGAGCTGTGTCAATGCAACGCAGCTCCACAGACTCATCGTCCATCTGGTACCACAGCCCATTGCTGGCCTGGAAAACAAAGCAAGGATCTCTGCATGGTTCCTCTCCAAAAACACAGGCAAAAAACTACCAAACAAAGAGCATGTCAAAACAAATCCAGCGCAGCCCCTAAGGACACCTTCTGCCCCAAAACCTGGGCTCTCAAGAACACTGATTTATCTTCCCCAGCACACATTTTCCCCATTGGAAGGGAAGGAATTCTCTTTACCTTTGTGTAGCAGAAGTAGTGTCCTCCATGGCAGCTGGCCCCACTGTGCACCAGGACAGCGTACAAGGAGTAATGCAGGGCTTCTCCCTCTGCCTGGGACATGTAGGGGCGAAGATCCAGGTACTCGGGGTACTCCACAACCTACAGACACCACGAGGGCTCAGAAGTGACCCTGACCTGTGACACGGAATAGCCTGCCAAGTCCAGGGCTCACAGCTGTGTAAATACATCTTTGGGGCTCACAAACAGCTGCTTTTCCATAAAGCAACACAGAATGGTTTGGGTTCTGTGTTCCTGGCCAAACTGTTCCTGGCCAAAGCAGCTCTGGTGGAGAAGAGCTCTTGCCTGCCTTCCCAAGGGAATTCTTCTCTCCCCAGAAGGGGACACCACTAAGCCAACACCAGTGGCCTGTGACAAGCTCTAGGAGATCTGCTCCAGGAAGAGAAAGCTGCACGGCACTTGTGTACACACCTTGCTGATCTTCCCACCAGTGAAACAGTCAAACCTCTTCAGACACACTGTGAGAACCTTGGGTGCACGATGGACCGTGAACCTCTTGGAGGCAGCAACAGTCTTCTTACACCTTGAAACCAAGCACAGAGCCCAGTGCTGAAATGCACCCAGTCCTCCCCCACAGTGGCCAGGCTGTCTCACACATCTTTTGCTGCTTTAAGGCTATTCATTGCCATCTTTTTAAAAAGCTGCATCTCATTTGTGTGCAGTGAACCTCCATGAGAAGATGACATGCTCAATGACATGCAGCCCCCTCACACAGGATCTCGTGTTCACATGTTCTCAGTCATCATCTTACTTGTCACATTTATAGCAGTTTTCCCCATCCAGGTGCTCGGGTGTCACAAAGTCCTGCAGAGCCGCAGTGAGGGACGAGGCTGCCTGGAGGAGGGAGAATGAGCACACTGAGCTGCAGGAAATGCCCTCACCCAAACATTTCCCAGGAGCTGACAGGAAGGCCCCTGGAGCTGCTGCAGAAGAGACCCACCATGAACCTGCCCAGAAGGAGGCAGAAACAGAGCGTGATGCTGAACATTTCCCTGTGTCCCAGGGGCTCCTGGAGCCATCAAGAGCTCCCTCCCTGTCCAGTTCAAGTGATGATGCTGTGCAGGGGCATCAGGGGTGAAAAGAATCCAACCCCTCAGCTTGGGAGCCAGATGGGTGTGAGGGAGGGCAAAGGGAAGAAGGATGAGGATGTATCAAGGGTGCAGAGAGGATAATGCTGCTTGTCCACCTCAAAGACAGCACCTCCAGAGAGAGCAGTGCCACGGCCTCTGTGCGAGGACACCATCCATTCCCCTGCCCACCCACCACCAAGACCTCTTGTGTTCACAGTCTACATTTCTCAGACAAATGTGTTGACTCTGGAAAGCTGCAGGGGCCTTGCGATGTCTTCAAGCACAATTGCAAAGCCTCTTACTTTGATATCCAAAGGGACATCCAGGAAGGCCTCATAGGAGTCAGAAATGGCTTTGCAGCTGAAGCAGGTGACTGGAAGGAAAAATCCAAACACTGAGCAATGGGGAGCTGGCTGACATTGCCCATTTACACGTGTTTTACCTCGCCCACCAGCCCCAGGACCAAGTGTCCGGCACAGGCAGACAGAAGGGCACAGGCAATGTTAAAGGGAGCAGTATTTGTGGAAACGTACCTCTGGATCTCAGAAAGCCCCCAAATATTTGATGGACAATGGTAGTGGATTGAGAAGAGATGTCCAAGCTGCAAACAAGTGATAAGACAGAGTTTTGCTTTGCCTGAAAGCCCTCGCTTCAGGTTTCCCTTGGTGGCAGCACATGAAGCAGTCCAAAGGGCTCAGAACTCTGCTAGGGTGATTTGCTTGTGCTTACTCGCTGCTCGCACTCAGACAAGCACTCTGCATGGCATTGACAGTGCAGCACAAGAAGTCGTGGGCATCTTCCTCCCTGCCAGGCTGGAAATGTTCTCCTATGCCTAAGAAAGAAGATGTTTGTAGTTCTCTCACACAAGGAGGGAAGAAAAGCTGTCAAAGCACCTGGAATGACTCACGTCTGAAAACCTTGAGGACAGCCAGGGGCAGGATGGCACTGACAGGGGAACGCAGGACCTGGTTAACGTGTCTTTCCATGGTGCACATCATGCAGAAACCTTGCTGCTGACCTGAAGAAGGAGGCAAGGTTAGCAAAATGTCCCCAGCAGTGGGATACTCCTCCTCTTCCACTCCCATCCGGTATGACACTCCACTCCTCCCAATGCCCCAGTGATCCCAGAGCATTTTAGCATGCAGAAAATGTTCTTAAGAAGAATGCTAAACTGACAGAAGTTTTCTGTGGAATAAGCCAAGAGGGTTTAACTCCAAGAGGAATGGAGACCTGGAGCTAGAAAGAGCTTCCTACATGTAGAATAAAACAAGTAGCTTCTAGGCTTGAGTGTTCAAAGAACATAAACTCGTGGGGCTGACAAAGGCTGCTGTTCTCCTACATCAAACTCCAGCTCCTGGGAATCTTTGGGATTTGATTTTCAAGGGGATGTTGCTGCAAGCACTCACAGGCCCGGCTGTGCTCTCGGGAGAGCAGGTAGTTGGCCAGTGGGGGGGTGTAGGTCAAGCACTGCAGGACAGCATTGAGGAAGCACGTGTTGCCCACGTTGAAGAGCCCTGCCCCAGCACTCTGTCTCTGCTGCCACGCCATGCAAATCTTCTCCGGTGGAAACAGGATCATTTTTGGAGGAGCCATTCCCTCGGCAATGACTGCAGAGGAATTCCATTTGAAAAGAGAGGAGATGAGGAACAAAAGCACATTTCAACTTGGAGTTCTCTACACAAGCACTCAGCACAACCAGCTGCAACCTTCGACTCAGGATCAGGGGAAGCCTAGCGCTGCCATTGAAATTTACTGGTTTGGAAAAGTCTGTTCCCCTGCTTACTCTGCCAAGAGTCCAACAAACCCAGACTCTGATTTCTGGGCCTCACGCTAGCTCCCTTTCTCACTGGAGCTGCAGACTGGGTTATCAGGTCAAGCTTGCCCTGATTGAAACTGATTGTAATTTCTTGAAAACAAGCAAGTGCTGAACACAGAAGGTAATTCAAGGATGTCAGACCTCTCTGTGAGCAATGATGGTTCAAGGTCTTGTACACAGTGGTAAAAGACAAAAGGTGTTTTCCTGTGCTGAAACAAACACCTGTGTCAGCCTGGCTGCTCTCAAGAAACATCCCAGAGTGAACTCTGGTTGTCAGCACATCATTCTGGGATCTGAGCACCAGCCCTGTCAGCTGTCTCTGGGCATTCACAAAACCCAAACCTGCTGGTGAAGCTGTTACTCACAGGACTCGCTCCCTGTCGTGGCCATTGCCTCTCTCAGGAACAGAGGGCAAAGCTCGGGAACAGAAGAGATCAGTCTCTATCCAATCACCTGATTGCAAAGAAATTACTGTAAGTCACCAAAAGGATAAAAACTCCAGACAGTTGCAGTGGTGCCTGTACTAGCTGCAGGCTCACAGCCCCAGGATCAGTGAGAGAGCCCCAGCTCACAGCAGGCTCAGAGGTCCCTCTGAAGTGCTCCAGAGCATTGTTAGCTTCTCTGAAGAGGCCCTGCTGCTGCTCTCCTCTCACTGCAGCAGCAGCAGCAGCAGAGCTCTGGCTTTCCCACTCCTCTGCAGGAGTGACCAGCTCTCAGCCATTAATTTAACTCCTGCCTCTGCTGCTCTCCTTTTCCTGTCTCACTCCCTCCTGCAGCAGTCAGGGTGGGCTTTTTGCCACTCTGTGCTGAGCCCAGCCCCTCAGACTACAGTCACCCCCTATTCACCTATCCCAGGCTGTAGTCAAGAAAGAAGAATCAGCAAACAGGAGCTCTAGCCTAGCCTGTGTCTGAGCAGCTACAAAGGTATAACAGCTCAGCCTTCAGCTAGGGAGGTATAAAGCAGCCTAGACTTTCATCCCACATCTCCTTCCTCTACAAGAGTCTATCCCAAGAGTCAAATCATAACTACCTTGGAGAGGATGAAAGCTGAGGAGGGCAGTGAACAATAAATTTGTTCAAAAGGCCAGTGAGTGGCAAAGGAAGAAGCTGAGTGATCCTGAAGGCCAGCTCTCTCGTTAGCCTGCTTCCAGGACTGCCAGCACTGGGCAAGTGAGGTCACGTTCACTGCACAGGTTCCACACCTCTGCCCCTCTGTGACATAGGGGACGTGTCTCTGTGAGACCACGGAACCACCAGGGCACAGGAACCCTCATGGCTCCTCTGGCAGGTGGAAGTCACTGGGCCTCCCCCTGTGCTGCTGAGGAAGGGGGATTCATTGGCTCCTTCTCCAAAGCACAGAGCCCAGTGAGCACAGCCTGCCCAGAACTGTCACAGGCCTGGCCACAGCTCTGCCTGCCACACAGGCTGAGGGGATTTCTGCTCCACTCCTCCCAGGCTGAGCTGTGCCTGTGGGGCTAACGTGGCAAAGCACCCCAGCTCTCACAGGGTCATTTCCAATTAATTTTCCCTGCCTAGGGGCTGGCCCTGGGCTGGCACCACCAAAGAGACCCTCCAGAGGCTGATCTGGGAGGGCCTTGGCTGGCTGCCCTCACCCAGCTGCTGTCTCTCCTGAGCAGCTTTTTAGCAGCTTCATATTCACTCCTCTGTGAATTGGGTGAATTCCTCCCTCCAGGCTTGCTTTGGCTTTGATCAGGCACAGCTTCAGCCACATTCCCTCTCAGGATGCCTGCAGGCAGTTCTCTTCCTGCTGCACTTGACCCACGTGGTTTTGGAATATCCTCTGGACACCTGGAGTTCTGAGCAGCCTCTGGGCAGCAGGCAGTGGGTGTTTCTTGTGCTCCAAGGAGGCAGCTGGTTGCTATTCACCCCTGAAGCCTCAGGATTTTAGCTTTTGTATTTTTCATGTATTTGTAATCCTGCAGTTCTTTAGTGTACAACTCTAAACTCCATATCCAGTGTCAGCTCCTGCTCTCCCATTTGGGTCAGACACAGCAATTCCTCTCCAGGCCTGGCAATCAAGGACACCTGGCTGTCTCAGGCCCTGAGAAATGGAAACAAAGTGACTTTGCAGGGAGCAAACTTGGGGTAAATGACTTCATTACCTGAAACTGTAATTGCAAGATGAACCCCCAATATGCAAATGGACCAAACTTATAAAAGTGTGAAAACCCATGAGCTGCTGTCCATTTTTGGGTGTAGCCCCTGGGGGGCTTCTTCTGCCCTAAATGTACCTGAAAGCCCTTCAATAAATAGAACTGCTTTTTATTCCCTTCATTCTGTCTGGCCTCTGTTTTTTGGGTAGTCCTGAAAAGGCATCACCCCCACTTGCAGTGGCTGCTTTGGCCCCTGCCCAGCCTGGGCCACCAAGTTTCACCCACTTCTGTCCCAAGGCAGTGACACAGACCCACAGCAAGGATGGCTCTGGGAGATCAGGGCCCACCAAACACCCTCCTGCTGCTGGGGACAGTCTGAGGCACGGGCAGGAGGGGGCAGAACCACCCCAGAACTGGAGCAATTCACCCCATTTGCATTTATGTTAATTTAGGAATTATGTTGAAAGGAACGAGGGACTTTTCTTTACAAACAAACTGTGGGTTTGCTGGTGGATGTTTTAAGGATTGATATGTAGGTGAACCAATTAAAAAGTTGATTTGCCTTTGCGGAAAAAACTATATATAAGTAGAAACTTTTTGAAGTTCTTTTTCTTTTTGGACCTGCTGCTGTGGAGAGAGGAGCATCTCCTGCTTCTCCCGCTGATAAGGCCCCAGCCCCCACCTCCTTCCAAGGAGGGATGGGGGGGGAAGAGAGGTTTTATGGCAGCCGTGCCGCTGCAGCCGGGAATGGGGGAGGAAACAGCTGGAATTTTTAGCAGATCCAGCTCAGCCGGTGTGTCAGCTACACGGGACAGGGCCAGGCCCCTGCTCCGGGCCAGGCAAGGACTGGGCCGCACTCCATCCAGCTCGGGCCAGGCCCTGCCCTGTCACCCCGGGCCCAGATGGCCCCAGCAGGCCGAGCCAGCTCCGCAGAGCCAGGCACAGAGACTCTGAGAGCTTCTGCCATCCAGCTCGGACCTTTCTGAGCCAAGCACAGAGACTCTGAGAGCTTCTGCCATCCAGCTCGGACCTTTCTGAGCCAAGCACAGAGACTCTGAGAGCTTCTGCCATCCAGCTCGGGCCTGTTCAAACAGCCCGGCAGAGAGCACGGGATCCTCACACTGCCAAAAAGAGAAAGACAGAGATTAACTCTATCCATGCCTGGACTCAACTTACAGACACCCATCCTTCCTCGCAAAGAGAAGAACAAGTGAGGACATCTACAGAAATGCAACATAAAGACTTTACAGTCAGTGAGGAAAGCAGAACTGATACCTACACGGAGGTGCATGAGACGTGCTTCAAGAGTGAAGCTAAAAACACTTCTAGAGAACCATAGTTGAAGACTGAGCAGATAAATTCTCTGTAATATATGAAGATATAGTCCAAAAAGGGAATATGAAGTTCTTATTGCAGCCAATAAACTAAAATACCTGGGTAAAGACAAGGAAGTGTTGAAAAAGTACAGCCTGATGAGAAACTGGAACCAAGAGAGAGGAGAGGCTGTAACCCAGAGCCCTGGTCCCGGGGGGAATGCCAGAGAACCTGAGTTGTCAGGAGAGCCTGTGTTACTAAGCACAAAAGAAAGGATTTTCTTTGTTGCTACCATTAAACTGTGCATCCTTAAAACAAGTACCCCATAGACTGTTCAGAACCCACCGTAGTGGCTGTGGGAAGGCTACTAGTGTAAGAAAGATCCACCATTAAGCTAGGCTTTGCTCCAGGCGGCGGCTCATAATGAAGCAGAAGACCCATAAAAACTGTATTTTTCTTACAGAAAATCCATGGTGTCAACAAAAAAGACTTCTCTCCCTAAATGAACTGGAACAAGAGCTATTTCTGAAGTAGTAAACTGACTGGAAGGTGAAGTGTTGTCTTTTGTATATTGTCAGAGAGAATGAAATAGAGAAGTGAGAGAAAGAGAAGTAGTCTGAAGAGTTTGTTCTAGTTTTTCTTTTTTTTTCTCTTTCCCTTTGTCTTAAGTAGATGAATAAAGTTTCTTTGTACTTTATAAAGTTTGAGCCTGCTTTGCCTACTCCTAATCCTCATCTCACAACAAACAAGCAAGTAATTTCAGTAAGTGTACTAGCATTTAACCACAAACCTGAACCACTACAGTGGGATTATCTGTGCTCATGAGGCAATTCTTTCCCCATCCAGAGGATGACAGCCTGAGCTCAGATATTCAACTGTGCTTTAAGCTTCTTCACCAAATCTCTCTGTTCTCCATGACTGTTGGGTGTATATTTTTGGGCATGTCACCAGAGTCTTACATTCCCTTTAGAGTGACCCCGCATTGATTTTAGAGAAAACATGCATGGTTTCTTTGGCCATGGAATAGACATTGACACATGCAGTATGATCAAGTTTCTTGTCCTGCTCCAAGCCCTGGCAGAGCTGATCAACATTTAGCAAGGTTTGTCACAAGTTGCTACAGTGGGAAAGCAACTTAGGAAAATTCCTGAAGCTTTAAGTTTTGCTCAAAACAACTGTAATCAACCTGGAGATGCTTCAGTGGTCTCAGACCTGGAAGAGAGGTTTATTGCTGAAGCTGGACACAAGGAATGCACAATTTATGAACCACAAGGTCATCATGCAGAAGCCTGGGATAAAGAGGAAACTAAGACAGACAATTCAGCAATAGTACTGTAATCCCATTGTCCTGCCTACAGAGTTAATGTCTTCTCAGTCGCTCTTCCAGTGCTGTGGTTTGGATTTGGAATGAGAATGGTGTTGAGAACACCATGTTGAGAAGGTTTGGGTTTTGCCAAGTCGTGTTTATCCTGAGTCAAGGACTTTGTTTTTCCTTGTCTCCTGCTCTGCCAGTGGGAGGATCCCAAAAGAACCTGCCAGGGAGCACAGCTGGCACAGGGGACCTAAACTGACCAAAGGGACATTTCACACCACAGAACATCATGCCTGGGATATAAACTGGGAGGAATTGCCCAGAAGGGCAGCTGATCTTGCCTGGGGAAGGAGGCTCTGGCATCAGTCCCCAATGGTGTGCAATTGCATCACTTGTTTGGTTCCTTCTCATTATCATTATTCATTACTACTATTGTTGTATTTTATTTCTTTTCAATTATTAAACTGTTCTTAATTTGACACACAAGTTTTACTTCAAATCTGCTCCCCATTCCACCAGTGTGGGGGGGGAGGAAGAGGTGGTTGAGCAAGCAGCTGCATGGTGCTTAATTTCCATCTTGGTTTCAACCACAATACCTCTCTCTGTCTGGGGAAGAGATAATAAAAAGAGACTGAAAACGTGGACTAATTAGCACGAGAAGCAAGAAGTCAATAAGAAGAAAGAAGCAATAGAAGACAGAACACTAATTAATGAAGAGCATGATGCAATTCATAGCCAATGAACGTTCATTTCTTTGTTTGCTAAAATGTAGAAATAGTGCAAAGTTCTGAAAGTGTGTCTGCATGTTTAGAGGAGGGCTGTACTAAAGCAATGTGTGCTTTCTAATGCTAAAAGTGGCATCAGAGAGCTTGATTGATCCTGATGTTTGCAGTGACAGTGCTGGCTATGACACTTTGGTCCGGCAGCTCTCAGCATTCTCTAACACTAAAAACAGGAGACCCTCCTTGCTGAAGCCATTGCTGGGAAGGTGTCAACAGCACACAGCTGGAGCTGCTGTATCCCTGCTCAGGCAGAGGGTCCTGCTCCAGCTGGCACAGCCCCCCCGAGCATCCCGGACAGTCCATCACTTCAGACTCTAAAAGCCCTGTCCCACTCTGGAACAGGACAGACTCCTAATACCCCCCTTCTCAGAGTGTGTGTGGACATTCCTCCCTTGACTGGGGACACCCAGCAAGGTTTTGCCTTGAGACTCAGAAAAAGAGACTTGGCCAGGGCCGTTGGCAAGGGTAAATAATATCAATCTCTACTTAACTTTTATTTTTCTAGCTTTAATGTAACTGCTTACAAATACTCTGCTATACTAGGAACAATAACTATCTACAATGTGAAATAAAGAATTCTAATTAAAGCCTTTTAGGCTAATCATTAGCATCACCATCCATTTAAATAAAACATTCCCTCATGCTTGAGATGGTGTGCAGAAAACAAGGAGACCTTGGCTAAAAAACGCAGTGCTAATCTTCCATTGTGCTTCAGCCAGGACCACAGCCTGGCCCCAGCAGTGCCAGAGTGCCTTGAGTGCTTCTCTGGGCATCTCTGGGGCATGGAAACCCTCCTGTTCCATGCTGAAGGGTGGTGCTTTGAGCACTGCACACAGCGGCTGCAGAGACCGTAGCCCAGCCCTGGGCATCTCCTCTGCCCTCTCCGCCTCGCTCGGGTTTGCTGCCGATCAGCCCTGAGCACTGCAGCCCGCTTCAAGCTGCTGCTGGAGGGCTCTGGAGCTGCACTGCCAACAGGGCTTTGGTCACAGCATGCAGGACTCGCTGTCTGCATCCTCCTCTTCTTGGCTGGCGGTTTGTAGTCCATGTGCTGCACGAAGTGGCTGCGGAGGTCGTAGCCGCCCCGCACGGATCCGCTCATCTCCCTCTTCCTCTTCTCCGGAGAAGCCTCGGGGGCACGAGCCCCCTCCAAGCTCCTGTTGGAAGGCTCTGGAGCTGCATCATCCCCGGGAGCTTGGCCACAGCTTGGAGGGTCAGCTTCCCTCTCTGCGGAGTGCTCACAGCCCGTGGTGCCCACAGAGGAGCTGTGGCCATCACTGCCCAGCAGCTGGGATCTGTTCAAGGCCTGCTCGCTGCCAGGCTCCTCCAGCACCACATCCTGCAAAGAGAGCAGTGAAGAGTTCCTGCCCTTCTCTCCTCAAAGGACCAGGGTCAGTGGGGAACCCCCAGAAGGTCTGAGAGTGGACATTTCAGAGCCGCCAAAGAGCCAAAGGTGCACAAATGGCATGGATCCAGGCGGGATGCTTTGAGAGGAAGCAGCACTGTGGCTGTGAAAATGCTGCAGTGTGGGAGAGGGAGAAGGAGAAATGCTGAGCTCCTAGAAGGAAATCCAATGCCCCTCTAGTGCCCTGACCCACATCCCCAGAGTTACCTTGGTGCTGCCAGGCAAACCCTGAGGGCCAACAGAAGCCACCTGCTTGCTGCTGGCTGCCCACTCACTGAGCAAGGAAGGGCTATATGGTGGTGCCGGTGAGGAAGAAGCCCTTTCTCCAATCTTCAGATCAGAGCATCTGGAAAAAAAAAAAGAATTATCTCAGTTTGGGGCTGTTGTTGCAGCCTTCTCAGGGGTTCAGTGATTTTCTTGGAGAGGTTTCTATGTCAGAGAGAAAAATTAACCGAGGCCACTCATGGAAAATTCAGCTCAGGTCTTCCCACCCAGTCTGCTCCTGTCCCAGCAAAACTTCATCTTTATACTTTCTACAGCCTCCGTTTCATTCACAGACTTGTTTGGGTTGGAAGGGACCTTAAAGCTCTTTTTTTTTCCCACCCTTGCTTTCATGGGCAGGAATACCTCACAATAGACCAGGTTTCTCCAAGCCCTGTCCAACCTGGCCTTGAACACCTCCAGGGATGGCTCACCCACAGCTTCTTTGGGCAGCCTGTGCCATTGTCTCACCCCCCGTACACTGAAGCACTTCTTCCTAATATCTAATGTAAACCTGTCCTCTGGCAGCTGAAAACTGATACCCTTCATCCTGTCCAACCCTCCCTGATAAAGACTCCCTCCCCGTCTTTTCCTGGTGGGCATCTTTAAGCTCTCTCCCTCTTCTGTACATAAATCCAGCATCAGAGAGCAGACAAGGAGCAGGTTACATCAGGGCAGCAGCCTGAAGGACTGACATGGGCCAGTGCAGGTTTCACAGCACTGAATGATGCAGGTGGCCATTGCATTTGGTGAGAAAAAATATGAAGGACTATGAGAAGTAAATCAATGAACAGGCAGAAGGAAACATGTCCTGAGCACATGTGAATCCTGGCTGTTACCTGGCATAGAACAGCAGGTAGGCTTGCTGCTTGAGAGCTGTGTCAATGCAACGCAGCTCCACAGACTCATCGTCCATCTGGTACCACAGCCCATTGCTGGCCTGGAAAACAAAGCAAGGATCTCTGCATGGTTCCTCTCCAAAAACACAGGCAAAAAACTACCAAACAAAGAGCATGTCAAAACAAATCCAGCGCAGCCCCTAAGGACATCTTCTGCCCCAAAACCTGGGCTCTCAAGAACACTGATTTATCTTCCCCAGCACACATTTTCCCCATTGGAAGGGAAGGAATTCTCTTTACCTTTGTGTAGCAGAAGTAGTGTCCTCCATGGCAGCTGGCCCCACTGTGCACCAGGACAGCGTACAAGGAGTAATGCAGGGCTTCTCCCTCTGCCTGGGACATGTAGGGGCGAAGATCCAGGTACTCGGGGTACTCCACAACCTACAGACACCACGAGGGCTCAGAAGTGACCCTGACCTGTGACACGGAATAGCCTGCCAAGTCCAGGGCTCACAGCTGTGTAAATACATCTTTGGGGCTCACAAACAGCTGCTTTTCCATAAAGCAACACAGAATGGTTTGGGTTCTGTCTTCCTGGCCAAACTGTTCCTGGCCAAAGCAGCTCTGGTGGAGAAGAGCTCTTGCCTGCCTTCCCAAGGGAATTCTTCTCTCCCCAGAAGGGGACACCACTAAGCCAACACCAGTGGCCTGTGACAATCTCTAGGAGATCTGCTCCAGGAAGAGAAAGCTGCACGGCACTTGTGTACACACCTTGCTGATCTTCCCACCAGTGAAACAGTCAAACCTCTTCAGACACACTGTGAGAACCTTGGGTGCACGATGGACCGTGAACCTCTTGGAGGCAGCAACAGTCTTCTTACACCTTGAAACCAAGCACAGAGCCCAGTGCTGAAATGCACCCAGTCCTCCCCCACAGTGGCCAGGCTGTCTCACACATCTTTTGCTGCTTTAAGGCTATTCATTGCCGTATTCTTAAAAAGCTGCATCTCATTTGTGTGCAGTGAACCTCCATGAGAAGATGACGTGCTCAATGACATGCAGCCCCCTCACACAGGATCTCGTGTTCACATGTTCTCAGTCATCATCTTACTTGTCACATTTAAAGCAGTTTTCCCCATCCAGGTGCTCGGGTGTCACAAAGTCCTGCAGAGCCGCAGTGAGGGACGAGGCTGCCTGGAGGAGGGAGAATGAGCACACTGAGCTGCAGGAAATGCCCTCACCCAAACATTTCCCAGGAGCTGACAGGAAGGCCCCTGGAGCTGCTGCAGAAGAGACCCACCATGAACCTGCCCAGAAGGAGGCAGAAACAGAGCGTGATGCTGAACATTTCCCTGTGTCCCAGGGGCTCCTGGAGCCATCAAGAGCTCCCTCCCTGTCCAGTTCAAGTGATGATGCTGTGCAGGGGCATCAGGGGTGAAAAGAATCCAACCCCTCAGCTTGGGAGCCAGATGGGTGTGAGGGAGGGCAAAGGGAAGAAGGATGAGGATGTATCAAGGGTGCAGAGAGGATAATGCTGCTTGTCCACCTCAAAGACAGCACCTCCAGAGAGAGCAGTGCCACGGCCTCCGTGGGAGGACACCATCCATTCCCCTGCCCACCCACCACCAAGATCTCTTGTGTTCACAGTCTACATTTCTCAGACAAATGTGTTGACTCTGGAAAGTGGCAGGGGCCTTGCGATGTCTTCAAGCACAATTGCAAAGCCTCTTACTTTGATATCCAAAGGGACATCCAGGAAGGCCTCATAGGAGTCAGAAATGGCTTTGCAGCTGAAGCAGGTGACTGGAAGGAAAAATCCAAACACTGAGCAATGGGGAGCTGGCTGACATTGCCCATTTACACGTGTTTTACCTCGCCCACCAGCCCCAGGACCAAGTGTCCGGCACAGGCAGACAGAAGGGCACAGGCAATGTTAAAGGGAGCAGGATTTGTGGAAACGTACCTCTGGATCTCAGAAAGCCCCCAAATATTTGATGGACAATGGTAGTGGATTGAGAAGAGATGTCCAAGCTGCAAACAAGTGATAAGACAGAGTTTTGCTTTGCCTGAAAGCCCTCGCTTCAGGTTTCCCTTGGTGGCAGCACATGAAGCAGTCCAAAGGGCTCAGAACTCTGCTAGGGTGATTTGCTTGTGCTTACTCGCTGCTCGCACTCAGACAAGCACTCTGCATGGCATTGACAGTGCAGCACAAGAAGTCGTGGGCATCTTCCTCCCTGCCAGGCTGGAAATGTTCTCCTATGCCTAAGAAAGAAGATGTTTGTAGTTCTCTCACACAAGGAGGGAAGAAAAGCTGTCAAAGCACCTGGAATGACTCACGTCTGAAAACCTTGAGGACAGCCAGGGGCAGGATGGCACTGACAGGGGAATGCAGGACCTGGTTAACGTGTCTTTCCATGGTGCACATCATGCAGAAACCTTGCTGCTGACCTGAAGAAGGAGGCAAGGTTAGCAAAATGTCCCCAGCAGTGGGATACTCCTCCTCTTCCACTCCCATCCGGTGTGACACTCCACTCCTCCCAATGCCCCAGTGATCCCAGAGCATTTTAGCATGCAGAAAATGTTCTTAAGAAGAATGCTAAACTGACAGAAGTTTTCTGTGGAATAAGCCAAGAGGGTTTAACTCCAAGAGGAATGGAGACCTGGAGCTAGAAAGAGCTTCCTACATGTAGAATAAAACAAGTAGCTTCTAGGCTTGAGTGTTCAAAGAACATAAACTCGTGGGGCTGACAAAGGGCTGCTGTTCTCCTACATCAAACTCCAGCTCCTCCGGGAATCTTGGGGATTTGATTTTCAAGGAGATGTTGCTGCAAGCACTCACAGGCCCGGCTGTGCTCTCGGGAGAGCAGGTAGTTGGCCAGTGGGGGGGTGTAGGTCAAGCACTGCAGGACAGCATTGAGGAAGCACGTGTTGCCCACGTTGAAGAGCCCTGCCCCAGCACTCTGTCTCTGCTGCCACGCCATGCAAATCTTCTCCGGTGGAAACAGGATCATTTTTGGAGGAGCCATTCCCTCGGCAATGACTGCAGAGGAATTCCATTTGAAAAGAGAGGAGATGAGGAACAAAAGCCCATTTCAACTTGGAGTTCTCTACACAAGCACTCAGCACAACCAGCTGCAACCTTCGACTCAGGATCAGGGGAAGCCTAGCACTGCCATTGAAAGTTACTGGTTTGGAAAAGTCTGTTCCCCTGCTTACTCTGCCAAGAGTCCAACAAACCCAGACTCTGATTTCTGGGCCTCACGCTAGCTCCCTTTCTCACTGGAGCTGCAGACTGGGTTATCAGGTCAAGCTTGCCCTGATTGAAACTGATTGTAATTTCTTGAAAACAAGCAAGTGCTGAACACAGAAGGTAATTCAAGGATGTCAGACCTCTCTGTGAGCAATGATGGTTCAAGGTCTTGTACACAGTGGTAAAAGACAAAAGGTGTTTTCCTGTGCTGAAACAAACACCTGTGTCAGCCTGGCTGCTCTCAAGAAACATCCCAGAGTGAACTCTGGTTGTGAGCACATCATTCTGGGATCTGAGCACCAGCCCTGTCAGCTGTCTCTGGGCATTCACAAAACCCAAACCTGCTGGTGAAGCTGTTACTCACAGGACTCGCTCCCTGTCGTGGCCATTGCCTCTCTCAGGAACAGAGGGCAAAGCTCGGGAACAGAAGAGATCAGTCTCTATCCAATCACCTGATTGCAAAGAAATTACTGTAAGTCAGCAAAAGGATAAAAACTCCAGACAGTTGCAGTGGTGCCTGTACTAGCTGCAGGCTCACAGCCCCAGGATCAGTGAGAGAGCCCCAGCTCACAGCAGGCTCAGAGGTCCCTCTGAAGTGCTCCAGAGCATTGTTAGCTTCTCTGAAGAGGCCCTGCTGCTGCTCTCCTCTCACTGCAGCAGCAGCAGCAGCAGAGCTCTGGCTTTCCCACTCCTCTGCAGGAGTGACCAGCTCTCAGCCATTAATTTAACTCCTGCCTCTGCTGCTCTCCTTTTCCTGTCTCACTCCCTCCTGCAGCAGTCAGGGTGGGCTTTTTGCCACTCTGCGCTGAGCCCAGCCCCTCAGACTACAGTCACCCCCTATTCACCTATCCCAGGCTGGAGTCAAGAAAGAAGAATCAGCAAACAGGAGCTCTAGCCTAGCCTGTATCTGAGCAGCTACAAAGGTATAACAGCTCAGCCTTCAGCTAGCGAGGTATAAAGCAGCCTAGACTTTCATCCCACATCTCCTTCCTCTACAAGAGTCTATCCCAAGAGTCAAATCATAACTACCTAGGAGAGGATGAAAGCTGAGGAGGGCAGTGAACAATAAATTTGTTCAAAAGGCCAGTGAGTGGCAAAGGAAGAAGCTGAGTGATCCTGAAGGCCAGCTCTCTCGTTAGCCTGCTTCCAGGACTGCCAGCACTGGGCAAGTGAGGTCACGTTCACTGCACAGGTTCCACACCTCTGCCCCTCTGTGACATAGGGGACGTGTCTCTGTGAGACCACGGAACCACCAGGGCACAGGAACCCTCATGGCTCCTCTGGCAGGTGGAAGTCACTGGGCCTCCCCCTGTGCTGCTGATGAAGGGGGATTCATTGGCTCCTTCTCCAAAGCACAGAGCCCAGTGAGCACAGCCTGCCCAGAGCTGTCACAGGCCTGGCCACAGCTCTGCCTGCCACACAGGCTGAGGGGATTTCTGCTCCACTCCTCCCAGGCTCAGAGCTGTGCCTGTGGGGCTAACGTGAAAAAGCACCCCAGCTCTCACAGGGTCATTTCCAATTAATTTTCCCTGCCTAGGGGCTGGCCCTGGGCTGGCACCACCAAAGAGACCCTCCAGAGGCTGCTCTGGGAGGGCCTTGGCTGGCTGCCCTCACCCAGCTGCTGTCTCTCCTGAGCAGCTTTTTAGCAGCTTCATATTCACTCCTCTGTGAATTGGGTGAATTCCTCCCTCCAGGCTTGCTTTGGCTTTGATCAGGCACAGCTTCAGCCACATTCCCTCTCAGGATGCCTGCAGGCAATTCTCTTCCTGCTGCACTTGACCCACGTGGTTTTGGAATATCCTCTGGACACCTGGAGTTCTGAGCAGCCTCTGGGCAGCAGGCAGTGGGTGTTTCTTATGCTCCAAGGAGGCAGCTGGTTGCTATTCACCCCTGAAGCCTCAGGATTTTAGCTTTTGTATTTTTCATGCATTTGTAATCCTGCAGTTCTTTAGTGTTCAACTCTAAACTCCATATCCAGTGTCAGCTCCTGCTCTCCCATTTGGGTCACACACAACAATTCCTCTCCAGGCCTGGCAATCAAGGACACCTGGCTGTCTCAGGCCCTGAGAAATGGAAACAAAAGTGACTTTGCAGGGAGCAAACTTGGGGTAAATGACTTCATTACCTGAAACTGTAATTGGAAGATGACCCCCAATATGCAAATGGACCAAACTTATAAAAGTGTGAAAACCCGTGACCTGTGGTCCATTTTTGGGTGTAGCCCCTGGGGGGCTTCATCTGCCCTAAATGTACCTGAAAGCCCTTCAATAAATAGAACTGCTTTTTATTCCCTTCATTCTGTCTGGCCTCTGTTTTTTGGGTAGTCCTGAAAAGGCATCACCCCCACTTGCAGTGGCTGCTTTGGCCCCTGCCCAGCCTGGGCCACCAAGTTTCACCCACTTCTGTCCCAAGGCAGTGACACAGACCCACAGCAAGGATGGCTCTGGGAGATCAGGGCCCACCAAACACCCTCCTGCTGCTGGGGACAGTCTGAGGCACGGGCAGGAGGGGCCAGAACCACCCCAGAACTGGAGCAATTCACCCCATTTGCATTTGTGTTCATTCAGGAATTACGTTGAAAGGAATGAGGGACTTTTCTTTACAAACAAACTGTGGGTTTGCTGGTGGATAAAACCAGCACGGAGAGATAAAAGAAAGAATGGGAAGGATTCCACTGATTGATGAATGGAATGGGGGAGATTTGTCTTTGCAAACTAACTCTTGGTTTGCTGAACTGTAGGTCTGCTGGTAAATAAAATTGAATACTGGGAGATGAAAGAAACAATGGGAAGAACCATAAATTCCATAAGGAATTTCACCGAGTGACACAAGAAAGGACAAGGTGGGGATAATACATTAGAAGGGGGTCTCAGTTATTCAGTGTTTTGAAAAGTCTGTACCTCTCAAATACCTCAGCCAGTGGGGAAAGAGAGAGGGACATATAGCCAGAAAATACGGAGAAAAAGGAGGCTGCATACTCTAACAATTTTGAGAGACCCCAGGGGAAATGCCCCATGGCCTCTCCCTTTATTGGAATAAAATTACAGGACTCCTCTCTCTCCTTTTTGGACATAAACCTCTGGTGTTCGTGGATTAGTTTTCCTGACAAAACCACTGCAAGATTTAGACAAAAATCAAAGGCTAAGCGCCCAAGAAGGCTCCTGACTGTGTCAAACAAAGCAGACTTCGAACCCCTTTGCTCCCTTTAGGCTGGAACACTTCCACTCCATGGTCAGAGAGCTCGGCCTGCCTGAGGCCACACACAGCCCAGGGAGAGCTCAGCCCTGCCCTTGCTCACCGGGCACCCCAGGGGCCGCTCCGCTCCCCGGGGCACAAAGGACCGAGCCCGGGGATGGATGGGCCCGAGCCCGGGGATGGATGGGGCCGAGCCCGGGGATGGATGGGCCCGAGCCCGGGGATGGATGGGGCCGAGCCCGGGGATGGATTGGGCCGAGCCCGGGGATGGATGGGCCCGAGCCCGGGGATGGGGCGAGGCCGAGGAGAGGGGCGGTGTGAGCCGTTCTACTCAGGGGCTTCGCGAGCAGCCCCCGTTGCTGAGGTGACGGGGACATTCCATGCAGGCGGCGCGCACCATGGTGGCCCCGGCCGGGGAGCCGCGGGAGTTGTTTTGGGGCGGATTTGGGCTATTTTGGTCATTCGGAGGGAGGTGCGAGGGTGGGAGAGCTGTCGGCCCCGGGGCTCCGCACGTGTCTCGCAGGGCGGCTCGGGAGGCGCTGGAGTTTCCCCGGCTGCCCCAGACATAAAGGGCTGGACGTTTCCTGCCCTCTTCCCTCCCCAGCCCGCGGTCTCCCGGAGCAGGAGCGTCCCTGGGGCTCTCGGTGATCACTCCCAGCCCGGGTGATTGGGCAGAGGGATTCCTTGGTGTGCGTTTGACTTTCCTCACCCAACCTGCAGCAGCAGTGCTGGGCTGGTTTGGGGAACTGGGGGTGTTCTGAAGGCTCGCCTGGAGCCTCGCTCAGAGGGCCTGGGAGAGCTCCAGCAGCACGGAGCCAGCCCGGCCAGGGCACAGCAGGACACGCGATCTGTCACACAGAGGTGCCACCGCCACAACAGCAAATGGGGAAATCTGCCGTCAGAGGGAGCCGTGCGTGTGACCGGCGGCGTTTGATCCCCTGTGAGGTGGAGCTGGAGATGGGAGCAGCCTGTGGGCGGCCCGGCTGGGGCAGGGGAGGCCGGACACTGCAGTGCTCAGTGCCCCACGGGGCTGTGGCGGCCTGGGCAGCGCAGAGCAGAGGCTCTGGCACCTCTCCCTGGGGGCACAGGCAACTCAGGGGCTGAGCCCAGCTGGAGTCAGGAGGGGCTGTGCTCAGCGGTGCCTCTGGAGCTGAAATCTCTGATCCCCTTGTGCCACTCCAGAACAGGACAGAGAGACCCAGCGCTGCCTTCAGTGTGCTGTGGGAAAGCCCAGCTCAGCCCTGCTCCCTTCTCTAGGGACGGAATTTGTCTTTGTGCACGGGCTGCAGACCCCAGGAGCAGTGTTAAAAATAAAACCAACTCTTTTAATTTGTTAAAACAAGAAGGAGGTTTATTAACAAAAAAAATTAATTAAGAAAAAAAAATCCGGGTCCACAGTGATTGGAGACTTATGCCCGATAGGGCTAGGAACTCCTCACAAGAACTTGCAGTGCTGAGCCCTACTTGAGTCAGTCTCAAGTAGAAAAAAATAAGATTCAGGCCTAAAATCCCAGCACCGAGCTCGACCTAAGCTAATCCCACGCAACAGGAAGCCAAGTCCAAGCTGTGCAGAGGGTTTTATATCCCCTTTGCTCCTCCCATCACCGGCCCCAGTCCACCCTCAGTCAAGTTGGGGCTCATTGGTGACAGTCCAGGATTGATGGGAAGTCTGTTGTCCAATGGCTCGCTGGTCTCTAGGGCGCAGTTTTCAGGGTGAGGTCGTCGGCACTTTCGGCGGGGAGCTGCCTCATTAAAATGCACAGTTGTCATGGAGCTCGGTGACAGGGGCCAACTGCCAGTTTCTAAAAATAGTCTCTGATCTATGGGTGGGGGGGTTCCTTCTCCTATGTGCTGAGATCCTAGTAAAAACTCTTGAGGGAAACTTGTTAGTAAAATACAACTTTAAAATCTGTTTAACACTTAAAAACAATTATTAAACAATTAGACATGAGTTGTAAACTTTTACCAACTTTAAAGACTACTTAACAACTTTATTAATTTAAAATATTAATTTATTTTCTTCTTCTACTAATGTGAAAGCCAACTTTCTATCTTTCATGTATAACAAGCAGCTTACGAGTGTGAGCAGTTGGGTGTTTTCCTTTCAGTGACCCCTGGAGCTCTGGTTGTGTGTAAATCCGTGGGGCAGAGGGTGGGGGATGCTGTGGGGGCAGTGCTGGCTGCTGGAACGTTCCAGGCTCCTTCTCTGCAAGCTGAACTTGAGTGTATTGGGTAATTCCTGAGCCAGAGCTGCTCACCTGCCTCTCCCCTCAAGCTTTTTGGGATCCCATATTTCCTTCTTGTTGCCTTTCACATACCGAGGGGAAAAGATGTGCATTTTTTTTCAGTTCTTCTCCTCACCTGATCCCCCCAGCTGCTCGTTTGGAGGCCTCTCACAGCCCCTGATTGTGAAGCAGTGTTTTTAGAGTTACCCAGGGATTCTGCAGGGTGGGAGCTCACAGATGGAGTGGCCAGGGACCAATGGACTGGCAAGCAGCTGGCTGGATGGACAGACCTCATTCCTGGCTAAGTGAACCCATTTCTGCCTCTCATCCACCAACTGCTGCATCAGGTGCAGGCAGTTCTGTCTACACTGCCCACACTGGTGAATGCAGCTGCCTCAACACCTTTAATTTTCCTTTTTTTGTGCTTGATGACCTCCTGGGACCCCATGGCAGAATGAACCTTCATTTCAGCTGCAGGGGTGGCACCTTCACCAGGTGCTGCCCTCCTGGAGCAGGAGGTGCTGGCACATCAGGGAGTGAAGCAGGGTGCAGAGCAGAGCTTAGCATTTCCCAGGCTGGACATGAGCGTGGGGAGACAAAGTGAAGTTCATCTCATGTTAAAAGCATCTGGGAAAACAGCACATGTCCCTCTGGAGAGCCCAGGTCAGGAATAAGCCAGTACCCACCATGCCAATGTGTCCCTGTCCTGTTTCCACACAAAACTCCTGTTAAACCTGCCAAGCTGGCCAGGAAAGTGAGGCCTTTCAGACACAGTCTCTTCCCCTTGGAGACCTCTCTGAACTCCCCAAGTCCTTCTGCCCCATCCTTGTCTTCTCCACCCTGCTCCCTGCCCCAGGAGCCATTGCTGGGAAGGAGTTACTTGCAGTGCCTTTGGGAACTGGGAGCCTCAAGCTCTGCTCTGCACCCTGCTTCACTCCCTGATGTGCCAGCACCTCCTGCTCCAGGAGGGCAGCACCTGGTGAAGGTGCCACCCCTGCAGCTGAAATGAAGGTTCATTCTGCCATGGGGTCCCAGGAGGTCATCAAGCACAAAAAAAGGAAAATTAAAGGTGTTGAGGCAGCTGCATTCACCAGTGTGGGCAGTGTAGACAGAACTGCCTGCACCTGATGCAGCAGTTGGTGGATGAGAGGCAGAAATGGGTTCACTTAGCCAGGAATGAGGTCTGTCCATCCAGCCAGCTGCTTGCCAGTCCATTGGTCCCTGGCCACTCCATCTGTGAGCTCCCACCCTGCAGTCTGAGTCACAGAGAGGCAAGTGAGCATCTCTGCTTCAGGAATTACACAATGCACTCAACTGCAGCCTTGAGACTGAAGCTTTCCAGCAGGATCTTCAGCTCCCAGATGGACCCAGTACATCTGCAGATCTCCCTTGTAACTGTTATTTGCTAAATAGAACAGTCCCACACTGCTGTGTTTCACCCCAGCATTTATTTAGCCTAATGTTTTGTGTTGCATGAAATGGCTGCTGCAGTGAGGCCCTGTGGTCCCCCCACCTCCCCCTGCCTGGCCTGGCTGTCCCCAGGGCACCATGCTGAGCTCTCCTGTGGTGCTGCTGACCCCTGGCCTTGTGTCCTGTGCTCTTTCTGGGGGATGATTTTTTCCAGCAAGCTCCCTGTGGAGCACAGCAAAGCTGCAGGGATGACCCCAGGTGTCAGCAGGGAGCCTGGGTGTGCTGATGCCAAAAGTGCCCCAGGCTCAGCCCATTGCAGTCAGCAGTGTGATACCAGGGCTACCAAACTGGGAAGTGAGGTAGCCCCTCTGTGGGGTGAGGAGGGCAGGACAGGGCAGGGGGTGTGTGAGTAGGGAGGGAAGAGCTCCCAGGTGTTCTGGGTGAGCTGTGGTAAGGCCAGGGCAGCACTGCTGCCACAGCCCAGCCTTGCTGGGGCACCTCAGGTGAGGTGCTGCAGGAGAGACCTTCACACAAAGCCTTGGCGTTTCCCCCTGCTTCTCCCAGCTGCAGCAGGATGGCAGAGAAGGAATCAAAGCATGGAGGATTTCCAGAGAAGACATTGGGAAGAGTTGGATTTGTGTTCTTCCATGTGATAAAATGAGAAAAACCAGGGCCAGAGTGAGAAGTGAGGAGTTTCCAGAGTCTGCCAGTCCCTGGTGAGTGCCCTCCCTGGCACAAAGGGACCCAGGGCCAGAGTGAGAGGTGAGGAGTTTCCAGAGTCTGCCAGTCCCTGGTGAGTGCCCTCCCTGGCATGCAGAGACCCAGGGCCTCTGGCACAGACCCTAAAGCTGTGTGGCAGATGGTGAAGGTGACTGTCCTGGTTCTGGCCAGGATGGGGTAAACTTTTGCAGTAGCCAGGACCTGGAGGTTGTTCTGCACCACCTCACACCATCTTCTGGGGAAAAACAGAGGGCAGGAAGTCCCCTCTGGGCCATGGCAGGCTGCTCAAGTATTGCCAGGCTCCATGGGGTGGATGGTTGCATGTGAATTGTTCCAGTCCCTTGTATGCTCCATCATTAATATTGCTGCTGTTACTGTTCATTTTCTTATTTCATTGCTGTTTCCAGTGTATTGTTCTTATCTCAACCCATGATCTTTACCTTTTGTGTCTCCAGTTCTCCTCTCAAGCCCACCAGAGAAGGGAGAGGAAGGGGAGAGGGGAGTGAGCAGCACATGGGAACACCAGACTGTGGAACACTACTCCCAAAGCACAGCAGTGAGTGCAGGAACACTCTCCATGTCAGCCCCTCGTGTTCTGCAGCCACGACACCCAGCACCAGCCCCCAGAGAGAGAGGCAACACTGAGGCATTTGCAGTACTCAACTTGCTCCAGACCTGGAAAATGTATGAACAGGCTCAGAAGGGCTTCCTCAAGGCATTGAAACTCCTGTCAGCCTCTCACAGTCTCTGACAGAGTCAGCAATTCCTCTTACCACACTCAGGAGTTTCCCAGGTTTGTTCATTAGCCAAGGTTTATGTGCCTTGATGCATCCCCCCAAGCTCTTGGCATGTGACATTGTTCCTTCCTAGCCCTGATGGGCCAGTTTTCTCCATCCTGTGGTGGCTCTGAGCACCCTCTCTGACCAAACACTCCCTTTGCAGTGACTCTCCCTTTGTGCCAGATTTGTATGTCCACAGCATCATTTTGCAGGTGCCAGGCATGGGACCCCTTTTGCCTCGTGTGACCTTGCAGGTCTCTTCCAACCCAAACCATTCTGTGGTTCCCTGCCCTCTGAGGGCACCATGCCCAGAACCTGGAACCCCCCAGTCTGTGACATCAGCCCCAGGTGCCACGGGCAGTGCAACTGCTGCAGGCACTCGGGTCAGTGGCTGCACTGGAAGAGACAAGCTGCTGTTTCTTGCAGCTGACACGTGCCACTGGCAGGGATGATTCTGTTGTACCTCCTTATCCTGCTGGCTGCCTACAGGCCTGCACATGGCACCTGGGACACCTGCAGGTATGGCCCCAGGCTCTGGGAGGGTGCTTGTGCCCCATTGTCACACCCCAAACCCCATGTGGGAGCCTCCCAGGTGCTGGGGCAGTGTGAGCAGCTGTGGGCAGGGCAGTCATGGCTTTGTGCTTGCAGTGGGACCTGTGGCCTCCGGCCCATGGCTTCTGACTACGACTCCATTCCTGCTGACTACACCTTCGTGGCTGCCTCAGGGGCCCAGCCAGGGGCCTGGCCCTGGATTGTCAGCATCCAGGATCCCAGGAAAATAGGCACTGGCCACATGTGTGGAGGGTCCCTCATCAGCCCACAGTGGGTCCTGACAGCAGCCCACTGCTTCCTGCAGGCCAGGTAAGGAGGAGCAAGGAATGAGGGTGTCCCCAGCACACAAAGAGCTGCCCAGCCTGCAGCACCACACTGCTCCCCTCTGTTTCCTTGCAGTGTGCCCAGTGCCTTGGCACTGCAGAGCCCAACTGAGAGGCTGCTCACAAGGCTGGGCTGGTGCCACTGATCCCAGCAGCCTCCAGCATGGCATTCCCAGAGCCTAAGGCTTGCCAGGGGAGTCATTCTCTCCAGTGCTCTGCTTCCCTCTCTGCCTTGGGAAGGAGAAGGCAGGGGAAGTGCTGAGCTGCCACAGTGGTGCCTTTTCAGGACTACCTAAAAACAGTCCAGACAGAATGAAGGGAATAAAAAGCAGT
This sequence comes from Eopsaltria australis, assembly GCA_034509425.1. NCBI lineage: Eukaryota > Metazoa > Chordata > Aves > Passeriformes > Petroicidae > Eopsaltria > Eopsaltria australis. The sequence continues at coordinate 79,263 of JAVTVJ010001768.1, forward strand.
TCTGTTTATTGAAGGGCTTTCAGGTACATTTAGGGCAGATGAAGCCCCCCAGGGGCTACACCCAAAAATGGACCGCAGGTCACGGGTTTTCACGCTTTATAAGTTTGGTCCATTTGCATATTGGGGGTTCATCTTGCAATTACAGTTTCAGGTAATGAAGTCATTTACCCCAAGTTTGCTCCCTGCAAAGTCACTTTTGTTTCCATTTCTCAGGGCCTGAGACAGTCAGGTGTCCTTGATTGCCAGGCCTGGAGAGGAATTGTTGTGTGTGACCCAAATGGGGGAGCAGGAGCTGACACTGGATATGGAGTTTAGAGTTCTGCACTAAAGAACTGCAGGATTACAAATACATGAAAAATACAAAAGCTGAAATCCTGAGGCATCAGCAGCACGTGGCTCTGCTCCCTCTCACCCCTCTGTCTTGCAGTAACATCACCAAGTGGCGGGTGCTGATCGGGGCCACCCAGCTGAGCCACCTGGGTCCCGAGGCGCAGGTGCGCCACGTCAAGCGGCTGCTGATCCACCAGCACTACACGGCTGCCTCGCAGCAGAACGACATCGCCCTGCTGGAGCTGGACCAGCCCGTGGAGTGCAGTGACTACGTGCAGCTCGCCTGCGTGCCCAACGCCTCGCTCACTGTGTCAGAGCTGAAAACCTGCTACATCGCTGGCTGGGGTTCTGCCAATGCTAGAGGTGAGCTCCCAAAAAGAGCCCGTGTCCTGAGGGAAAGCTGGAGAGATAGGCTGGGCTTCCTGACAGCAGAGACCAAAGTCAGGCTGTAGGATGTGTGCCTCTGGAGAGGTGGGCTTGGCCTGCTCAAGGACACAGCACTTCAATAGCTGCTCCAGAGGCAAAGCAAAGCCCTAGGAAAGGACTTCACCCCCAGACAGAGGAGTAGAAGCAGCAAGGAGCTGCTGTGTGCTCATTCCTTCCTGTGCTCATAGCTCAAGGGGATGTCCTGCAGGAAGCCAGGGTGCGTCTCCGGGACATCCGGATCGTGAACAGCAGCCGCTGGTATGCGGGGACCATCCACACCCACAACCTGTGTGCTGGCTCCCCTCGGGGGGGCATCGACACCTGCCAGGTACGAGTGCTGCCAGCAGCCAAGGTACCCCAGCAGCACCCTGCAAGCACAGCCAGCATGTGCTTTGCCTGGCAAATCACTTTCCCACCCCACCACTGGTGGAGTTTCCTTGCCCTGTGCCCATGTTCCCAATGCCTGGCTCTCTGCCCAGAAAGCCCAACCAGTGCTCTCAGCAACTCAAAGGTCCAGATGCTGGATCATCCATGCTCTGCACATCCAGGATCACTGTGCAGATACGAGAAGGGGCCTTCAGAGATGCCCAGCCTGTTCCCAGCAAAGGTTCTGGAGACTCCAGCACCTGAGCAGAGCTTTTCTGTGCCAAGAGCACAGCTGTGGCTGGGGCTGCAAGAGAGAAGCAAGGCTCTAGTGCTGACAGCAGCCACCCAGCAGCACCCTAATCCTCTTTCCTGTGCTGCAGGGTGACAGTGGAGGGCCTCTGGTGTGCAAAGATAACAGTGCCAGCCATTTCTGGCTTGTTGGAGTGACCAGCTGGGCAAAAGGCTGTGCCAGAGCAAAACGGCTTGGAGTCTACACCTCCACTCAGCACTTCTACGACTGGATCCTGGTCCAGATGGGCCTGTGCCCAGTTGTGGCAGCCACTCCAGAGCCAGGCTGCACCACAACCCCTTCTGAGCAGCCAGAGCCAGCACCAACAGAGTCAGGCTGCTCTACTCCCATTCCACAGCCAGCTGCAACAACCCCTCCAACGCCAGAGCCAACCTTCAGCACAACCCCTTCTGAGCAGCCAGAGCCAGCACCAACAGAGTCAGGCTGCTCTACTCCCATCCCACAGCCAGCTGCAACAACCCCTCCAACGCCAGAGCCAACCTTCAGCACAACCCCCTCTGAGCAGCCAGAGCCAGCACCAACAGAGTCAGGCTGCTCTACTCTCACTGCACAGCCACCTGCAACAGCCACGCCAGCACCAGAGCCAGCCTTGACCTCAGCCCCCTCTGAGCAGCCAGAGCTGATGCCAACACAATCTCCCCTGCCCACCCCACATCCGTACCAGATAGTGGTGAAGTTCTTAACTCGGGTGCACCAGATGCTGCAGAACCTCATGGGAAAAAAGACATGAGCAGTAGGATGAACAGGGTCCTGTGCAGGCTGCAGTGGACCACGACCATTTCATACTGGGGCAGTGCCTGCTGATCCAAAGGCAGCCTCAGGGTCAAAGGTGTCCTCTGTCCTGCTCATCTTCCTCCTCTGCATGCACACAAATGCTGAAGTTGATTTAGTTGTGGAAATAAAGTTGCCTATTGCCACTGTTAGGATGTGTTTTCAGCCCAGTTCAGTCTCCTGCGCAAGGCAAGGAGTCCCAGGCTGGGCACCAGCAAAACGAAGCCATGATGGGAGAAGGGAACACAGGACTCAGGGGCTACAGCTCCTGAGGACAGCAGCTGGGAACACTGTTTGATGCTGCCCTTCAGTGGGATCCCTGGGTGTGGGACTTGAAACTGGACTCTCATGACTCAGGAGACAACATTCTGGGAAGACTCAAGGTCTGTACCAAGGACTGTGCAAGGAGCTTGACATCCAGTGAGGAGATGAGTCAGCACCAGAGAACTGGAGAACTGGACTGCAGGAAAAGTGGGAAACCAGCAGCTCCTTCTCCTCCTGCAGCACCCTGCACTCCTCACCCCCATCTCAGCTCCCCCTCTTACACCTCCCTGCAGCCCAGCCCCACAGCCAGGGCAGCCCAGCTTCCCTGGGATACCATGGGTGTCTCTCTCCCCACTCCCACAGTGTGGGACAGGGGAAGGTCAGGGGGCAGGAGGGGACAGTCAGCAGTGGAGCTCTGCCCCTGCCCTGCCTGCTCGTGCTGCCCTGCAGAGGCTCAGGGCCAGGCACCCCCAAACTGTGTGTGGGGCCCTGTGGGGTGACCCCATTTCCTGCACCCCTTGGCATTGCACACAGGCACTGCAAAGGGGCCGGAAAGCTGACAGGACGAGCTGGTTTTGGGCCTGAAAATGGAGACCAGGTTTTCTGTTCCAAGGGCTTGAAAGCAGGCTCATATGGATGATTTTGGGGCTCAGCTCGAGCCTTGCATTTTCTGAAGCAGGCAGAGGGAACTGAGTTGGTTTGGGGCTTAGGAACAGAGGTGAAGGGCTGCATTTTTGGGCCTTTCTAACGAGCTCATCAGGTGGGTGTTCAGGCTCAGAAATGGACTCAAAGTGAGCTGATCTGGGGGCCAGTCCCAGTTTGGCTGTTTGTTCAGCAGGGCAGAAGGCTGTAGGGTGCAGTGGCAGAAAGCAGGTGGCAGGACTTTCCCTGGAGGGGAGCATCTGCTCACATCCCATCCTGGTGTTTGTGTGCCCGGTACCCACTGGGCTGAGCTCAGCATCTCAGGGGGGTGGATGGAAAGTTTTTTCTCAGACCCCACATGTTCTCCTTAAATCCAGCTCTTCTTTGTATGCTGCTTAAAATAGTTAGGTAATTAATCATGCAAACTAGTATTTACACAGAGTACAACTGTGTCATTTAATAGTAATTCTTAAATTATGACAGTGGTTAATTTATAGCCTTTATCAAAAGCCCAGACTTGCAAAGAGCTGGAGTGTGTGAGGAGGAGCTGAAATCAACTGGGGCTTTAGTGCCAAGCTGGGACTCCAATTATCCAGAGCTGGAGCAAGCAGGAGCTGGAACCAGAGGGGTGTCTGAAACATTCACTGGCCAGAGGCAAAATTACCTGCAGCTGTAATTAGCAGGAACTGCAGTTAGCTGGAGTGTCCATTCCCTGGCTGGAGTGCACTGCCAGTGGGGCTGAAGATTGGCCAGACACAGGCTGAGCAGGAGTTCCACAGGCATGAGTTCCACAGGTTGAGGAGGAGTTGCACAGGCAGGAGTGAGGAGTTCTGAGCAGTGGGGACACAAAAGCATCATGCAACCCCCATATTGTGATCCATGAGCTGTCTACAGCTCCCCTGCAGACACTGCTGGCACTCAGACTGACTCCACACCTGTCAAACACACAGAATATTCTGGCAAGGTGCCTCATGTTCCCCTCCACTGAGCATCTTTACCACTCTTTCTCTGAGGAAGCCATGCCTCTGTGCCAAGGCTGGAGAGTAAACACTGGGTTATCTTCCAGGTGAAGTCAAAACTTACCAGAATCTCCTCAGTGTCCTTAAGTGTTTTCAGAGTCTTCTCCTCATTCTGCTGCTGAGGCTGTTCATGCAAGGCTGAGCTCTCTGTCACCCTGAGAAGGTCCATGTGCCATTCCTAAAGCACTGCACACCTTCATCTGTTCAGGAGCCAAGCAGATCCCCAAAACAGAGCAGAGAAAGGCAGGCAAGCAAGGGGCAGGCAAGTCACACTGGGGGATGGATATGCAAGGAAATGCAAGGCAAGGGGCATGAGGCAGGGCAAGGCAAGAGAAGGGAGAGGTGGGCAAGGCAAGGGAAGTTAAGGCAAAGGTAGGCAAGGGAATTGCATGCAAGGCATGGGTAGGGAAGGCAAGGCAAAGAGATTTTAATCTGGAAACAAAATAGAGGAAAACAGTTGCTGGGTTTCACATTCAGGTCAAAGGATAACAACAATGTGCAAACAAGCTATGAGCTTGCCTCTTTCAATGTACTGTCACGTTCTTGAAATCATGCACAGCTTCTGTACCAAAATTAACTGGATCAGGTGTAAATACTGGTCACAAAGTGTACCATCTCAATACCCTATTGCTGCCTCCACCTTTAACTCACATTCTGTAAAAAGCAGGACACCCCATGGAGTTTTGCACCCTCCTGCTCAGATGCACCATCACATCCCTCCTTGCAGAGCCCAGATTCAAAAGTTAATACCTCGAGCAATTGCTCCCATAACAAAGGTCCTAGAACAAAAAGTAAGCACTGGCCTTCATTTTCCCCTTGCAGCTGAGAAACTGCATCACACAGCAGTCCTGCAGAGCTCATTACAAAATTAAGAACATTCAGCATGTTCAAAATGTTCTGGAAGAAAGAGGCTGTGCTGGAATCCACTTTCCTTTTGCAGCCTGTAAACTGCACAGCCAACAAACGACTCACCTTTGTTCCCAGCTCTGTGCAGGATCACATTCTTTCAGTCTCCAAGAGCCAGCATCCAAAACTGAACCCCTTCATTAACTACTCCCACACCAATGGTGCCAGGAAAGAAAAGCTCTTGGCTTTTTCCTGGGCACTGTCAGCACTCATCCAAACATCCACACGATGGGAGTGTGGACTTGCAAAAGGAAACCAAAACCATCCCAAGGGCAGAGCCAGGTGGAAAATGTCCCTGCTCTCAAATCAACCGTGGCAGGACACAAGGATTTCATTGATTTTGATCAAGAGGCTAAAGGGAGCTGAGGGAGGAGACACTAAAGGGCAGAAGAGGGAGAGAGACCAAGAAGCGAAGAAGAGACAGGCGGAGAGGAGAGAGATGGGGTGGAGTGGGGCACAGGAGATACAGAGGGGAGAGAAAAGGAGAGACACAAAGAAAAGGGAGAGACAGAAACAGATGAGAATCTAAAAGAGACATAACAGAGATGATAATAGAAACAAGAAAGATTAATGTAACAAGGAATTGGAAGCAGAAACAAGAAGGAAGAATAGGAAGTACAAATGACAAGGAGGAATAAGAAGTAGACACTAAAAAAGAGAAAACTGCTAAGATGCCTAGAAAGAAAAACCTACAAAGATGCCTGGAAAACTGTAGTGTCAGTAAACTCACATATTTTGAGCCACAAACTGCTGAGTGCACTGACACACCTGAAGAATGAGAAGCCAGTGTGAGGGAGCCAGAAAAGTGCAAGAGAGGCCATGAGAACCACATTCAGGAGACACACAAAATGACAGAAAACTGGAAATTACAAAGAAGACAAGAAAGTTCACACCAGGAAAGATGGGAAAGTAGAATACAAAGCAGGCATTAAGATGAAAAGAAAGGAAAATAGAAAATATATATATTAGATAAGTATCAAGATACATTCACACACAGGCACCACAGCTCTGCACTCCCTCCAGTTTATTCTCTACTGTCTTGGAGGTGTCAGCTGCTTTAGTCTCAAGGCTCTTGGAGGACTAGCTGGCTTTTTTATTTTTTACAATGCAGTTTGATTTTTAACCCTTTTTTATGCTGCTTTGGGTTGTAACCTCCCTTTTTTGGAGGGGCCCTGTATGACCCACCTGCTCCCCCAGCCCATCATCGCTGTCCCAGTGACATTGGGGTGCTCCCATCACCCTCCCAGCCTTCCCCAGCCCCCCATTTTTACTCACCCCCAAAAGGAGGCACAAAATGAGTGAAACTGCCCTGGGCAGCACCTTACTGATTTAATAATCTAATAAATAATGCCATTTCCATCTGTGCATGCCCCAGCCCCACAAGGGGAGGGAAGCCCTCAGACAGGTGGAGCCCCCCAGTTCCTGCCCCACAGCAGAGGGGGAGTCCCCAAGGATGGGGCCCCATCCCCTGGAGCTGCTCTGCTGCCAACACACACATGCACATTCCAGTAAAGAATGCCTGAGACCCAAGGTGGATGTAATTTTATTTTATACTGATTTTGGCAGTTCTGGAGAGCAGGGAGATTCATCATCATTGAAGACTTCATGCTGTCATCTAAATACTCCATACAAATACAGCTGATAAATGAAAATACAGATTTTAGCACATATATATTGTTGAAATTCATGTTGAGAACAGATAAACAATGACAAGCAGCAGATCTTATCCCTGCATAAAATACCATTTTCCAGTTTCACAGTTTTGTAGGCAGATCAAATGCGAGAAACAGTGAGTTCTGCAAAAGCCAAGCTGTTCCTAGCTTGGATACATCACTTTACCATCCAGGAATGCATTGCCAAACAATACAGCCACTGCCACCCCTTTTAAATCTAACTGAATTACAAGAGCAGAATTTGATCCTGCTGTTGGAGAGTGCTTTGCTGGTGCTCTGGTGATGAACACCCTGTATATGCTGAGCTGCTGAACACTGCTTACAAAACAGCAAGGTGTGTTTATACTCACCCACAACCAGGAAAGCAAAAGCCTCTCTCACAGACAGAGGTGGACTGAGCTGAATAGCAATAAATATCAGATGTACAGAATTACTGAGAATCACATATAAATGGAGAAGGCAAATGTAACAAATGTAATCAAAGGCAAATGTAATCAAAGACACTGCCATTCATTAGTAAAACTTTGAGATGTGCAATGATGGAGCATTATTGAGCACTTTGCTTTTATTTACTTACAATGTCTCCACACTGAAATTCCATTCAGTTGCAGGATAAAACACTCCATTAAGCTGAGCTACCAATCTCAAGTTTCCTTCACAGTGAGTGGTGATGTGGCCATTAAAATTCAACATGTGATCCACCAAATCAAACGCTGAGGTGCAATTCTGGACAGGATAAATGATCCTCATGTTTGAGAGAGTTCATGTGAGTCCAGTGACCCAAATGGTTATTGCACACTGCTGCCTTCACCTGCAAGATCATGGATGGGACACTGGGAGCACAGAGTGAGCACAGAGGGAGAGAGGGATGCACCAGGAAGGGCACTTTCCAAAGGGTCACTGAGAGAGAACTGGACCAGGACTGAGCAGTGTCACACACTCCTCTTGTGTTCTGCTGTTCTGCCCATCAGGAGCAGTCCAGGATCTGAGCTACACAAATCCATGTTCCAGCTGCTGTCACACCCTTCTTGGTTCCACCTCTGAACATTTCAGTCTGTGACAAAGGAGCTGATCCTTGCTTTGTGGAAAAGCATCTGCATACATGGAAGACAGGGTAGATTTGCAATGAGCATGCTGATAAACATCATCAGGGCAGGAATCTCTTTGGCATGACAGGGTAACCCTACTGCCCCTCAAAGTCCTCCTATGCCACCTAAATTGGATCTGTACAGAACAATTATACAAAAAGGATCATTCTTCCTGAAAAAAGCAAAGCCAGGCTGTGACTTCCCTGTGAAACAACTCTTTCAGGGCAGTAGTCTCAAATGCAGTTTATCAGCAACAACTCCTGTTCCTTCAGTTCTTAAAAGAAGCAATCAGAGTTCATTTTTTAAAGTTTGGCAGGAAAATGATCTTCCAATTTCACCCCTAGAGGGCCCATACTTGGAAAATCCTTCTGTAACTCCAGATCTCCAGTGGACCGGGTCAGAGCCTTGGCATTTATTTTTAAGGCTTTCAGCTGTATCCTGTTGTCACTGTCTTCATCATCAGAACTGATTTCTTGAATTTTCAGGAGATCTCCAGTGCTGAAAGTCTTCTCTGTGTTACTGGAACTCATTCCCAGGGCTCTTTGTGGAAAGCCTTCCCTTCTCGAGCTGATCTTCTGAAGTTTAGCAGGGAGCTTGTTCCTGTCTCCTGTGACATCAGCACAGTCAGGTGGACAAACCTGCTCTCTTCTGCTTTTCTTATCAAAAGGACTGTTCAAGAGAGATGACTGGGACAGGTTTTCTTCCTGCTCTTTGACACTGTAAGGAGGAGTGGGGACTTCAAACGTGGCGTGGAACTGAGAGTAATCAACACGGAAAAAGCCATCTTCCAGAGACATCACTGGCAGGAACCTGTGACCCCACAGCACCTCATCTTCTGTGTACGAGGTCCTGGCCTGGCACGTCATTCCTGTGCAAATGGACAAGAGCATGGCATGCCAATGAGCAAGCAGACTGGCACATGGAACACAACACATGGCAAAGCTGACAGATAAAAATCAACTGCAGCCAGCAAGCCAAGAATTTTATAGATCTTAAAATGGGGAAATTGTTCCTGGACAATCTTCTGACAGTCCATGCAGTGCCTCTAACTGACAGACTGGGTTTTTATGCAGATATTGGATTATATATTGCAGACTTGCAACCAGGCAAAAGCAAAATGTAAAATTAAAACAGTATTAGCTTGTGTGCTGGTTTCAGCTGGGATAGGATTAATTTTCTTCACGGTGTCTAGTACTGGAAGCCTACAATTAGGTCATCCCAAAGCTTCTCTTTTCCAGGCTGAACAATCCCATTTCAGCCTGGAGAGAATAAGTAATACTGTTTCTTGGGAGAAAGAACTATTGCTTGGCAGAGGCTTACAGAAATCCTTGGCAAGGATCAGGTGGTGGAGGAGACAATGCCAAATAAAAACATAATCTTGCATTTCTTCTGTAGGCTGTGCTACTTTTTCTCCAAACAGCGTGTCAAGACAAAAGCTGTGCAGAGACACTGAAGTGTCTTTCATGCTCAGACACACTGCAAATTCATGGAAGATTTTGTCCCACTTAGTGCAAAATACATCATTGTTAGTATTTACATGTGTGAACTCACAGCTAAACTGTGTTCTAACCAAGCCCATCTGTTACCACCTCACCACAACAGCACTGACAATAATTGATACAAATATCCCAGGTGAGCAGGACTTTAAGACTTCCTGTCATGGTCGTCTCCAGAGGCAGAATTAGCAGTGAGCAAGCCCAAATTCTGATTTGCTCTCCCATTACTGCCACATGGATTGTCAAGTGTAAAATGTCTCCCTCCAAATACCCAGCCAGGTAATTGCATTAAGGGAGGTTATGAATGCATGCTTATCTAAAATAAATGGTTCAGCTGCAGGGTAAGATGAGGTCTCTGCAGGGATCTAAAGATGCCACATTCAGTGTGAAAGAGCTTCTGCTCCAGTGATTTGTGTGTTTGTTCAGGGTCAGAGAGTGGGGCTGCAATCAGGTGACTGCACATGGCTGCACCAAAGGGACATCACTGCTCCCAGGGCAGCATCGAGGCAGCTGCTGATCTTGGGGAAAGGAGGAGAAAGCTCTCTGATTAATCAAAGTTTAACAAATCCTCAAAAGAAGGAAGAAGTAGAAGATCAGAATATTGATGTCCATACTGAATGATCTGGACTTTAACTGTTCTCATGGACTGTTGATGAAGAGCTCATGTAACTGGAACCCATTTTCAGGGGGTTCATAAAAGAATTGAGTCCTCAAAAGACAAAGCCACAAAATCAGCTGTCATCTGGATAACACCATGTCCAAATTTTAAAAAAAACCAAACAACAACCTTCTCATATGTTGACCTTCTCATATTTATCAATAACCACATATACGTATAATCTTTGTGACCATGAGGTCTGTTTTGTGCTGTGAAACTGGATTTCTTATTCTGATTTCAATTCAGTGCAAGCTAGGCTGAAAGAAATTTTTCAGAACTTTTAAAGTTCAGCTTTCTTTCAGAGTGGTAATCCTTAAAACAGAAGCCTCCTAAGAGTGTTGAGCTGTTCCACAAAGAGTGGCAGTCTCTGGCTGGCCACTCTGGGAATTGGTGCTGCAGAGCCCTGTGGGGAAGGGAGGTCTCTGTTGGCTGCTGAGAGCCACTGAAGCTCTGCAGCATATGGCAGATATGCTGGAGCATCCAGGACTAACAGCTGCCTTGCTAAAAATATCGGGGCTGAAAACAAAGACTAAAAAGGAGAGCATGCATATTATTGTCAGCCTTACCGGTTGTCTCAACGATTCCTTCAAGGATGACAACGATCTCAAACTGCTCACTCCTCAGTGATCTTTGTGAGAGACAGAAAAAGGGGCTCTCGGAGTTAATTTCATGGCAGATGGTTAAAGGGGAAACTAAAAACAGCTGGTCAGCTCCAGTTCCAAATCCAACATCCAGCTCACACTGGTCCAGTGGCAGAAATTCTCCCTCCGGTGTCTGTCTGGACTAAAGATAAACAGATGATTTAGTAATCAGTGTGTGAGGCAAAACATGAAATCAATGCAATAAAGATTAAACCTGCCTTTTCCATGACATTATCAGCTACATCTGTTAGGTCTGGGGGCTTCATAGTGGAGGTGTAAGTAATGCTAAATAGTGTGAGGCTGCTATGGAAGAACAATTTGGGCTTTTCTTATTATGCCAGTAGATCTCATCACCACCGACAAACTTTACTATGACATATATATGTAAAATATATATACAATATAGTCTATATTCTATATATTATATATCTATATACTATATATATTAGAAAAGCAAAGAGAAGGAATAAAGGATAGGAGTGAAGTATATATTATATATATTCTGTATATATATATTTATACACTTTGACAAAAATGTCGTGTACCACACTGCATGCCTTGTAATGGATATTCAACATGAATATCCTGTGGGAAAGTTCCTGTTAATCAGACCAACATCTGTAAGTTGGGCACATTTTATTCTGTTGTTTGAATTCACATTCAGTTACTTCTGTTTGTAGCTAACTTTTGTTTGGCAGACACTGTGATGTACTAACTCACAGGTAAACACCACAATAATTGTAGAGTACATCTGTAAGTGGCATTTTCACAAAACCATCTGAACTGGTGCTGGTGATGCTCTCATCCCTTGCATGTACCATCTACTGGATATTGACCTTAAATAATGAACTTATTATTATTAAGCTAAGTTCCTCATTTTTCTTCACATCATTTCATGGGTCCCAATAAAAATGCTGATATGGTAGCTTCCCTCCACCCCAAAGTGTTCCCTACAAATTTTCCTGGTATTCAAAGTATAACTAAAAATTCCATCAGTTGGCCAGGCAGCTCCTCACCTGATTGCTTTGAAGGTCTCTGGTGGAAATTGCTCACTAAAATGAGAAGCTTTGCACAGCTGATGTAAATCCTATTTAAAATCCTCTCTGCTTACAGTTTGCTTAAAAAGCACTCTTTGACTACTGATAATAAATAAATAAACAAATAAATATTATTATAAATTACACCATCATAAATGAATAAACAAATAGTTTTAATTGTGTTGTATTTGTATTGACAGATGGATTGATTCTGCAGCTTGCAAACACTGTTCACTGAGAGCAAGCCAAAGGCAGCAGTTTTGCCATCAATTTAGATCTAACTCGTGTTCTTTTAAGAAAGTTTCTGTCTTTAAAAAAATCCCCAAGCACCCTGTATATCTTCATATTGTCTCTCCTCTTCACATGTACCTTAAAAGGCTGATTTATAACTGCCTGGTGTTCACTGGAGATTACATAACCAGCAAGGCAGCAGCTGGAGTACAGTTCCTTATTAAATACAACCCAGTATTTTATTTATGTGCTACATGTTTGTTTGGCCACTGAGGATAAAAAACATTCTTCCTGAGTAAGTAACAAAGCTCTCCCCTGCACAGGAGGCCAAGAGTCAATTTCTCCATTACTGATGAAGACAGAGAAAATACCAGCTGAGTGCGTGTGAAAGTGTTTTCACAAATTATTCATGATTTCAAACATAAAAGACAGTTCTAGGAAATAAAAGCGATCAGCACTAGAGCTCCACACAGTCGTGGCAGCCTCTGTTATATGCAAAGGTGGAATCAGCCCACTGCAAAAACATCTCTTTTCCTGAGGCAAGCTGCAGAACAAAGCTCTGACTACGCCACTGCTTTTGTTGCCGGGCTGCTGCTCCTGCAGCGGGTGCACAAATTGATTGCCCAGGGATGATCTCTGCTCCAAGCCTTGACAGGAGCTGTAAGAACCAACATCCAAACCTCAAACTGTCCCAAAGCTTCATCAAACACATTTACCTAGACAGAAATGTGCACGTCTGCACAAACTGCTGCCTGAGTGACTTAACAACTGTTTGATCTACAAACCATTTTTCTTTGTGGAAGAGTCTTCAATCAAATCCATTCAAAAGTAAACAAATCCAGCAAGGATGATTAGAGGGAACAGATCTGGGAGAAAGCAGAAGGTTGTGTTTGATGTATTCAGTATCTTCCATACAGGATTGATTTATGCAGGGCATGGAGGATTTTTGAAAGAAACTTGTTTGTTGAACAAAAATAAGTTAACCTGAATGAAAAGAGCTTAACAGCCCCAATATGTCCAGGCTCCTGGCCAGTGACCTTTGTTTTACATACACAGCTTTATTCAAAGGGTCACAAAACAAGGCAGAGGACTGTAAACTGTCAGCAGTAAGTGTGGAAGGAGCTGATTCTTTATTCTGACCATCCACATAACACAAAGGAATTTTGCAGATTAATACATGAACAAGGGCACAATTACTTAGAAATGCCCCAGCTTGCAATTTAAATGTGGTCAGAGATGGATAATCTAAAGGTCTCGAAGAATTTCTCCAAAGGTTAATTTTTTCACAGCTCAGGGAAAAAAAAAAGAAAAAAAAATACTCCTGTGCCTTTAACTTCTGCCACTGTATCTTTGTTTTGGTTTTCATTACAAGGCAGGCTTCCACTGCATCACCACTTAGTGATGCAAGCTGTGTTTTAGTGTCTGAACACATCACGCCCTTCAAATCTTCACTCCTATCTTTTATTCATTCTCTTTGTTTTTCTAAACCCTGTTTATGCATAAGCATGCAGATCTCTCTTCGGCTAGACATGATGCAGTATTATTGTTATTAACCCTCTGTCAGTTCATTCATTAGAGAACTCACATAATTCTATTTTGGATATCCAGGTGGGCTAATTAAGCACTGGAGCAGAAAAGGTGGGATGCAAAAGATGCAGCACCATCAAGCTTAATATTGTAGCATGTTGTAGAGAAAGGTACAAATCTAGAAACTGCTAAACTGGTACGTGCTCACTGCTCCTCCCCCACACTCAGACTACCAGCTTGCAAGGAGTGTGGTTATATTTTATATTACTGCAATGATATGATCTTGTTACTTTGATATCACTGTTGAATATTTATGTGGAGTTTTTTGTCATCCCACTATACCTGGAGCCCTACTGTAGATAATTCCCAGGGTCACTTTTTGTTTTAGTCTAGTTCCCCATGCTGTAAATATGACCTGTGTGAGCTGGGCTTGTTCAGACCAGAGAAGAGAAGGCGTGCAGGGGATATAACAGAAACATTCCAAAACCTGAGAGGAAGGTGATCAAGAAGACAGAGCCAGGCTTTTCACAGAGTGAGAGACAACCGGTATAAATTGAAACAAGGGAAGTTTGGATTGATTGAAGGAAAACATTTTCATCACGAGGACAGTCAAGCAGTGGAAAAGCCTGCCCAGCAAGGCTGTGAAGTTGTTTTTTTTCTTAGAGGTTTCCAAAACCATATTGGAAAAAGCGCAAGAGTAACCTGGTCTGATCTCCTAGCTCACCATAACTTTCAGCAGAAGGTTGGACCAGAGACTTCTTGAAATATTAAAAAACTTTTTTTTTGTACTTTCTGCCCTGCTTATCAACTTACTGAAATCACAATAGAATGGGTCTTCTAACTTATTTCCAGTGCCTGTCACCTGCCACTTGCAAACTTTCTGTCACGGTTTTGTTTGCTTTCAGCTCATTCAAAGCTGTTAGTAAGCACAGCCTAAAGAACAGGTGCCTGCTGATTCTCACCCAAAGCTCACTGCCTCTGTGGCTGTCATGCTTCACAACTGTATTTCTAAAACTATTGTTAACACATGTTGAAAACAGGATATGATGATTTTACATTCCTCAGCTTTCTGAATCAAAATGTCCTATAGTAGCTGAAACACTGTATAGGCAGCTTTACATACCAACACTAGCATGTTTATCAATGACATATCTACTCACACCAAAAGAAGGTAAAATATGTGCTGTGATTGAGTTTTACAGAATCAACACTGATTGCCACACTGGTGGCTGCTGCCTGAGGCACATCAGGAACCAACAGGCAGAAAAATAATGTTCACTGTGACATTAAAAAGTCCAGGACCTGAAACTGGACATTTTCAGCAGCTAGTTCCAAATAGCTTTCTTCTATTTCTTGCCCCAGGATTTTACTTTTTCCAGCTTCTGTAGCACTCAATGTAAATTAGAAAGACTTGGGTTTCTGGAGGTGTTTCTGCTTGGGCTGAAACACACAAAATTAGTCTTGTAGCTGTTTTCCAAACTCTCCATAACCCAGCCCAAAAAGAGGCTCAGACTTTCGCATGGTATCTCTAAGCCATGCTGCTGCACAGCCGCTGGACCCAAAGCAAAGCCAGCCCAGTGTGGCAGCACCATTGTATCCCACTGAATGTATCAGGGCATGCATTACAGTGTCAGTGAATGCTATTCAGACAGATGTAGATTACTGTACTGTCTTTACAAAGGAAAATCCTCGGGGCTCCATTGGTCTGAGCAAAACACCACATTCACTACTAAACACACCTCCTATCTCAAGTACAAAAATGGGATGTTTCTTCACATTCCTTCACTGTGACACCAGCACCAAAGAAAATTCTGGCTACCAAAGAAAATTCTGGCTACCTAATTAGGTGCAGAAGTGTAGCAAGATCAGCTGTTAGCAGCACTGCAGGGACTACAGGGGACAGAGCTCAAATAACAAAAAGGCAGAATTTGCTGAAGATAGCAAGTGAATTCTGGCACATTCACCAGAAGTCTACAGGACACACAAAGCTACCCCAAAGCAGCTGATGGAAATTCAAGGGTGATCTGAACAGCCACCACTGGTTCCTAGAATGGTGTGTCCAGTTCAGTGGGCACCTAAACAAAATTACAGGAAGACATGGGAACTAATACCACACCTTTCAGTGAGGGGGCACCTACTGCACATTCAATTTTAAATCTTCTTCTGTTCATAGCCTGTATTTGCCAAAGGTCACAAAGCAGCTTGAAGACAAGTCATGGGCATGATGATCACGCAAAAAAATCAAGAATTGCTGACTGACTGGCCTACAAAAGAGCTATCCTAAGACACAGTGGTCAAGCAGGTCCAGCAAATGTCCTTCAGGTTTCTGTCCCAGTCATCTGCACACCAGCATCATGTAACAATAGAATTGTCAGCAGAAAGCACATCAGCTTGGATATTCGGTGTCTTATTTCAAAAGAAAATGAGTTGCCCTCTCTGTAGAAACACAATGTGACCCCACTTTTATTCCACTTTGATTTGCATTCCATTTTGAATGATGGAGTCAAATATTTTAGAGGAACTTTCTGCTAGAGAGCAACAAAAACCATGGTTCAGCTGCCTTTCCAATTCCTACAAAAATTGCTCCAGTGTGACTCCTCACAGCTTGTTCCCATATATATATAGAGAGATATAGATATATATTCAACCTCTTTTTAAATCTTGGCAGATTCTCCATTTTAAGTGGTATTCTGTAGCAAGAAAAATTAACAGCTCAGACTAGCATTCGGCACAGAACAGAAGGAAAACAGCCTTTCATATTTACCACTGCTGTCACCTACTGCTTCATGCTTGTTTATGCAGATTTTTAAAAAGGTCACAGAGAATTACCAGATAAAGTACAGAACATTTATAACACTCAAATATGATATCCTGAAATTAATGTCATCTCTGGGATCCAGCACCTGACAGCTCAGGAGTTTCAGACAGAGCTCCTCACCAAGTGTGCTCCCATGACAAGACACAGCTGCTGTGAGATGCTACATTGCTGAGTCTTTTCCAGTGTTTTCCTTCCATCCTACTCCAGCCCAATTTCTCCTCTGGACTTTCGTGCCTGCCAAACTCTTCTGTCCTGATAATTTTTTTTTTGTTATGATCTCCTCTGAATTCCAGTTTTCTTGCACTCTGAATTATACTGACCACTGTCAGTGATTAATAAACAGATAGTGGAGACAATCAAAGGGTGTTTCCACCCAAGCACCTGTACAATCCCCCTGAAATGCTGTGAGGTCACCAGCTGGAACACTGGGACAAGGACCTGCAAGTTAAAGCTCACCAAGTTTCCCCAAGGGAAAAGGAGGTTAAGGCTGATCTTTATCCTAGTTTAATGTCACCACAAATCAATTCTTTGTTCCCAGCCACCATCTGCTAAGCAGTATGGCTTAGTACCCTTCCTTGCAGCTATCCTGCGTCTTACACATCCATCCATCCTGACCAAACCGGGTTCCTGTCAGCCTCTCAATCCACTGTAATGCCCCTGGGAGGCCTCTGATGAGAGGTTTTCCCCTGGGCCTGCCTGGCTCTTTCATGGCTCCTGCTGTGGACAGCTACACCTAACTCTTCCACGGTCCTTCACACCGCCCCAGTCACACCCTCTCAGCCGCACTCCACGGGACAGCACCGGACAGCTGTCCCTGGGGCAGGGCAGAGCCGCCAGCAGGCACCAGCAGCAGGGGTTGCACAGGGGAAGCCCCACGCTGCCTGCCCTGTGTGCCCATCCCTGCACCTGGCCCGCACCCTGCCCGTGTCGCCCACGGCCACCCAGGTGCCCTGTGCCAGCACTGTCGCGATAGGCCCCACCTTGATGAGCTTGCAGCGGATCTGGGCAGACACCATGTGGCTGTTGCGGAGGTTGCCGACACGAAACATGAGGCAGAGCTTGGCATCCCGCTGCGAGATGACGGCGGCGCGGCTGAACATGAGCGTCTCGGCTCGCTTCTTGGGCTGGGACATCTTGATGAACATGCAGCCGATGAGGAACGCATCGACCACGGAGCCCAGCAGCGACTGGAACAGGAACAGCACGATGCCCTCGGGGCAGCGCTCCGTGATGTAGCGGTGCCCGTAGCCGATGGTGGCCTCGGTCTCCACGAAGAAGAGGAAGGCGGAGGGGAAGTTGTACACATTGGCCACACACGGGCTGTAAGTGTCGCCGTGCGCCTGCTGCAGGTCACCGCGCAGGTACGCGATGCCCCACCACATGGAGGCCATCACCAGCCACGCCACCGTGTAGGTCAGCAGGAAGATGAGCAGGTTCCAGCGCCACTTGAGGTCCACCAGCGTAGTGAAGAAGTCGGAGAGGTAGCGGCTGCTCTCGCCGCCCAGGTTGCCGTGCTGCACGTTGCAGCGCCCGTTCTTGTCCACGAAGCGCTGCCGCTCTCTGCGGGCGCTGCAGCGAGCGAGGCCCACGGCCTGGTACTCGTCCCCAAACTTCCTGCGCACGGCTGACATGCTGCGGGCTGCCCGGGGGCTCGGCGGGCGCGCCGGGGATGCGGCGGGGCGGGACGGGGACCGCGCCTCGCTGCCTGCGAGCAGCAGCCGCCGGAGCCCAGCGCCCGGGGAGCGCCCGGATGGCCGCGGGCCCGGAGCGGGAGCGGCGCTGCCAGCGCTGCCCGATCGCCAGCACGGCAGGGGAAGCGCCGGAGCGGCCACGGCCTGAGCGGACACACGGCGGAGGCACCGCGCAGCCGGCGGGGACAGCCGGGGCGGGAAGGGGAGGGGAGAGCCGGGGCGGGGTGGAGGGGCCGGGGCGGGGCGGGGCGGGGAGGGGAGAGCCGGGCTGGGGCGGGGTGGAAGGGGCTGGATGGAAGGGGCTGGATTGGGGCGGGATGAGAGGGTCTAGGGCGCGGTGAGTGAGCCGGGCTGGGGCAGGGAGAACCAGGCTGGGGCGGAGTGAGTGGGCCGGGCTGGGGCGGAGTGAGTGGGGCTGGGATGGGCTGAGTGGGCCGGGCTGGGGCGGGTCCAGGCCGGGGGTGGATGTCCGAGCCCCGCGGGGTCCGGCGGTCCGGGCGGCGGGGCCCGCAGGGAGCACAGCGGTGGGTGCCGCCGTGGTCTGGGCGATGGATGGCCGGCGAATTTTTGCTTTCGACGCCTCGTTCCTCGTTCAGGGACCCTCGGGCCGAGGCCGAAGGGTCGCCGTGCACAGGTCGCTTCACCCTGGCAGCGCAGCTCGGCTCCCGCAGGTGACAGTGACAGTGACAATGACAATGTGCGCGGCACGTCTGAGAGGAGGGATTCTAAAGGAAAATCGTGATGTAGGTCATCTGTTACACAAAGAAATGCAAAGATGCTAATCATCGGTCCGCATTTCAAGTAAAATAAGTATTCCAAGTAAACCATAGCCTTTACCATAGTAAAGCCTGGCCCATCAGTGTTAGGCTGTAATTATGTCCAGGCATTCCTGCTTATCACAGAGAAGCTGTTCCAAAGACCCTTCCCTCGAAGCTTACGTGACTACAGTGCAGCTCTCCTGGTTTTGGTGGACATTAAATCAGCAGTGTTAAATTTTAAAGGCGTTACAAGCTCAAAATGGGGTTATGCTACTGATTTTCCTCTCTGCCACATTTATTATTTTTAATGTCTCTCAAAAGTAGTTAGTACTTTAATTCTCAGCTGTGTATGAACAGTATTATCATTCAGGTCAGTCATTTCAATTCCTGATTTCAGCAGAGCATTGTCATTACAAAGCTGTAGCCTGCACTTGCTGAGATTTTAGAAGATGAGTCTGCAATAGATGGCAACTGTGTTTTGCTTCAGTCCTGGACTGGGAACTGAACAAAGTATTCATCTGCCTGCAGTTTAATTTCAGTATTTCCACCAAATGCTAAAGCATAAACAAGCATTTTTAAATACATGTGGAGAGGGCAATATTTTGGGGTTTATTTGCTGTCAGTGGCAGAAATCTCAGATTAACCAAGCTCCTTTCAGACAAACTGAACAAAGTTGATGGAGTTTCGTTACCGGCCCCAGGCATTTTGGCTTCTGACACACACAAGAGTGTGCACAAGGCTGAACTTCTGAACTTTGGGCTAAAATGACAGGTACAAGGGGGGATTTCCCTTCCTGGCACCTCAGCAATGGGGAAAGAAAAAGGGCAACGAGATGCCGGGAGTTTGGGATAAAGGGAGGCTGCGCCCTCTGAATCCCCGAGAGAGAAAACCCCGCGGGCTGTGCCCCGGTGGCCTCTCCCTCTTTATTCCAATAAAGTGGAAGGACTCCTCTGTCTCCTTTTTGGACATAAACCTCTGAAGTTTTTTCCTGGCAGTCCCCAAGAGTGGCTTCACCAAAGGGGCCTCTGGAGGCCGGGCCGAGCAGCGCCCAGGCCCGCACGGCGCTCCGGGGATCCCCCCCGGGAAAGCCGCGTCCGGAGCCGCCAGCTCTGGGGCCAAACCCCGGAGCGGAGCTGGCAGGCGCTGACCCTGACGGTGCGCTGATGTCCCCATTTCACTGCGAGCCGCCGGCGATGCTGATGAGCCAGGCAGGCTCCAGCGGCCCCAGCAGCCCCGCCGCCCCTCACGCCGCCGGCAGCTCGGGGGAGGGAGGGAGAGAGGCGGGCGTAGAGCGGCCGTGAGGGCGCATGAGCGAGGTGCGCACCAGGCTCCGGGAGCTCCGCGGGCGGCCGGGGCCGCCTCCAGCGCCGCAGGAGCCCAGCCCGGGCCCGCTCCGCAGGTAACGCTGCCCGGGGCAGCGCTGGGCCCGGGGCGCGGCGCGGGGGCTGCGGAGGCGGCCGGGGCGGTGCCGTTGTGCGGCCCCGCGGCATCGGGCCGGGCTCCGGTGCTGCCTTCGAGCGCGGCTCTGCTGGGTGTGCCTGGGGGCTCAGCCCGAGGTCAGGGCTCGGGGCCGGCCCTGCTGGATGTGGGCCCGGAGTGTGGGCCCTGGCGGCTCGGGAAGCAGGTCAGGAAGGGCCGGTTCGCTGCCGGCGTGCGGCCGGTCCAGCCCGGAGCGGAGCCTCGCTCCGTGCGCGGTGGAGCTGTGCGGGGGGCTGGGCCCGCAGGTCTCACCTCCGGCAGAGCCACCGGGACCCGGGCTCGGTGGAGCTCACACAAAGCTCTCTCCGGGGCGGGACAGCCCTTCCCGGGGCTGCCCGTGGGGTGACAGGCGGGCCCCACATCGCCCGAGGTTTGCCCGCTGAGCCCTCAGCGCCGGTCGCGGCTGTGCCGGGCCCGAGCGCTGGGCCGGGAGATGCCCCCGATGTGGGGCTCGGAGGAAGAGTCCGGCCCCGCGGTGCCCAGCAGGGTTTGTCAGCCACCAGAGCCGTGTCTCTTTCCGTGCTGGAGTAGGTGCGGGACCCCGCGAAGGAGCTTCGCTCAGGTTTGGACCGGAGGAGGAATCCTGTGTGGCCATCAGCTGTATCAGCCATGGCCCGATTAGCATCCTGATGTATCTTCTGATCTGATCGCTAGGGTGATGAAAAAGGTTCTCTGAAACTCTCTGAAAGCAACTACAGCTTTAAATGATACAATCTGGATTACAGAAGCTTTATGTTGTATAAGGCTGTGAGCCACAATAGGTTTATTCTGCAAGGTAATGGGGATATGCCAAATCCTATTAAGCTTCTGTTTAATCTCCTGCTTTGACCCCATGGCGAGCCCATCAGTTCAGTTTGTTTAGCTCTTTCCAAATATTAACAGTCCTTTTCCTAGGTAAGGAAGGTGCTTCAGGCATTCAGTCTTGGGAGCAGCTGGGCAAGGATGTGTGGAAAATGAATTAGGGTTTAGGTAGGTATTTTTAAAGAGGAAAAGTGTATTTGAGCCTATTGATGCTACAGTGATGAGAGGACAGATTTGTGGTTTTGAGACCCATCTTGCAAAGTATCACGTGCCGGGGCTGATTTTAATTCCTTTGAGAGCCAGCCCTGAGTAGGGAATGCTTTTAATTCTTTGGAGTGTTCATTCCAGGCAGCTCTGTGTAACAGGATTTTTACAGAGCATGGAAGATGCCTCTAGGGGAAGCCTCCATTTTGATTGCTGTGCCTAACTGGACTAATTCTGATGCTCCTGTGTTCGCTGTCAGGTTTTTAAGATGCTAAAATGTGTGTTCTCCAGTTTCCTGTGTGGGCTGGTTTTTTCACTAAGAATCTGGAAAATAACTTTGCTTCTGGTGGGGTTTGGTGCTAAATAGGTTTGACTGTAGGAAGCACACGTTGCAAAGATGGAGCATGCAATTAAAGTTGTCTTTCTTAATAATTCAAGGAGATTTAAATATGTGTCTAATTAAATGCCATAGTCAAGGAACTGTTAATGAATTGCCTATGTGTATGTGGTGTGTGTCAGTGAAATGTTTATTTCTTCTAGGCAATAGGTAACAAGAGTGTTTAAATAAAGGGATAGTATATATAATACACTGGAGCACAATCCATGGATTAGAGTGAAATTTCAACACTCAGATAGTTTACTTAGAGAACTCCAGTTATGTTTTGATGCCCAGATGGATTAATTAATCACAGTGGTAGGAAATACAGGGTGTAAAACCTGTAAACAGGTGACGGTTGAGCTTTGTATTTCACTACATTGTAGAGAAACTCAGGAATCTAGAAAGTGCTAAATTAGTAAATGCTAATTTTCCACGCAGTACCATGGTATTTCCAGGCATCTAGTCAAGACAATTTGAATTGGAAGACCATCAAACTTGTTTCATACAATCAAAATATCAGAGACTTATCTACAAATAGAAATACAAGGAGTATCCTGTTTTGTATTCAGCAAAGAGTTGGAGTATGTGTGCTGTTATGGAAGCTTATTTCTGTGCAAATATTAGTCCAATGAATTTTATAAGCATGAACAAGATTATAAGTGCCCTGAAACACAATGTTTCATGTTGGACTGACATGAAACATTGTGAAATGTTGTATAATGAAAAATTATACATGTAGATTCAGTTTTGCTCTTTTTTTTAATTTAAAAAAATTGCTTTGGAGTAATTTGATCTCAGTGACAAGAGAAATCCGCAAGAGAAGTATCTAAATCAATTTCTGAGCAGTCAGAGTAGCTTTATTTTTAATAATATCCTTAGTACCTGTGGCCAGGGTTAATAGAGTGACAGTCCTGCCAGCTTTAACGAGCTGCATGTGACTGCAGCGTGGTGTTCATCAGAATCCCAGGGATATGTGAATTTCCTTGAGTTGTGCTTTTAGGGAGCCCCAGAACATCTTCTGATGTGGCATCTTCCTGCTTGCTCTATTTCTGCATATGGTGTTTTCCAGTGCTTTTAAGCATCCCTTCTCTTTGTGTTTTTTTCAGATAGTTCTTTAGACCTGCTCTAGCTATCTGTTCTTTGAGATGTTCTCTTTAGCCTCAGCTTTATCCAAGATAAAATATGGTTATTACATAACCTGGTATTTTTCATTTTGTTACTTGCATGGCAGAATAACTGCAGAACTCTGCTTGCTTCAGGTTAAGCTGAAAACTGGAAAAATTGCTATTTTTTACATGCCTGACGTTTTTCCTGCATGCTTGAGCTTAGGTATTGTGTTTGTTCATTTCAGGACTGCCTCTGGGTCACAGTCCAGAAAGAAGAAACAATCCTGGTGGTTTGAGTTGAACATTTGTTTTTAAGAGTAACAACAAAGCCATGCCAGTGCTTTCGGAAGACTCAGGTAACTCATCTGCATGCTTTCAACAGAACAGTGACTGAAATCTGATCATAGGTGTTTCACACATAAAATTAATTCAAATTGGAGTAAAATGTAATAGAACTAAGATAATTCAGCTGGAGATTTTAGCAATTACCTACAAGAAGGAAGGTGGAGTCTTAAAGGCGAAAATTAATGAAGTTTGTCAGGAAACAGTTTCCTGAGAATCTTAGGCCACCTGAATATATTCTGATAGACTTGAATATATTCTGTTAGGCTCCTGTAGGCAAACTTGGACCTCTCAGTGTAACACTGCCTTCTACTCATGCTTATTAAAGATCAGCCCATATATATCTGCTGCTTGCTGTGTCACTTCTTAATATCTTCTGAACAGGGGCTGGTAAACTTTGTTAATAGTCCTCCTTTTAACTTAAAATGAGTTACTTTGTTCAAGGCTACTGTCCTGGGTTAGGCCAGAGGGGTCAAAATCTAGGAAGTGATCTGGACTGCAGGAATGCAGGAAGAAATACAACTTCCTTCCTGCGAGAGAGAGAGAGCCAATAATCAGGTAGTTTTAAGAATTGATAGGTAGGTAAACCAATTAAAAAGTTAGTCCGCCTTCAAGGAAAAAACCATATATAAGCAGAGACTTTCTGACGCTCTTCCTCTTTGGACCTGCTGCTGCTGTGTGGAGAGGAGCAGCTCCTGCTTCTCTCACTGGTAAGGCCCCCCCCACCTCCTTCCGAAGGAGGGATGGGGGGGGCGAAGGGAGGTTTTACGGCAGCCGTGCCGCTGCAGCCGGGCAGGCATGGGGGAGGAACGGCTGGAATCTTCAGCAGATACAGCTCAGCCGGTGTGCCAGCTACACGAGAGGGAGAGCCAGGCCCCTGCTCCGGGCCAGGCAAGGACCAGGCCGGACTCCATCCAGCTCGGGCCAGGCCCTGCCCCGTCACCCCAGGCCTAGATGGCCCCAGCAGGCCGAGCCAGCTCCGCAGAGCCGGGCACAGAGACTCTGAGAGCTTCTGCCATCCAGCTCGGGCCTGTTCAAGCAGCCCGGCAAAGAGCACGTGATCCTCACACTGCCGGAGAGAGAGAGACAGAAATTAACTCTCTCCATGCCTGGACTAAACTCACAGACACCCATCCTTCCTCGCAGAGAGAGGAACGAGTGAGGACATCTACGTAGTGCAGCGCAGAGACTTTACAGTCAGTGAAGAAAGCAGAACTGATACTAAAAAGGGGGTGCATGGGAAGTTGCTTCAAGAGTGAAGCTGAAAACTCTTTTGGAGAACCATGGTTGGGGACTGAGCTAATAAATTCTCTGTAATATATGAAGATATAGTCCAAAAGAAGATGTGAAGTTCTTATTGCAGCCAATGAACTGAAATACCTAAGTACAGACAAGTAAGTGTTGAAAAAGTACAGCCTGATGAGAAACTAAAACCAAGAGAGAGGAGAGGCTGTGATCCAGAGCCCTGGTCCCGGGGAGAATGCTAGAGAACCTGAGTTGTCAGGAGAACCTGTGTTGCTAAGCTCAGAAGAAGGGATTTTCTTTGTTGCTGCAATTGAACTGGACATCCTTAAAACAGGTACCCTGTGGACTGTTCATAACCCACCATAGTGGCTGTGGGAAGGCTGCTGGTGTGGGAGAGATCCACCATTAAGCTAGACTTTGCTCTGGGCGGCGGTTAATGGTGAGGCAGAAGACCCATAAAAACTGTATTTTTCTTACAGAAGATCCATGGTGTAAGCAAAAGAAACTTCTCTCCCTGAATGAACTAGAACAAGAGCTGTTTCTGAGGTGGTAAACTGACTGGAGGTCAAAGTGTTGTCTTTTGTATGTTGTCAGGGAGAATGAAATGGAGAGGTGGGGAAGGAGGGGTGGTCTGGGGAGTTTGTTCTGGTTTTTTTTCTTGAGTTTTTTTTTCTTTTTTCCCTTTATCTTAGATATATTAATAAAACTTCTTTGTACTTTATAAAGTTTGAGCCTGCTTTGCCTACTCCTAATCCTTATCTCACAACAAGCAATCAAGTAAATTTAGGTAAATGTGCTGGCATTTAGCCACAAACCTGAATAAGCAAACTAAAACCAGGACAGCTACTTTACTGGCTTCTCCTGTATGCTACCCAGGGGAAAGTCATAGATACTAAATGATACTTAATGTTAAAGCAGGAGTGAGTTTGAGCCTCCTGGATCAAAATGCACTCGAAGGTTCATGGAGAGAATAGCCACAGGAATAGATTTGAACCACCTCCACCTGTTTTTTTTGTTTCTTCCCCGAAATGGTTCACCAGGAAAAACCTGGAGTTTGTCTGGCCCTGTGCACTGCAAAATTGGGATACTGGTGATTTAAACACTTTGTAGAAAACTAGCCACAAGCTTTGCTTCCACCACAGTGGAAATGGCCAGGCCTGGCTTCTTGGAGGTGCCTCAGTGGTAGAAGGGGCAGAGCAAGGGGAGATAGAGCTGGTACCTGTGCAACAGAGGAGGTCATTTCAGTCATTCTGAGAGTCTGCTGTGGCACTGAAAATTCAAAGTTTGTAAGAGGGAAACAAAGGGTTCTCAAAGGGTAATAAAAAAAAAGTGGGAAATGTGAAAGTTTTTTTTTTTTAAATATATATTGCTTTGTTAGCTTTTGCCTTAATATGATGCTGTGTTTGCCTTACAAAGGGAGCATTGTAAAATGAGTGGTAAATAAACACAAATCTCTCTGCAAACCTGATGATCACCAGTGGTACCCAAGGAAATGTAGTGACTGTTAAGTCTGGAGTGGAAGGTCCCATGAGAAATGCTGTGTACAATGTTTTTGTTCTGTCCTGAATCTAAATTTAGGATTGCATGAAACTTTGGCCCTTTTGACATCTCAGCTAAGACCTGACTCAAATCATAAAGAGGAAATGGGATTCCTTAGAGATGTCTTCAGTGAAAGGAGTCTCAGCTATCTGATGAAGGTGAAAGTTTACATTTATTTATGTACATTCTCCTTAAAGTTTACTTTTTCTCAGTTCCCTTGATTTATCAACCATTTACTTTGCCTAAGCTTTTTTTAAAGAATTCTGTGCCAACCAAAGCATGTGTGTTTAACCACAAACATTAACGTTTGACAATTAGCATATTTTGTTCAGAAATAAATTTTTCTACTCTTCTTGCTAAAATGAAGATACAGTGCCCCATAGCTAAAAAATAGTGTGAAATGGCTTCATTTTTTCCCTTATGCTCCTAAAGTCTGTACAGATTTTCTGACTGTCTGAAAGTACCATGAGCAAAAAGAAAACTAAAAGACTCCTAAACAAAATAAAAATAACCCCAAGAGACGTTATTTTTCTCACACATCTCAGATAAATTATGTTGCTTAAACAGAAAAATATTCCAATGTAGGTATATTTAGAAAGTTTTGTATCTCTTTGTAGAAATATCCCTGAATAATCTTTTTTTCAGATTCATGAAAAACTCCGTCATTATGAAAGACAGAGTCCAACTCCTGTTTTACATAGTGCAGCAGGATTAGTTGAAGATGTGAGTAAAAATTCTTGTCTCATAATTTCCCTGTTATTTAAGCCTGTTTTTCTAACAAATCAAAGCTTTGCAATTGTACTGTGTGTTGATATATTTCTCATCTTCCCCAAATGTCTTTGTGATCTGTTGGCCATGACTGATCAAGGAAATGAGAGCTCAGAAATGCCAAGTCATTAAATGTCTAGAGAGGATGGACACATTCAGGTAGAAGGAAAGGATATTGATATTGGCTTTCATAAGAGAGAGGCTGCAAAAAGCTTTCAGTCCTGTATTGACCATAGGCTGTCCCAGCTGAGCATTCAGTCTTAAATTCAGACTTAACACCATTGCAACCCAGGCAGCATTGCTGTTGACAGAGTGGTTTGGGTTGGAGGGACCTTGGAAGGTGATCTCATCCAACCCCCCAGGCACAGGCAGGCTCACCTTTCCCTGGCTAATTGCTCACAGCCCTGTCTAACCTGATTTTGAACATTTTCAGTAGTGGGGTATCCAAAACTCTGGGCAGCCTTGTTCCCAGCATCTCACCACACAGATGTTCTAGAATCTCACCACCTCCATCATAAAAAAATTTCTTCCTTATATCCAATCTAATCTGCTCTCTTTCAGTTTTTAACTGCTGCCCCCATGTCCTGTCCCTCCAGGCCTTGGTAAAGAGCTTTTCTCTGTCTTGTAAACCTCCTTGAAATGCTGAACTGTAAAGGACAGCTGTGAGGTCTCCCCCAAGCCTTCTCTTCTCCAAGCAGAACAATCCCAGCTGTCTCATCCTTTCCTCATAGGAGAGGTGTTCCAGCCCTCTGAGCATTGATCCTCCTGTGGATGCACTCTCATAGGTCTGTGCACTGGGACTCTGGAGCTGCACACTGTGCTCCAGGTGAGGGATTCTCCTGAGAACAGGAGAGGGAGAGGATCACCTCCCCTGACCTGCTGGCCATGCTTCTCTTCATGCAGGCTGGATGCAGTTGTCTTTCTCGACTGCAAGCACACGTTGCCATCCTATATCTGATGTTTCACCTCTCAGGATCCTCAGGTCATTCTCCTCAGGACTGCTCTCAATCAGTTCATCCCCCAGTCTGTTCACAGAGCAGAGTTGTGCCTTAGATTTGTGTGTGACACGATGCCATGTGCCAGAAAAAGTGACATTTACACTGCATTTGATTGAAATTTGCACTCTTTACATGCTCCTGTTTTCTACCATAGTAGGAAGGGGCAGTGGAAGGTTTGGGAATGTGAGATCCCTTTCCAAAGTCAGGAGTCCCCAATGCCCCAACTTAATGTGCAGCACAGCCCTCTCCCTGTTCCCACACACAGTGTGCCACCTCCACAGAAGTGTCTGCATTGCTGCCTCTCAAGTCATACAAGATTTCCATCTTCAGAATAGCAGAGAAGTTTTTAATAGAACTATGTGACTTCCCTCTTTAGAACCCTTAACAGGGTAAGGAAATCTCATTTGCCTCAACCCATTTTCCCTTCCTCCTTCCTCCCCTGCTTTCTCTCTCCTCCCTCCCAATCAGCTGAGTGCAGAAGTGCCTCCATTATTTCTCTGATCTTTTGTTTCAAAGGCTTGAGACTGGGCATATTTTGGTGTCCAGGTTTTGGAGGGGAACAAGGGAAGTTATGCTGCATGTTCCACACAGGTACTACATGATTGTAGAAAGGTTTGAAGTCTTTTATCAAATAATGCAAGCACAAGAGTGTTGTTTCATGTATCATTTACGTATCCCATATGGAATTTAAAATTTCAGAACTTGCTTCTGAAATTATGTTGATGGAATAACTCTTAAAATGTGTGTTTAGGGATTCTGGTTCTGATTCCTAATGCTGTCTTCTGTACTATCTGATAAAAATAGCTGAAGAAGCTTTGGTTTCTTTCAGGTTTCATGCACTATGGACTGGGATCAGTTTTGATTTGTGCACACTACTTTGATGGATGATAGATGTTAGCAAACACTCAACAGAAATGTAAACACATGATCCTCTTTGGTGGAATCCTTTAATTTTGAGGTTGTAAATTTTTATTTTAAAGGTAATAGAAGAGTTGCAGACAGCACCAGTGAATAATGAAGAAAAAGAGCTGCTTCAGCTGTTGTCAACACCACATCTCAGGGTAAAAGACACACTGGGGACCTTAAGGAAATGCCTTTGCAGAATTGCAATAAAACATTTTGTAACAGAAAAGTTATATTGAAGTGTGCTTGGGAGAAAAGAAAAACGTTCTGCAAAATAATTCTGTTCCTCTGGGATTTCCTGCACAGACTTTGGGATGCAAAGGAAATTGAAGAGGCAGCATCAGCCTTCCCTGCATAATGCACTAAGCTGCCTTCCATTCCTCCCTTCCCTACTGTCTACTGAAGGACCAGAAAAGAAAAGGAAAAGAAAAAGATACTTTCTTGCTTTTCGTAGTCCACTTAAGTTATTTTAAGCTGAGCTTTGTTGTTGCCTGGATTTATTTTAAATATTGATATATCCCAGTATATAGTTTACATGATGAGTAAGGTAATTGCTGAATCTTTTTTGGAGGATTTGTGGTGAGGATAGAAAGGGGGAGGTTGAAGTTTGCTGTAATACTGGAAACATGAGAACTGGGAATTGTGGTATTACTCCATTACATGACTTTTTTATTTCCTTTACGCAGGCAATGCTTGTCGTACATGACACTGTAGCACAGAAGAACTTTGACCCAGCTCTTCCACCTCTGCCTGATAATTTTGATGATGATTTTGATGAGGAATCAGTGAAAATTGTTCGGCTAGTGAAAAATAAAGAACCCTTGGTACATATTAGCAAACCCCTCTCTAGTCATAAAACTGTCTAGTGCAAGAGTGTTATTGTGAGTATGGAGGAGATACTTGAGGATGTCATCAAACAGCCTTCAGAAACTAGGAGTGTTCTGAAGCTTGTGAAATAACATAAAATAATTTGGTAAAGGCACCTTCACAATTTTGCATTTAGCTGCTTTATGGGCATGTGTTTATAATGCCAGTTACCACAGGAAGCACAGTGAAGAAACTGTATGTGTTGAAGCAGTTATGCTTATTGTATGTATTAATTCTTTCCATACTGTAGCTGACATTCCATGACTTAATATATTCACTTGCATGAAAGTCAGTGATGTGTGGTAAGAGTATGGTTGATACCTGGATGTAAGCATTATATTGTCAAAGTACTCATTTTATACAAATGGAAATGGAATAATTGATTTCTTAAGGAAAAACACTTGTGTTGGGAAAGAAATCTGCTTTTATATATCACAGTAGAAGGGAAGCAGTGACTGAATTCCTGGTTAAAACTTTGTATTGCCAGCAGAGATAGGGGGAGGAAAAAAATCTAATTACTTGGCTTTTGTTGGTTTTATACATGAAAATGCTGAGTGTATTGCATAAAGCTGTTTTGCACACTTGAGTGACTTTGATGACCACAATAATGCAGGAAGTGTAAGCACTTAGCAAAGTCAGCAGAAAGGAAGATGGGTGCACCTTCCCATAATCACTTGGCATGGGCAAAACTTGAATAATGGTGGAAATCATCAAGGAGAAAGGGAAAATCCATAGAAAAATTAACTCCAGTTTAAAAGACATTATGGCATACATGTTATTTCACTGATTGTTGTATTCAGAGCAAATTCCTTACATTTTTTTGGGTGGGGGTGTGTTTTATTGCAGGGAGCTACCATCAGAAGAGATGAACACACAGGAGCTGTGATTGTGGCAAGGATCATGAGGGGTGGTGCAGCTGATCGCAGTGGTATGGTTGCCGTAGTCATTTCTGAAGTTGCATTTGTAAACCTCTGAAGTTTCCTAAACATGCTCTTAGCATTTCTGTATTTCACCAGTAATTCTGTTCATCTAATTACATATGCTTTTTATTAAAATGGCCATTAGGAAAAAATGAAAATAGAGGTGGAAGAAGTATGTTTGACCTTTGGAAAAAAGCAAAGAATGTTCTTTACTTGTAAACTAGTGTCTTGGTTTATTCTGTGTATCATGTGTTGTTTTCTGTTTGCATTACTGAGAAATTATTTTATGTCAGTTAACAGTAGCTATATATGTAACAAGTACAATATTTCTTATTGAACTGGATAAACTAAAACTTGTAGAGCCTCTTCATAGTTTGTTGAAAAAAATTAGTCCAGCATTCTTTCTGGGAGTGTGTAGTGTTGATCTGTCAGCTGACAGAGATGTCACTCCTGACTTTATAAGATTTGGTCACACTCATGAAACTATTCCAGTTCTGCATACTTAATACTGATCCAAATAGTGATTTTGCAGAGTACCTTGCCACAAGTTGCCTGTGTGCACGCTGCTCTCCTTTGAGACTGTGCTGCATGGAAAGAAAGTGCCCTAAGAAATAAAGGCAGGAGACTCTGAGGCACATTTCCAGCAAAGGCACTTGACTCTAGTACTGAATCCATCAGTCTGGATGAGGGAGGAGAGAGGTACATGCTAATGACTTAGGCTGGACATCAGAGGAGTGGTGTATCCAGTCTCCAGACCTATTTTAATTTCCTTACCATCTTTTCAGGTCTTGTCCATGTTGGAGATGAACTAAGAGAAGTCAATGGTATTACTGTGCTTCACAAACGACCAGAAGAAATAAGTCAGATTTTGGTCTGCACTGATTTTCATTTCAAGATCTTTTCTGTTTGGTGATCTAGTAATTACAGTAGATGATGAAATTTAACCATGAGTTTAAAATATAGAGCTAAAAGATGCAATCCCTGCTTGTCTTTGCATTAAGAGTTTTTCTTCTCCCAGTGGATTAGTCTTCTCCTTTTGACTTCAGAAACCTCTGCGAACTGGATTGGTACCAAGTAAGATACAAATACAAAGTTAACATGTTGTTCTGTCAAGAACTTCCCTTTAATGCTTTGTTTATGACAAGCAAACTGCAGATTATAAGTACATTCCTAGAAGATGATTCATAGTGTGGTGTGTTAGGAAGCTGAAGAGAGTCTTGTCCATGTGTTCAGCAGAGCTGTCAGGCTGTTCTTTACCAGCAGATTCCTGGTGACATGAGCAAAATTCTTCCTTCAGGCTTCTCTAACATGAATACCCACAAATCTTGGTAGAAAGTGTTGTAACTCTTATATTTCTTTATCTCTGACTTCCCTCCTGTGGCATTATTCCCCCTTGTCTTGGTGTGGAGTTAGGGACACAGTAGGGAGATTGGCTCAGTTCCATCACCTAATTTCAATTTAGATCAAAATAATCCAAATAATGCCAATGACTGCTTTTAACTTGGGAGAGAGGGGCTGTGTCAAAATCACTTTGAAATGGTATGTAAAGTTTTATTTATGGGGACCTTGGGATGTCCTGTGTAATGTCTAATCATAGACATTATCTGTCCCATGTGAGCTAATGCCTGAACTGTAACACTTTCCTTTCCATGGTTTAGTTTTTGAAGAAAAGCTACAAATGTTTCTGTGTTTGCTTTTTAATCTGTGCAGAATTGCAGGCTTCTCTACAACACAGTTCATCTCATGCAAAATAAGGCATCTAAAACAGATAAGATAAACCCATTCTGGATTCCTGAAGGACCTAGAAGTGCTTTTTAGTTTACTACAACTAATAATTGTCATTTCCTAGCAAAAATTTCTAGAGTGAAAGTAGGTGTTTATTTTGTAGATGCTTGCATTTCACTCTAACTAGTTAACCACCATATGGAGAAAACACAGCAGTATTTTTCAAAGCAGCATTTTAAAATTATTCGTCTGCAAAAATTTAAGTCAGTGTTGTACTAAAAGCCACAGAAGTATTTAATGTCCTGTGAACTGTAGCCCAGAAATTAATGCAGTTGCTAAAAGCAAATGAAGGAATTTTAGTGCAGGTCTTAATGTGTTTTAGCCAAGTAGTTACTGTGGATGTCTCCACGGGCAGGACACTGTTGTGGAGTCATGGAACATCCTGGTAGTCTCTGTAATGCAGTTAAACAGTGGATTAGCTTGACCTGTTACAGTTCTGAGAAGGAGCCAGCTGTTAGCTCTTAACTGGAGTTTGAATAGTCTGCATTGGATCCTTGTCCTGCTTTCTAAGTAAAAAGCATTTCTGTTTTCCTCAGGCTCAGTCTCGAGGGTCAATAACATTAAAGATAATTCCAGCCATCAAAGAGGAGGATCGTCTGAAGGACAGCAAGGTGGGCAGCTGCAATACTGAGCACTTCTTTCCAGCCTGGCATCTCTGTGAATTCAGATTGCTGCTGCTGCACTGGGAAGTGCCACAGACACTTAATTGAGCTACACAGACAGGAGGGTGCTTGCTTGTGCAATAGAATTACTTGAATGACTCTTCTCCTCTTCATCTTGGCACACGTTCTTTTATAGCATTTCTGAAATGCAGCCTCTTCTCTTTGGTTCGTGTAATTGAATTTGGTGTTCTGCTGTCTCCTCTCACCATGGCAGCTGCAACCTGTCCATTATCTCTGGGCATTTTGCCACTCACTTGAGTGAAAATGGAGCTCTGCAAACAGAGCTGCATTCACCATGTGACCCCATCAGCCCACTCCATCTGCCCTCCCCGATCAGCCATAGCTCACTGCTCAACTGGTGCCTCCTAAGATTCCTCTGTCAGTCTCTGCTTCCCTGCTTTTGGGTGCTGAATTTTTCCTTGGAGCCCACAAATCACTTTCTAAAGTGGTTCTGCTGTTATGTGTTAAATAGTGTTAAGATACAAATCCAAAGTCAAATAGTAGATTAAAGGAGCATTTTAATGGATTTATGGCAAAGCTGCCCAGCTGTAAAGACTGTCCTTTTTATTGTTTTCTCCCTCCCTGTATTTCTTTTTTTTTTTTTCATTTTGTACTTAATGTAGATTATGATCTGTGTTTCTTGGGATTTCTTGGTCTTTTGAGTCTCATGTTCCACAATGCTGCTATATAATGACTGGGTATGTGCTGAAAAGTTAATTTATTTTTCTGCATAAACTTGCTAGGTGTCTGTATTTTTGAGTGCTTGAAGGAGGGGCAAAATGTTTATATAATTAACAGTGTTAGCATTGGGAAAATCCTTTTTAAGACAGCTTGAAATTCCAGATAAGACAAAAAGAAATGACATGTTACCTTTCCTTTAAAGGTGTTTATGAGAGCACTTTTCTGCTATAACCCCAAAGAGGACAGAGCCATCCCCTGCCAGGAGGCTGGGCTGCCCTTCAAACGGCGACATGTGCTGGAAGTCGTGAGCCAGGATGATCCCACGTGGTGGCAAGCCAAGCGTGTGGGGGATACCAACCTCAGAGCAGGCTTGATCCCCTCTAAGCAGTTCCAAGAAAGGTTTGTCAGCAAAGATTACAGATTTTATTTTTTTCTCACATGTATATAGTGTCACTTTGATTTTATGGTGGTTTTTTTCCACAGGAAATGAAGGGCACGATGATGCCAGGGTAAATACAGCTGCTCAGGGGAAAGTGCTAAAAAGCTCCATCTTCTCCAATTATAGAATAAACTTCCTGGCTTGATTTGGGTAGTTTGCCATTGATTAAATGCTTTCTAGCATGAGGCCAGAAGCACTTGCTGAACAAATATGTATGAAATGAAATGTGGAATATCAGTCTCTTAACCCTCTTGGCTTATGGAGACACTGTATCTCACAGCCTTGTGCTTCCACTGATTTATTGGCATGATTTTGAATTTATGCATATAATAATAGCAAGAAAAAAATTATCTGATCTTTCTTCTGGCTCCTAAGAGAGTATTTAGCTTGGACTGGGGTACCAAGTACATGTACCTTCTAAAGCAAAAATATCCCTCAGTTCTTGTCTTTACAGTACAGGAGTCCTGTATTTGAGAAGGAATCTGTTTTAAGCCACTGGTCACTATAAATCACTATAAATGTCTTCTTTGTAGTGTAGGTGTTTCAGAGGGGGGTATCTAACAGTTGAACAGGTCAGATGCTGTTGCTGGCCTGCATGATTTCCATAAAATGATCTCACTGAGGCCTTGGCTCCACTACATGACACTTTGCAACATTAAACAAATTCTGCCTGAACAGCTGTTCCCTTCTTCTGGATATGCATATATATCAAAAATGCCTCTGCACTGCTACATTGCAATCTTTTTATTTTTTAGACATTATAAACATGTAAAAAGATGTATTTGGGAATATAGAAATTGCTTCAGCATCTGTTTCCCATGAGTATAAATGCCTTTGGTCTGTTATAAATAATGGTCTGTTGCAGAAAAACACTTGGGAAGGAATTGTGGTTTCAATTGCAAACAGCAAGGGGTTTCCTGAGGGTTGGATTTTTGGGGTGTTTTTGGCAGGAGGTGTTGAGCAAATAGGAATTGAGATCTGGCTTGTGATTGTAACACTTAAGAAAATGTTACTTGGTACTCTGTACTGCACTTTTACAGGAGCTGGGTAACTTGGTTTGTTTACTAATAAATAACAGAAAACTCCCAACTGATCTGGGAAAAGGTGGATAATTTCTATGTGTGCATCACTGCAATGACTGCTTTGGACAAAGGTTATCCACTTAATTTTGCAAAAAAAGATCTTATGGACAAAAGGGAAATACAAAAAAAACTGACTGATGAACTGTTGATTTTTATGCTCTGATACATGAAAGCATAAAATGTTTTAGAATCTTCTCTCTCCCTTATCAGTAACAATCTGGAAC
The DNA here is from genome assembly GCA_034509425.1 of Eopsaltria australis. Classification (NCBI taxonomy): domain Eukaryota; kingdom Metazoa; phylum Chordata; class Aves; order Passeriformes; family Petroicidae; genus Eopsaltria; species Eopsaltria australis. The sequence continues at coordinate 114,339 of JAVTVJ010001768.1, forward strand.
TGTTACAGTTTTAAAGAAAGTCTTCTAAATAGTTGAATCAGAGACATTTTAAATTTTTGAAGAAAACACTATTTCATTCTTGATTTTCCATGCTGTGTGTATAACATGCTATAAATTCTCTATAATTCTGAGTTTATGTCTCTAAAATAGAATTATTTCTATTCAGACGACTGAATTACAGAAGAACAACAGGCACTCTGCAGAATGCCAGGACTCTGAAGAAGCCATTGTGTAAGTCTGTTCTGCTCTTTCAGTGCTGTTTTCATTGACACTAAGTTCTCAGTATTTTTCTGTTATTTCAATAATGATGTGTTTGAGTTCATTTTACCACTGATTGATATTTTGAATACAATCTGAATAATATCTGGTTGATATGCATAGACACAAACTGCCACAGGGGAGGATTTGGGTTTGAGCTTTATCCAGGGTTGCTAGTGCCTTGTTTGCAAAAATCACAGCTGTGCCTCTCTTCCTGCTCTCAGGAACATCAGGCCTTTCATATTTAAATGCCTTAAAATTTGCTGGTGTTCACACTTTTCCTGTGGTTTGAACCTTGAAAGCTGCAAAAATAACGTAATGCATACTTCTGAAAATTCTTATGTAAGTGCATGAACCTACTCTAAACTAATATGAAAATAAAGTGTAGCTTTAAGGAGCATAAAAATCACTGGAGATGGAAATACAATTTGTATTTCAGGCTTAATGTTACAGAGCTGATCTTAAGTAGACTTCAGAGTGATTCTTGTTTACAGCTCTGAAATCTCTGTCACTGAATTATTCACAAAAAAAAAAAAAACACTATTTGTGAGGAAATGCTAAGCAGTGATGGAAAGCAGATGTTCCAGTTATCCCAAAATGTGTTTCTGTTGCTCTTGGGTACTTCAGCACAGGCATTATTGCTGTGGGGGGAGCCCTGGGTCTGTGTGAGGCCAGGACTGTGCTAGGACTGCCACCCTCATGGAGACAAGGATTCTGGAAATTGTTCCTCTTGAGTAATAAAGTGAATTCCTGCCCTTGGTGCAGGATGAGATACAGGTATTCTTATGCTACAAGGAGGGAAGGTGCTCAATCAAGTTATAAAATAGCATTACAGATTTAAATGAAGCTTTTCCAAATTTCCATTACACTCAAATTAGGAGGCATGTAATGAGGATTGCTGCTTAAGCTTTATCTCAAATGTTTTCAAGACAATTTAGCTGATTTCTGGTTATAATACTAAATTTCAGCCCAGAATTCTTTAACCAGCTGATAAGGGTATTGTACTGCAGTTCTTTTTTTAAGATAAAAACACCTGTTAAGCAAATCAAACCAGAAGAATCTTCCTTCCCATTTTGTCTAATTTTGCTCAATTATTTGTCCATCTTTTAATATCATCCCAACTCTGCCTTTCATGCTAACTATAGATGATCAGTCTTCTGACAAAGGTAGGTGCTCTCCTAACTCCCTTTCTGTCTGAATATAAACAACCAATGTATTTTCTAAAATACTTGCTGTGATTCCAAAGGGAACAGTAGATATATTGTTCCTAGGACATTATCTTTGAGAATTATTATTTGAACTAATCTAATTCAGTCTGATGATTTAAGTTATGGTAACTTCCAAGTTTGCTTCCAAATCAAGAGAAAAGATTTGTCTTCTGAGATGTATTTACATGTTCTGTAGGTTTCTGAGTGAGGTTTCAAAGAGTTGCAAGTTAAATGCAGTCTTTGTGTCTGATATGTTTATAAAATAAAGAAATATTGGGGTTTAACATTTTAGGGCACCCATATCAATCCAAAGTGATTTGTCTCCATTGTTTATTTGGACTGCTTTCTGTGTTATTTCCATTATGAGCAGCTCTGCTGGGCTTATGCAGTTTGTATGTCATGTACCAGCTGCCTTTCCAAATGTCAGATATTTCCTATTGAATTCTCTATGCTGTGATTTTTTTTTTCACATCACAGTTGCTTCTTGACATTCACATCCAAGTATTAGTATTCCATCAGCTTTGGTGAAAGTACAAATCATACTCTGTAATTAGAGTGTTCCAGTCATGGCCAGCTGAGTCTGAAAGAGCCTTGAACAGCAGAAAATAAACAAACAAAAAGCTCTGATCTTAGCTCTGGATTGGTGTTAATTGCTGTTTGTATTAATGTGGGCAGAATGTTTTAGGAGCACACATTGGCATTGCTTGGTTACATCCTGCATGCAAATGTTCATTAAAAACCAAAACCTTCTCTTGACTGGCTCCTTTTATTAAAGATTTAAGTGCTATATACTTTTGCTTATGGTTGGGTTTATCCCATGCACCCCCACCTTAAAATGAGTGGAGTTCTGTAAATACTGCAAATATCCCTCTCTCAGGAAGTGTCAGAACTCAGTGTTTGTCTTAGGGTTGCAGTGGATTTTTTTGCAGCTCAGTTTTATTATGGTTTTATTATGCACACTTTTAGGAGCCTTGGGGGTGGTTGTAATTTGAGGAGGGATAGGTTGGGGGTTTTTAACATGATACTTTACATCCATGTATATGACCAAAGCATCAAATCTTTATGTTTTAATAAATAATTATTAAACAATGATAATTTAAATTAGTCAAAATGAAGTGGGTTACAGTTCATCTTTGTAATTTCTGATCCCCTTTTTTCAAGCCCAAATGGTAATGAAATATCAGAAGAGGCAATTTTCCTACATAATCATACTCATTTAAAAAGTTATTCATTAAAAAAAGAGCTCTGTGTTTGTGGAGTCTTTCACTTGAACCTGAGCATCATACTTCAATCAAATGTCATGAATGCTGAAAAGCATCAGCTCTGGGAACTGTAAATACCAAGATATAAAATTCTCTAGTTCAATATCAGAGTCAAGGATTATTTCAAATATAAACCACTAGCCAAGGCAAGGGTTTTTTTTGTACCAGCAATGTTTACATAAAGAAGTATGTGCAAACAATACAGGATATAAAATTTCTTCCCTTGCCCATGAGTCAGACCTGTATCACACACATTTTCTAAGATATCTCCCTCCTCCCTCTCACTCTCCTTTCCCCTGTGCCCTCCCCCCTTGCTTTTTAATTTACAGAAGACTGTGACTGTGAAGGATATTTCAATGGACACTACATAGGTGAGTAACCAAAAACCCCTTACCTCTTCTCTAGCACAGCCACTCCCAAAAAAAAACAAAACCAAAATGAAAACAAAACAAAAAAACACCCAAAAAAACAAACAAAAAAAACCCCACAAAACCAAAAAACCACCTCCACATTAAAAAATTAACACTGAACTATTTCTATTAATTTCCCATACATTCATAAATAGATTATCTCTGTGAAGAGGCATAATTGGACTTTGGCAGAACCAATACCTGGCAGTTTAAGGTTATGGAGGGGGTTTTTATTACAGATTGTGTGTTATGATATCTGATACGCAAACATTTCTCCTGTAATCTGAGCATATATGCACTTTTTTGATTATAAACAAAATTTGTGGGAATAACTCCCATTTGAAGACAATAACTTGTAGCTGAACAAGCTGGAAGATCTGGCTAAGTGCAGCCTCATGTCAGTGTCTCTTGTGTGTCTGTGTTTCTCAGCTGGTTTACGCAGGAGCTTTAGGCTGAGTCGTAAAGAGAAGGAGAACAATGGGAATGAGGGCAAGCAAGCAGAGCAGGCAGATGCAGCAGAGTTCCTCACCTATGAAGAGGTCACCAAGTATCAGCAGCAGCCTGGGGAGCAGCAGAGGCTGGTGGTTTTGATTGGTAAGGTACCCACTTGGGTCAAGATTTTTCACCTTTCTTCCTCTTCCCTTATCCTGCACTTCCAGAGGCTTTCTTTAGGTGTTTGGTTTGGGGGGTTTTGGGGTTCTGGTGGGTTTTTGAAAGGTTTTTCTGGTTTTTGTCAGAGCTCACTCTTCTGTTTTAAATTACATTAAAAAACAAACAAAGGGAAAAAAACCACAAAGGAATCAAACTCACCAAATCCTTCTAAAAATAACAATGCAGGACTATTTCTCATTTTTCTGATTCCCATTCCTTTGGTTGTTACTCCAGCATTTACTCAGCCTGACAGAACTATTGATGAAGAAACAGATGTTAGAATTATCTAACCAGATTTTGCATATAATTTTAACTCAGCTTACCAGCCTTGTGCTAAGCCAGTGTCCCAGGATCTCCAATAATTCAAGGGTATCTCATAGAACCAACTGCTAAGATCACAGATTTTCTGACTCTGTGTCTGCCAGGTGATTGTCCAGCAGTTGTTCAAGGAACTCAGTTTGTTCCTGATGATGTTCTTCAAATCAGAATATGGCAGAGCAGGGCATGAGGTCTCTCATGGACAGGTTCCTTCAAGCACACTCCTGAATCATGTTATTTGTGTGAAACTGATACATTTATTTTCTGCAGTTTTTGATTTCCCACAGAAATCTATCAGTCAGTTTTGTTTTATTTTATTTTATTTTATTTTATTAGGTTGTTTGGGGGCCAAGTTAAGTGAGCTCAAGCAAAAGGTTGTGTCAGAGAATCCCCAGGAATATGGAGTTGCAGTTCCACGTGAGTAAAATTTCCTGTTTTGTTATTGTTGAATCTTTATTCCATAATTGCTGTCTAATGAATGTTATCTGCATTAATGATAATTTGTGTTCTATTTCTGATGTACTTCAAATAATTTTTCCTCATTGTAATACACCATGTTTGCCTTTAACAGGTGAATAAATCATTTTGGAACTTGGCACAGCTGCATTTTGCAATTCTGTCAGCTCAGTGGGGTTTTTTTACTGTGTTTTCCTTAGAGGGCAGATTGCATTTTCTCAGTGTCTGTTAAAAGAATGAAAAACTTAATAGAGGAAGAAAAAAATGGGATGTGAGTAGCAAAGAGAGCTGGTGTGCTAAACTGGGATCTGCAGAGTGTGCCAAAACATTGTGTGTTTAAAAGAGGGTGATTTTTATTGAGAGCAGCATTACAGCTGCAGTTAAAAAAAAAAAAAAAGCAGACAGCAATAAATCAAGTCAAAATTTGGGTAAATTTGAAGTTGTTGATTGGGATATTGGTGCTGTTCAAACAATTGAGTCAGAGTAATGGAGAAATCAGTGATTCTTGCATGCCTTTGTGGTTACAGTTACACTGCATTTCTTATACTGGATTATTTTCTAAAAAAAAAGGAATTATCAGACACACACAAAAAAATCCATTGTTATTTTTATTCCCCAACAAGCTACTTTTTGAATCAAGAAAATTAACATTAAGGGCACTGTTTATATGATAAAGTGGGTAATTCCCACTTGAACTTAAACACACACACCAAAGAAAAATAGCAGACATTACTTCTATGGTCAGGCATAGATTTGCAGACTGATCATCAAAGCTTCAAAGTAATAACAATGATGAAAAGAAATTACACCATAAGTGAGGGACTCTCAGAATGATGCAAACTTCACAGTACCTTAGGAAACAGCCGTCAATATTCTTACTGTAAATTCAAAGGCAGCATAATAGGATTTTATGTAGTTCCTGGTTTTATTTTTGAGCTTTCCAAGAAAATGAGAGTCCACAATTCCAGGCAGTTAAATTACACTGTTTTCTGTAAGAAATACTCTGCTGCATCTACCAGGTGTAAGAAGGATGCTTCCTAATTATTTTTGTTAGTTACAGCTCTCTTGGGAGCAAAACTTCATTTTTGGTCATACAATATTTGAGATTAAAACAAAATTCCATGGTTTGATTTCTATTTTGTTCCTTTCAATTTGCCACTGTGTAACTTTCTTGTTTGAGGACATGAAAATGTGACTGGAACTAAGTAGAGAGAACGTTTGCAGAGGCTGATATATCTCCCATGTCTTGCTTCCTTTCTCTTCCAGATACAACAAGGTCAAGGAAAAGCCATGAGAGAGAGGGAGTAGAATACAATTTTGTTTCTAAGCAGTCATTTGAGACAGATGTGCAGCAAAACAAGTGAGTTAATTTTAAAATACTGGTGTAATTGACTATAAAAACATTGCTTGTTAAATCTTACATCATGTGAATACCAAAATCAGGTGACAGGTTGGATTGGCTGTATTAGAAGGATTCAGCTTTCTATGTAAAAAGCTCTTTATTGAGTCTGGACTGTTGGAGGAAAGTCAAACATTTAGCTAGAAGCAATTTGGGAATAACATTAGTAAGAGAATCCTAAATTAGAATTTAAACCTGCAAGCTTTGTAATTGGTCAGAATTCAATCTAGTGGAAGTAACAAGTATTTAGCTGGGCCTGCTCACTCTCTGCTTAATATGATGGGTAAAAAGTTTTATTTGCAAGTCTCCTTGAAAGTGTGTGGTAGAGTGATTTCCTCTGCTGGAATTCCTGTGAGCCCAAGTGTGTCACCTCAAAGTTCAGATTTTTACTGGTCTCCCAAAAGATGGAAGAATTAGAGTCCTTTCCTTGCCAGCTTTGTTCTGTTTTCTGTGAAAAACACCCTTCCTTCTTCCCCTTTTTGTCAGCAGTCCTGATTAGCTATTAGTGATTTATGAAGAATTGCTACTAAGGAAGGAAAAAAAAGTGGAAAAAATAATTCCCCACCCACCCACCCCCAGTTTTCTGCCTTCCTCCTCCCTGTTTGACTGCTGTGACTTCAGGAAACAGCTGTCAAATGTTCTAAATTAGATATTGTTAATATTCTTTGTAGATGTTACTTAAAAATGTATTGGCTTTTTAGATTTGTGGAACATGGAGAATACAAAGAAAATTTGTACGGTACGAGCCTGGAGGCAATCCGGTCTGTGATGGCCAAAAAGAAGGTTTGTTTGGTGGATGTGGTGCCTGAAGTAAGTTCTACAGCTTATTTTAAAGAATGCAAATGTGATTTACTGCTGGCTGAGCAGAGCAGGGCTCTTGGGAGAGCAGGGCAGTGGTTACAGTTCCTGCATTTCCAGCTGGTACAGTCTGGGTGTCTCTTCAGTGGGATTTTTCCCTTGGTGTAGGACTGATGTGCATCCCTGTCCCAGCCTGCTCAGGGCCTGGAGAGAATCCTTAGAACAAAGTTGGTTTTTTATTCTAGTTCCTGTTGCCTCTGAAGCTCTGTCTTGGTTTGAGACAGTTCAAAGAGGTGGGCACTCTGAAATGAGGAACCTTCCCCAGCCAATCCCTTCCCACCAGTAAGGAACAAGATATGAGTAGATATAAGTGATAAATAAGTTTACTAACAAAAAGAACACCAACAGGCAAGAGGGAAGAAAAGAGCTGCTAGATACCAAACACAAAAATACAGTACCAATTTTTGGGTGCAGATATGGAACACAGTAAGATTAGGAATCACCCCAGGACATGAGTGTTGTTAAGCAGTGCCAGTAGACCTGCTCTAAATACCTCCATGCTGTGAGTTAATACCTGAAATTTTAATTCAGATTTTGTACCTGAGCTAGGAAAAGGCTCATGGTACTACCTCAGATGAATTCCAAGTTTAAAATCTGCAGTGTTTGGCTGCTTAGGCAAAGCAAACCATGACTTGCCCATGAAGTTTTATACTTTCCTCAGTATTTTTTGCCATGTCCTTGCTCCTTGGAATCCCAGTGCTATTCAGGCCATGCTCCATGCACTTTTGTGTGTCAGCCAGGAACCTTTCACTGGCAGGAACCTCTGTTTGAGTAGCAAAAGATTGCTGTGGTCAGATGTGTAGGACACAGGATTTCACAGCCTGTACCAGTGAAACCACTGAAACCAGTCTGAGTCTTCATTGACATGTAGCAAAAAGCAGTCTAATAACAAGAATCATCTGTTCACAGGCAGTGAAGCACTTGAGGACTCCTGAGTTTAAGCCTTATGTTATCTTTGTGAAGCCTCTCATTTCAGAGAAGAAAAAACATGTCTTAAAATCTCCCATATCAGAAGAAATCTCATCCCCCCTTGTAAGTACTCCAGCTTCTGATCTCTTCTTTTTAGACATGAGAGAAGTGTTTGGGCTGGCACTTCTATTGCATGAAAGAGCTCCTCTTCCATAACAAGAGTTAAAGTGGGGCACTCAGTAGGTCCTGTAGCCTTTCAGATGGAACTTCAGAGTGGAATTTTTGACTCCTTACATACTCAAGTTTTAAAGTTACCTGAAGCCAAGTGCCTCTCTTCCCTATGGGTCTGGGAACATCACCAAGGCTGCAGCAGGGGCAGCTGCTGCTGACTGAGATAAACCAACAGTCATTTCACATTTCTGATGAGCAGCCCCCTCAGATGGTAATGGCAGCCAGCTATTTCTTACAGCCCCAAGGTGACACCCACAGCAGTGTCAGGCAGTGTTCCAGTGGTGTGCACACAAAACACACTATGGGGATGTCTTGTGAGGATCAAACCTGGATCAGCTGCAGATTGGTGATGTGTAAATCTGAACAGAGTGCATAATGTACTTTGGATAACCTGAACTTAAATTTATATCTTACAGAACTTGGTTCTCTTGGTAGGTTTATGTGGAAACCCTTGGGACAGTGTATGCAGCATTCATTTTCAGATTTTGAGGAGTGTGGTTTCCACGTCTTGGGTCAGGCAGCAACTCTGACTACATAAAATGCAGTATCATTATTTTATGTCCCTCCTATAACATATTTCCTCCCTTCCCTGAGGTCCCATTTTTGTTTTTTGGAACAGCTGCCAGTCCCATACTGCTCCTTGCTCTCAGTTTTAATATCTTCAATACCTTTTTCTAATGGTAGCAGCTTTTGTTTCATGTTCTCAGAGTAATGACTCATTGTGCTCATACACTTTAAAATGCTAATAACTAAAATTAAAGTGCTAGTAACCAGAAGGACATGCTGTAAATGTCACACCAACATCTTGTGTTGATCAGCAGGATGAAGAACAGCAGGAAATCATTAATTCAGCAGCATTCATTGAAGAGCAGTATGGCCATTTAATTGACACTGTACTGGTGAAAGAAGATCTCCAGAGTGCATGTAATGAGCTGAAAACTGTGTTAGAGAAACTAAACAAGGATTCATTTTGGGTGCCAGTCAGCTGGGTTAGGTCATAGCTCACAGCTGTGTTACCATGTGTAAGGGAAAGACTGTATAGAAATGTTTTGTAAATAGGTGAATTAGAAAAGGGAAATATGTTGAATTTGTTTCAAAACTGCTGGTCTTACCTAGAAGGCAATAAATAAAGACTGTATGAGGAGAGACTGAACAAAGTCACAAGCTGACACTGCCTTTCTGAGTCAGAATTCTGAATAGCAGCTGGCATTTAGAAGTCAGTACTCAGACTAAATAAGCCAGTCCAGTCTTGTACTGATCCTTAGACTGTAAATAGTGCACTCTGTTACAGTGAACTTTCAGAGGGTCCCACACTTGCAAAGCATTTTGGTGCTGAGATGGAAGGTCTGTCCTTTGGCCACAATTGTAGGCACAGGTTTTGTGGCCACAGTTAGAACCTCAGAATAAAGCACCCTTTGGGAACAGGCTCCTTCAGCTGGGTGGGAAGAGTGTTCTTTGGAGAGCGGTTACACCATGTCAGTTACTCAGAAGTTCATCTGGCTGACCAGCAAAACATGCTTCCCTTCACACAGAAGCATTAACTGCAAATCCTTTCCAGCTAGGCACTGTAGAAGGGTTTTTTATGTCCATCACATTTCCCAGTACTCCCAGGTTATCTCGCACAGGTATCAGTCTGCTCATCCACAGCTCATGCCCTCTTTCCCAGTCACAAATGCTAAACACCCTGTGAGTGTACCATGGTATGACTGGCCAGCTCATAAAACATAGATCTTTATAGTGTGCATGAAAACAACTGCAGATGGTTCTAAAAAAGGACATTTAAGAAGCTTTGTTTCTGCAAAACATCTTTGCCTGTGCTACCTGGAGGGACACAGCCCTGACACCAATGGAACAGCTCCAAAAAGGGCACTAAAAGGAGGAGGAGCCTGAAGTAATAAATAGCTGAGCTACAGGTCAAAATCATCATCCTTCCAGCATTTATGACTGCTTTTGTTCCCAATCTGGTAGAGGTTTCCAGAGCATCTAATTGGCCTGAAGAAGAAAACTGTTAGAGGACCTTGTGTATATTTGAGGAGACTTGAATGTGCAGTATTTTGAAGTGGGTCTTAAGAAGATGCAGAGGTGATTCTGGAAGCAGCTGTGCTCTGTAATTGGGGGATTTAAGGGGAGAGCATTGTACAGGTGCATGTTGGCTGTAGCTAGTTCTGTTCTCACTTGCCTGCTGAGGTCTGATATTTCCTGTGTATTGTGCCCTTTCAACAAGACCTTTTTGTGTAGCAGTCCTGCTCCTTCTACCCTAACAGTGTGATGTTATTCTTGTTCCATGACATTTAGCAGAACTAAAAGTTGCATATTAAAAGTACATTTCTTACATACCAGTGTCCCTGAATCTACATTGTGTCCAGCCCAAGAAGTTGTGTAGAACAGTCACCCCCATCCATCCTCTCCAAATGACAACTTTCATGTGTGGTCCTGCCCGTGGGCATTGAATTTCTGTTCCCACTGCTACAGAAACAAGAACTTTGCCCAGTCAGGTCCCTCTGCACTTGCCAGTGCTGCAGCCTGGTGGCCTCAGCAAATGGGCAAGGGCTCCTTCATGTGCAGTGGGATCTGCATCCCTGTGCCAGCACAACCACCAAAAGGGATTTGGCTTCTTAGAGAGGCAATTTGGGACAGATGTACCTTGATCCTATGAAAAACTGAGTGTAATATTTTAAAAACTATTTCAGTAGCAGCATTTCAAACTAAGTCATTTTATAAAAACATTAAATGGCCAGATTGATCTCCCCCTAGATCTGTACTTCAAGTTACAAACATTTTTATAGTCAGCAAGACATAAACATGTTTAGAGATTCAGATTTAAGTTAAAAAACTAAGGGTCAGAATTTATTTAAAGCAAGGTTGCTATCATAACATCTTAAAGCATTTTGAATGACTAGCAGTAAATAAAGCTCTGTTTGTTTTATGATCTAATATAGTAGAAACATGCATTCAGAGAAACAAGGCACAAGTTCCATATAGAGTACACTTTAAATTTTCAGTAATTTTAATGTAAGTTACCAAAATACAATATTGCCATTAAAAATATAAAAAGTAAAAAAAGATAACTTTATAATGGGATTGGTGACAGACAGACTCACCCTAGTGGGAAGTGTCCTATAGGCAGCACATTTCCTATTAAATTCAGGTTTTTTGCTGTGGTTGCTGGGAGAGGACGAGGGTTTGCAGAGAACTACAGTGAGCGCAAAACCTCAGCCATGGTGTGTGGCAGCTCAAAATGATGAGAGCATTTAATCCCTGTGTGAGAACAGCACAGGGTCACTCACAGTGTCCTGCACAGCAAGTGGGGGATTTTCCTGACAAATGTTAAAAAATACATCTTCTTCATGGCAACCCTAAAATTAACCAGTAACTCAGCTCATTGTCTGGGGACATGCAGCAATTTTGACTATTTAAAACCAAACTCAGGAAACTGTGTCCACTGCTCAGGGTAACTCCTGATAGGTAACTACAGCAAGGGAATTTGGGTGCCCAAAAGTCTCCCATGCCATCCCAGGGAAGGGAAGCTTCTCAGTAATATTCCAGAACTGAATACCACCTTATTCATGCCAAGGCAGGAATTCCAGCAAAAGTCCATGTTGAATGTCCTGCACTGATTTAATAGTAAAAAATATGAGAGCTACCAGAAAAATACCTGCAGGTAGCAGCTGTGCAAAAGGGAAGGAGAAACTGTATTTTGTTAACAAATAAAAATGTATTTTGCTAATGAGTTTGTGTTTTGGATCTGCACAACTGATGGCACATCAAACAAGGCACAGATTGGTGCTTGAATTCCTCCCCAGACCCTTTTTTGTTTTTAAGTCCCCTCCAGTCAGGCAGAACAGCCACCTGTACATTTAAATAAGAGAACAGAGTGCTCCGCATAAGCCTTTATCCCTCCGTGCTGAAGATTCTGTGAGCTGCACTCCCTGCTTCTCTCTGCTCTTGTCACAAAGATCTGGAGTCTGCAGGATCTTTAGGACCAGCTCCTCAAAGGCTTGTTGCACTCCATCCTCTGTCTTGGCACTGGTCTCTGCAGGAAGGGAGAAAAAATTCTCTTATTTTCAGGGAGTATATTCCAGTTAGTAAAAATTTATTTTGGGACCAGAGGGAAGATGGGAGTTTTTTTAATGAGTGAACCTCCTCTCCATTCTCTCTAAAAAGTACATTTAAGTTGAATAGGATAAACAGAAATACATCCCAGTCTGAAGTATCACATTTTTCCACCTGAAAAAAAAAATCCACAGTCTCCAATTTTCTCCATAATGGAGAAAACGAAATTGTTCTCAGGTTGTGACAGTAAATGCAGAAAAAAATTATTCCATAATAAAGCTGAGAAAGAATACAGAGGGAATTACATGTTGTCCCCTATGTGTTTCTCCTAGAAATCTTTTCAAGAAGCTTCCTCTTTAGAAACTCAGTTTGTTCCCCATCTTGATATCTTCACATTGCACCTTTTATTGGTACTGTAAGAATATTGTCTTTTATGTAGCTGCAGCAGAAACCTGGAAATGAAAGATCAGCCAAGGTCTTTGCTGACATCAGTAAGGAGAAAACTTTTCAGTCTTCTGGGCTCTGAATTTAAAAATCCTGCAGGTTTCAAGAGAATATAAAATTGATGCCTGTACAGTATTTGCAGTAAATCTGTTTGTAGTTGCAGTCAGTGCAGAAGTTGAAACCTACATCCCTGCATATGAATTACAGCAAAAGGAACCCATTTAATTAGGTATGAAAGGTAGCAACCCATCAACCTGAAATGCAATTGTCCATTCATGCTTAGCAATACCAAAATAAACATTTGAATATAGAAGGTTTTTGTCCCAGAGGTGCATACCTATGAAAAGCAGTGAGTGTTTCCTGGCAAGCTGGAGCCCTTCTTCTCTCTCTACTTCACGGTCAGGCTGCAGGGACAAATGCAGAACATGATGAACATAAACTACACTTGCCACTTTTAAGAAGTCCCCAGAAAAGCACCAGTGCAGAAATGTGGTTTTGTTGAAAGGAAAAGATCTCTGTAATATGTATTAATCAAGTGGATTGTCCCACTTGATAGCTCCCTGCCAGGCTGGCTGTTAGGGGTCAAACTGAACAGCAGCAACACCAAACCACAGAACCACAGATTCTCCTGAGCTGGGAGGGACCCACCAGCATCATCACAGCCCAACACAGCGCCAGGAACCACACCATGGGCCAAATCAGCAGGAAATGAATGTGTTGCTGTGCTCTGAACCAGCCAGAAGCAAGATAAGTGCCAGAAAGGCACAGCAGTCGAGTCCAAAAGGCCCAGCAGAGGTTCTGAAACTGGGCACACTGGGAAGGGGCAGAGGAGGATCCAGCTCAGGAGAGCCACACTGAAAGTTTCTTGTTGCAAGGCAAGAGCAAAGCACCTCACTGTTCAACAGGCATCTAAATGTGGCAGAACAGCCCAGAGGCAAACAGGAAGCAGTGCACACTCTGCAGCCATTTAAAGAGCTGAGCTCCCCTTCCCCACCACCTGTCAAACAGTGTGGGCACAAAGCAGAGCTCTGCTGCAGTTCAGTTCAGTGTCAGCAGTTTCTGGGCAGACCCTTGCACCATCTTAATGGAATATCATCAACTGCATCTCTCCAGGAAAGCTTCCATTAAAATCTTTAACAATATCTGCTTCTAAAATGATAAAAATGGAGCCTTCCCATCTCAGTTGCAGAGTACATCACCCCCTCACACACAGCTGTGTTACTCACAGCACTTACCTCAAACTTACACACTCTGGTGAGTAAATAATCCAGGGAAGAATGCAAAAGGATGCATTCCCAAACTGACCTTATCAGTTTTATTGCCAACCAACATCTTCACAGTGTCACTGTGGGTGGTGTGCATTTCCAGCTCCTTCAGCCATCCCCCCAGTCCTGTGAAAGTGTCTTTTCTTGTGACATCATACACTGAGAACAGAGGAAAAGGAGTAATAGCTCTAGCGTCTTGGACAATGTTTACTTCATTGTGACACAACTCAGACCCAGAAAAAATGAACATCCCTAGGGAATTACAGAAAGAGGTACACACTGGGCTGTGCTCACCCAAAGTCATTTGAGGATTACAGAACTCAAACACCTCTGCGAGTGAAAATCAGACTCAGCAACAGAAATACTCTACCTGTTGGTACTTCTGAATTGGGCCACACATAATATTTAAAAATAGGTATTTTGTCACCTAATTTAATGTATAAGTACATGCACACACCGCTGCTGAAAACATGGACTGAGTTAAAGGCACTGGTAACTGAAGAACTGCATTTACACAGATCACTAAGGTTTAAAAATCATAGAAACAGTATTTAGTACAAAGCAAAGTTGTTAGCCTTCACAAACCCTGAAATGAAGAATCTCTTTGTTTTCTAATTGCTGTTTTCACACAGAAAGGGCCAAGGTGTACAAACCTCAAGTCTTACCATAATCACAATAATCACATCAATAGTTTCTGGGGAAAAAAAGAAGTAAAAACATCATGGGGAAAAGAACACAACACAAGCCCTGATTAGCCTTATTACCAGAAAACCACTCAAGTAATAACTACAGAGCTAATAATTCATCCACTCAACAACTTGCAGCATGACAGCTCTGTCTTTTTAATTTAAAACACTTTGAAGCAGCAGGATTTCCTGCCAGTGATTTTGCACACTCACTGTTTGAGCTACTGAGCAGCAATATTGTAAAAACTGTAATTATTCCAGATTTTCTCAGACAACCTCCATTTGCAAGGGCATTTAAGAGAAATAAGGACCGCAATCTGTGTGAGCATGCTTTTCTTCCCTTTATTTCCTACCTAAAACAACTCCTTGAGCTCCTCGGTAGTAGCTGGGAGTGAGGCTTCGAAAGCGCTCCTGTCCTGCTGTGTCCTACAGAGGGAGGGGGAAAAACCCCAAACACACAACATCAAATACATTTAGAACCAAAAAAAAAGGTATTTTAAACTAAACAAGATGAGCAAGTTTAAAATTTTCCTCAGCAGGAAGGATACATGAAATATTAAAATGAGGAAAGCAGTCAGAAAACAGCAGCAGCAAACAGGTTTATGGTTTATGTTCTATTCAGAACAGAAAATGGGTAAGGAGTGGTAGGAAAGCATGAAGAGGACACCTGGAACATGAGTGAGACAGCAGGAAATAAAAGGAACTCCAGAGAAAAACATGAAAGGCAAGCAGCCACACAGTGAGGTTTAAAACTGAATGAGGTGAGGAATAAACTGATTTTCCAGTGAGAGGCTCTGCAGGAAAGGAGACAGAGAGGTTCCAAACATCTCCCTCTGCTCCTCTACCACAAGATGCATCTTGTTGGAAAGAACTGCTACAAACCTAAGTAGGCAAGAAATTGAAAATCAGTGGTTCCATTCAATTCTTACTGCAGTGTGTCTCACTTAAACTCGTGAATAAGTAAGAATGAGTGGAGTACTAGATACAATATGAAAGTCAAAAAGACCCTCAAAACAAACAATAATGAGGCAACAAATCACACAAATACTATTTTTTGTTTTATATACAATTGATGGACTAATACCTCTGCATCTTATTATAGTTTCTTTCTGAGAAGAGATAGTTTTATTTTACTTTAGAAGTGTTAAATCACACTAAAATATTTTTTAAAGTAAGTTAAGGGTCTAAAAGTTATTTATTCTTTGTTTAAAAAAAAAGGAACTAAAACTAATTCAATTCATTGTTACTAAGGAGATTGTACTTTAGTCCCAATTAATTAGTAATGGCTTTTTCTTTCTCCAATACCTATGACCATACCCACAAAATCTCTCCTTCCTAAGGCTCTTTCACTCCACTTAGAAGAATTAAACATTTGTTTTATACTACAAATAATCCTGATCACACAGCTGCAATCTGATTTCAGTCAGCAAATACAGCATCGGGAAGTTCAGGACAAATCGAGTTTCCCAGTAAATCTGAAACAACCTTTAAATAGTTCAAGAACAAGCTCGTGGGGATTTTTAGCATTATTTTAACCAAAATAAAGCAGCACACAGAGTTGCTGCAGAGCCCCTACAGGCAATCACCCAGCTCATTACCCGGAGCATCACTTTCCTGTGGTTCACTCGGTTTTTGTGCTTCTGGGTCACGCAGGCAACGCCTGCCTCTCTCGCATGCCAACATCTGCAGAGGTTTAACACTTCAGAGAGCCTGTGAGAAACTGCAGAGAGCAGCCAAAGCCTCTGACTCCCTTCCTTGGGAAGGAAGTCCCAAACCTCGCCTAAGGAAGTCTTTAGAAGTGTTTTTGTTTGTCTGCAACTACTGCTGTACGATCAGGGCAGACACTCATTGTACACGCACTGCAGCCTAAGTGTGCAATCTCAACGTGCAGAAAACTTCAGCAAAGAGAGAGATGAAGGGAAGGAAGAAAGAGCGAGGGAAAAACCCACACAAAGCAGCTCTTGAAGCTTGCACATCTCTCAAAACCCAACACATCCCCATCTGTCCGGCACAAGACCTACCCATATGGCCAGCTGTACTGCACGGCTGCCCAGCACCACTTTCTTCATCTTAAAATCAACACCTAAGGCGTAAAGAAAGAACTGTCAGATGCCTGCCCTGGCAGCCGCCTCCTGCTCCCCTCGCATCCGCACCATTCCGGCTCCCCAGTGGGAACCAGACAACCCCAGCACGAACCACCCCGAAAAAAGAACCACCCCGAAAAAAAGAACCACCCCGAAAAGAGAACCACCCCGAAAAGAGAACCACCCCGAAAAGAGAACCACCCCGAAAAGAGAACCACCCCATCCCCCGGGCTCACCGACAGTGGGTTTCAGGCGCGGCTCGAAGGCGCCGTCCGTGAACCTCCGCAGGAGGCTGTGGGGAGAGACACCGCGGGCTCAGCCCGGGGCTGTGCCCGGAGCTCCCGCCCGGGCCGCAGCCGCACCTGGATTTGCCCACGGCGCTGTCCCCGACCAGCAGCAGCTTCAGGGTGAGGCCTGCGGGCTCCATCCCCGCGCTGCACCGGGCCGTGTCGGGGCAGGGGCCGCCGCCGCTGCCCGCCCTGAGCCGGCCGCTCGCTGCTCCCGGCGGTGCGGCCCCGGAGCTGCCGCGGCTCCGCCTCTGAGGCGTTGGCCGGGGCCGGGCGGGGCTGGAGCCGCAGCGCCAAGGGGCTCCCGGCTGGCGGCGGAGGCTGGGCCATGGGCGATTACCAGATCTCGGTGGAGGAGCTCAACGACCTCCTGGCTAATGGCAGCGGCTGCTACAGCCTGCCCAGCGCGCACAGCAACGAGGTGGTGCCGCGCATCCACGTGGGGAACGCGTGAGTGCGCCCGAGCGGGGCCCGGGCGGGGGCTGCAGCGGGCCCGGCCCGGCGGCCGCGGGGCTGGCACGGGGAGAGGCCGGGCCGGGCTGGGCTGGGCCGGGCTGGGCTGGGCTGGGCTGGGCTGGGTGCGGTGTCCGGCAGGGGAAGGGGCCGGGCCGGGCCGGGTGCGGTGTCCGGCGGGCTGAGGGGCCGGGCCGGGCCGGGTGCGGTGTCCGGCAGGGGAAGGGGCCGGGCCGGGCCGGGTGCGGTGTCCGGCAGGGGAAGGGGCCGGGCCGGGCCGGGTGCGGTGTCCGGCGGGCTGAGGGGCCGGGCCGGGCCGGGCCGTGAGGCGCACGGCGGTCACCGAGCAGCTCCCGGCGCTCCAGGCCTGCAGGACGGGATCTGCTGGATCTCCGCGGGCCCTGGGGGTTTATTTTTTGCACCACATCGTGATTATCAGTTATTCTCTTTCCCTTTTTTAATCCGTCTTTCTACACTTCTTCCCAGTGAAAATGGGGATTTTTTTAATACGTGTGTAGTGTACTGGATCCCTGCTCTTAGTTTACACTTGTACATCCTAAAGAAACACAAGTGAAGATCATAGGCTGTCATTAACTTTCTCTTAAACCAAACAAAATTATGTTTGTTACTGCCAGCTGGTGCAGGACATGCACGTCCAGAGGTGAGACTGAAATCGTTCTCTCAGTAGCCCCTCTGGGGTCTGACAGCCACCATCTCCTTTATATTTGTAGCAGTTACCTGGAAAAAAAGGAAATCATAGCTTGCAAGCTGATTTGCAATATTTATTTACAATTAATTTTAAAAAAACTTTGAAGGTAGCCACCTACTACCAAGTTGTTTTCATTGTTCAGTAATTTATTTTAATTATAGAGTATGGACTTTAATATGTTCAGATGCAAGGGTGTCTAGGAGCAGATAATGCATGTATAAGTTGCATAATGGGAAATCTGTCTAGTGGAAAGCTTTACTGTTGAGAGGGACTTTTTATGTAATAACTGACAAACATAAAATACTTGAAGCACCAGTGCAGTTTGTAGCATAAAAACAGTTCAGCTGCTGGTTGGACAAACAGAAAACGTGCAGTTGTATTGTCAGTGTTTTTAAAAGAATGCTGAAAAATTGTGGAGGGCAGCTAGAAGTAAGGAATAACTTCGTGGCTGAAAAAACTATTTCACAATGGGAACAGATAATCTACTTCATTTGTCAAGGCTTAGGTGCAATAATATCTTTGAAGCATCCACAGAGAGTTAAGATAATGCTGAGGCTGAGTTGAACAGATGGATGTCCCTTAAGATTTGGTCACTGCATGGTGAACTTTGATATTCTCAAACTGAAAATAATTTTAATTCTTAAGAGGATTTTTTGTATCAAGTGGAGTTATGGCATATTCTGCATTTTTAAGCAGCATTTCCTGTATTAGTCATTCTGAAAGAATATTAATCTGTTTTCACATCATTTCGAGCTTCATGTCCTGCTCTTGTACTCTTGCTGTGTGCATTATAGGGTCATGTTTAGGATAGCAAGCAACAGAGATTTTTTAAGAATAAAAATTCACAGAGCAGCCAGAGTAGGGGGATTGGAATGCCAATACATGATATAAAAGCAATAGAATTTGACCAGGAGCTCACAGGAAAAAATCCAAACCTCTGAGTGAGATTCAGAAACTTTTGTTGATTACCTCTAGAATATTTTGCACAGGGGTGCTGCTGTCTCTCCTTAAGAGTAACTCATCTTTAGATAAAAATGACGACATAGAGACATTCAGGCTGATGAGATTAAATTGGGTCATAGTGTAGAATTACAGTTTATCTGTCAGGTGACTTCAAGTTGCAGGCAGAGCCAAAATAATTGATCTTCCCGGCAATACATGAAGTCAAAATTAATGAAAATGCAGAGATAAAATGAGAATATATTTTAAAAATTATGGGTTTCCATATTCCCAGAGGCAGTTCTGACCTCTTAAGAAGATTTGACAAAATTCGTGAAGAGAGTAAAAATGTAACATCCCTAAAACAAGAATTGTGTGGGTGATAGACTAGAACAGTTTTATAGCTTTGAAACAATAACAAAATAACAATTTGGGATGCGCTGCAAGTGCCCATCATTTTGTGTCTCTCTGTAAGTGAAGATGTGTTTCAGTGTAACATTTTAATCTGACCAGGAGGGTTGGACAGAATTAATTTTCCTCAGGGTTGCAGGTGACATCAAAATGGGACAAGAGGGAGCAGTCAGCACACTGGGGGTGTGAGAGGCTTTTTATCCAGAGCAGCCATCCTTGGGAAAAGCTGGGCTCTACCTGGAAAGGAGCAGGCTCAGATTTCTGAACTCCTGACTCAGGGAATTCGTTTGTGAGGTTTTTCCCCCACAACTGGTGACCTGTAACGATTCTGGCCATGTCTCCAGAACTGTATTTGATAAAAATGTCAGATATGAATGCCCAATCGTAGTTTTTCTGTCTGCTTTAATGTATGTGGGTGACCCATGAAGCAATTCTTTGTTCCTGATGTGCCAGAAGTGCAGGTGTGTTGCAGGGAGTATGAGAGGCGTTCTCCCAAAATTAATATTAAATTTAGTGACTGTAGGGGAAGTGTTGGTAAGGAAACAATTTTGCATGGACAGGACAGTGCAAATTAAAATGTGTTAATAGGCTGACATTTTTTGAGATTAAAAACTTTATTTGCTTATAATTCCATATGCCAGTAGTTTATAGCTTCATGTATTCTTAATTGCTGATGAATGATTCTCCAAAACATCTGTTTTGTGGCTGGTATAACTCATCCATAATAATGGATGAATAATAAATAATTCACCTCTGTTCCAAAGAAACACTTCTTACTGGTGTTACTCAGAGGATGAGGAACTCTAAATCTTCCCTATTGAGCATGGACAAGATTCTGTGGTTTTTTTCAGGAACCAGGTGAAGCTGCTGTTAGCATCTCTCTGCTATTTGAAGGAGCTAGCATTTCAACATGGAACATGATGCAGCTGGAATGAAATGTTAAGGATGAGGGAGATCCAAGGACTGTTGGGAAAGGGAGAAACAAATGGCATGCAAATTCTCTCTTTTCCACCTCTAGCTGTGTAAGAAAATCATCTGTAAAATCTGCAAAAATCATTCACTGGGAATGAGTTTGCCTCCAGGGAAGCCAGTCTGTTGCCAGATCCAGCCCTGATTTCAGGATGGGAGTTCCTGTTGATGCTGAACAATCAGATATATACTGATCTATATAATATTCATTAAACCATAATACTCACCCTGCTAAGCATAGGAACTCACTGCTGAATTAACACTCTTTGGTTTGGCCTTGCTCTGTAGGATTTTTGTGTTGAAAGGAGAATTCTCCAGACACTGAAACTTCTCCCCTGGCACAGATGATGTCCTGCCAGATGGAAAATCTGTCAGCATTTGTTTGGGTAATGAAGTCTTACAAATATTTGGTTCATTGCCATAGTTGCTTGGCACAGACAGCAGAAAATGTAGAAGCTTCAGTCATGCATAAGTCTTCATCTGCTTACTCTAGAATTTCAGGGGTGTGCAGTCATCAGAAAGAAAGGAATTCTCAAGATGTTCGTGGCCTTGAATTACACCAAAATTGTGAGTGAATGGACTTAGAGACTCATACAGATGTAAACTGACTAATTTGGGTATTTATTTTAAGTTTTTAGTTTATCTGAGTGTCCAGCCAAAAGCCCTGAATGCCTTGGCATCTCACAGAAACTTGTCCAAAATGATACTGCACAAATGCTTCTCTGGAGTTCAGATTAATATTAGGATTTCTTGTATTTGCAATTTATGAGTTGAGCTGTGGGAAGTTTTTCAAAAATATTTGTTTCCATATCCAGTGAGACACATACTGAAAGCTGCTTTTACAAACAATTTGTCTGGGCCACCTCTTCTCACCAAGTGTGCAGGGGCTGAGTTACCCTTCAGCTAAAACCTTCTGTCACATTCTGCTAAAGTTCACCAGTGGGGCTTAGATTTTACTGGGAGACCACATAGTGTGATAAAACATATGGGGTTTTTATTTCTTCCCAGGCAAGTGAGGCAAATATTGTGACTGCCATATGGAAATAATCAGACTCAGAATGGAAAGCAGTGGGTTTATGGCAAAAAGGAGTCAATGCTCTTCTGATATTATTTAATGGTTAGCTCCTCTGAGTCTGGATTGCATTCCAGGACACAAGCAGAGATTTGTGCATGGTCAGTTGTGTTCCTGAGCAGATGGATTGTTTGCCATTGTGCATCCTGGAGCTTTTATCAAAGCTTCTGGCATTATTACTGGATCTAATTAATTGCCTTAATCAAGACTGAAAGGCATGATTATTGTGTAGAATCCAGCTCAATTGTTCACTAATAGGGTAGGACACTCTTTTAGCCACCTAAAGATGGAAG
The DNA here is from genome assembly GCA_034509425.1 of Eopsaltria australis. Classification (NCBI taxonomy): domain Eukaryota; kingdom Metazoa; phylum Chordata; class Aves; order Passeriformes; family Petroicidae; genus Eopsaltria; species Eopsaltria australis. The sequence goes on from JAVTVJ010001768.1 coordinate 135,964, forward strand.
CTGCTGGTTTTGCTGCAATTATTGGAAAAACTGAGGAGTTGGAAAGGACTTAGCTGACCTAAAAGAACTGAATGCTTTCTTAAGCACTTTTAGCATCTTCAGCATCACTCATCTGGATTCTTTTACATTCAGATATTGATTTCAGCTAAGACACTGAAAATTGTAACACTTGTGATGAAAACACTGAGTCTCAAAGGCTGAATGATCTCTGTGCCAGCCTCTGGATGGCCTTGACAGATCTTTCAGAGGTGTTGAATAGCACAGGGCATGGGACTGCACCTCTCAGTAGCCCTCAGATGAGTCTTTTGAAGATGCAGTAACATTTACTCAGTTACTTTCTTCCTGTGGCCTGACAAGGAGCCAGTGCTTAGAATTGCCCCCTAAAATGTCAGTTTGTCTGGACTGCCTGCTAAAGTAGCAGGTACTGCTTATCAAGTTCTGCAGCACTGATAGTAGAGGCCTTTTATAACTAGTAAAGGCTTTTTATAACTGGATTTTAGATAATTTTATGTGGATAACAGTTAATCTTAGAAGTCAATGTGTTGTCATCTCCAGTATTTTCCTACTTTGGTCAGAATTTTATGTTCAGAAAGTTACAATTTTTTGCCATAGTAGGATCCAACAGATGCAGTTTCACTTTCATGTGTCAGCCAAGAAAGCAGCATTCTCTCATGCACAAGCAGTGACCATGGCTCTGAATATTTCTGTGAATTTATAACCTGTAGCTAATTCACTTTTGGGCACCGTATATTTGGCATCTATTAACAGAAAAATCAAAGGGTTTGGTTATCAATACCTAAATACTGAGCTGATTCACCAAATTCTAATCATTTTCTTGACACTTTCTGTCATGCAGGTTCATAGCCAAGAACATTATGAGGCTGCAGCGTCTGGGGATAACCCATGTTCTGAATGCAGCAGAGGGGAAATCATTCATGCATGTGAACACTAATGCAGAGTTCTATGAAGGCACAGGCATCAGATACCATGGCATTAAAGCCAACGATACGCAGGAATTTAACCTCAGTCGCTATTTTGAGGAGGCAGCTGATTTTATTGACAAAGCCCTTTCCCAGAAGGATGGTAAGGCAAACTGAAATACCTTTCTACCCTTTTTTCTGTGTGCTGCGTGTGTTTCTTAGTGATTTGCTGTTTGAAATGGTTCTTTGCTCGTATTGTCGACAGAACAAGCAAGTGAAAAATTCAGATAAAGGCCCTGAATCAAGGACACAAAAATACACAATAAGACAGCTTAGTCTTCTGTTTATACACGTGGGTCTCCAGTACATGGCAAAGGGAAGTCTGTCACTGTAGGGGTGACTTTGAAATGGGAAACAGCTGCTGCATCTTATTATAGTTTCTTTCTGAGAATAGATGTTTTCATTTTTTTTTAGAAATGTTAAATCACATTAAAAATATTTTTTTAAAAAATAAGGGTCTAAAAGTTGTTTAAGGACATTAGAAATTACAATTTAAAGGCAGAAGTGACACAAGTAATACAAGTACTGAAGAGTACTCACATAACCTGTTACATGGGGTTTGTTCCAAATGTACAGTGAGAATAGAGACTGTCACCTTACAGCTTTTATTTTGTTAAGTCATTACATTATTTTATGTGTTGTTTGCCTCTTTGTTTCCTAGGACTGCAGGAAAGCTGAAGGTTGTATTTGCAATGTTGTTTACTGCCACATTTCTCTGTAGTTCCTCAGGGCAGAACTCCTAGGACACAGTGCAGTGGGACAGACAGTGTTTGTGTTGTCTGACTATTTCAACATTTCACTTATTTCTACACACACTTAATTTCTTTCTTGCTTCGTGACTGAGCATTAAATGGGAGGAATGAGAACTCCCACAATTCTAGAAGTTCTTTCTCTGAAATGGGCAAAGGGGTACTGGAGCTGTGATGTGGGTTTTGACAGATGGAAATAAATTTTGCATCCAGTTTGGTGGAGTGTGAAAAACTCTAAAAATTGAAATGCAGCTCTTGCAGTGAGGATTGTGACTCACTGAAACAGGCTGAAAGAGGAGAGAAGGATTTGCTGTGCCATGGCTCTACCTGCTCAGTTTAGTCTCAATAGTTTCAGGGTGAATAAATTCAGAGTCAATCAGAATTTGCATAGCAGTTCCATTTGCTGATTCTTTCAGTCCTAGCAGTTGTCTGCCACTCCCACCACTGTTTTACTGAAGAGATAAACCAAGAGGAACTTTATATCTGGGTGATGTTGGAGCCAGTTTTGAGATTAACTGGTTACTGCAAATTGTTATTTTGTTTGACAGTGAAGTGTAGAGTAAGGATAGTGAAGAGAAGAGGCATGTAATAATATTCTTCCTCAATTTTATTTTCATTCTCATTCAATTTCATGCAGTGCATGAAGTTCTGGAAGGCAGGTCTGGTATCCTGCAGCTCTGGGAGGCAGCATTCAGACACTGCTTTTCACAGAGAAAGGCTGGAAACCTTTTTGCTTCTGACATTTGCTGAAAAGTCAATTCTCTTCCATGAATATAATCAAGAATCTCTAAATTTTGCTAATTTATGACAACAGGCTCTCAATAAATATTAAGAATTATTTGTTTTAGCTCCTTTCCCATGTTAGTGATTTGCTTTGAACTGAGAAGCTTTTGCTCTTTAAGGCAAATGTGGTAACAGGATTTCTGTTGGTGTGATTCAAAGCAAGTTGTGGCTATGATAGGAGTGTGTGTGTGTGGTTCAGCTGTTTTCTTTTCTCAAAAAACAGTTTACTCTGGAGAGTAGACTGAGGCCACATGTCCCACTGCATTTGGGAAGGGGAAAATTTTGGTGTCTGGAAAAACAGGTCAAAGAGGAAGCAGCTGAGAAACAATAAAATCAGATTGGATTCCTCAAAGGGAGCAGGGGCCTGCTTTTTTATTTTTGGATACCTCACTGTAGGATTTACCCACGTGGGGGTTAACCTTGGCTGGATACCAGGTGCCCACCCCTCCTCAGCTGGACAGGGGAAAAAAATACAACAAAAGGCTCCTGGGTCAAGATAAGGACAGGGAGATCACCCAGCAATTACCATCACAGGCAAAACAGACTCAGCTTGGGGAAATTAATTTCACTTAGTACCAATCAAATCAGAGTAGGAGAATGAGGAACAAAACCAAACCTTAAAAGACCTTCCCTCTACCCCTCCTTTTTTTCCATGCTCAGCTTCATTCCCTATTTTCTGTGCCTCCTCATGCCAAGCAGCACAAAGGGACAGGGAATGTGGATTGCAGTCAGTTCATCACATGTTTCTGCTGCTCCTTCCTTGTCATTCTCTTCCCCTGCTCCAGTCTCACCCACAGGAGACATCCAAGAACTTCTCCAGTGTGAGGCCTTCCCAGAGGCTGCAGCTCTGCATCACCTGCACCAGTGTGGGTCCCTTCTTCTGTGGGGCACAGTTCTCCAGGAGCAGTTTGCTTTAGTGCAGGTCTTCCACAGGTTCACAAATCCTGCCTGAAAACCTGTTCCAGCTTGAGTTCCTCTGTCCATGGAGCCACAGGTCCTGCCAGGACCCTGCTCCAGTGCAGGCTTCCCCAAGGGGCTCCTTTGGATGTACCCCTGGCTCTGGCCTTGGCATGGGGTCCCCCTGGGCTGTGGGGGGATCCCCCATGGGCTGTAGGGGATTTCTGCTCTGCTGTGGACCTGCCTGGGCTGAGGGGGACAGCTGCCTCACCTCTTCCCCCCAGGCTGCAGGGGAATCTTCTCTCCAGTGCCTAGAAGTCCTCTTCTGTCTTCACCAGTCTAGGTGTCTGTAGAGCTTTTTTCACATATTCTCACTCCTCTCATTCTGTTGTGCAGCAGCTGCTGTTGTGCAGCTGGTTTTTTCCCCTTTCTTAAATATGTTACCCCAGAGGTGCTACCACTGTCACTGTTGGGTTTGGCTTTGGCAGGTCCAACTTGGATCCAGCTGGCTCTGCCTCTTTTGGACATAGAGGAAGCCTCTGGCATCTTCTCACAGAAGGCACCCCCACCACCAAAATGCTGCCATGCAAACTCAATACAGCCCACCTAATGTGTAGAATGAGTTCCCTGAGCAGTCAGCTGGAGGCATTTTATTTGTGCTGGTGTACAGCATGGTTAGATATTTCTGGCTTTTGTCTGCAAACAGGGCAGCCTCATCTACTGGAGTGTTACTGTGGCTTCATGAATAGCCAGAGAGGTGGCCAGGTATGATGCAGCATGGAGTCAGTGTAGCAATTGGCAGCAGTGCAGCAGAGAGGCTGGATGTCCTTCAAGAGATGCAGTACATGGCAAACTTCATTTATTTGTGCTCTTTGGTACTGGTCATCTTTAGAGGCAAAGCTTGTCTAAACCACCAGAGACTGGAGGAGTGCAGTGAATACACATAGTTTAGCTCTTCTGACATAGTAGCAAATACGTTTTAGTGAGATTGTTTGATAAGCTACCTATTTTTTTTCTTTTGCATTCTCCTTGATCACAGACTGTGTAGAGTCTGTGTACCAGAGTGACAGCACCTTTCTTCCAACTTCCACACATCTGTAACATTTGAAATTCACCTTTCTCAGGCTGCGAAAGGACTAATATGAACACAGGCTATAATATTTATACCCTAGCTATTTCATGTTGCTTTCCAGAGGCACATTGCCCCCTAAGCCAGCTGTGCCCTGTCTCCCTGCAGCCCAGGTGTTCGTGCACTGCCGGGAGGGCTACAGCCGCTCCCCCACGCTGGTCATTGCCTACCTGATGCTGCGGCAGAACATGGACCTGAAATCCGCGCTCTGCGCCGTGCGGCAGAAACGGGAGATCGGCCCCAACGACGGCTTCCTCAGGCAGCTCTGCCAGCTCAACGAGCGCCTCGTCAAGGAGGGCAAGCTCAAGCCCTAGGATACAGCACTGCAGTGTTGGTTTTTTAAGTTTCTCCAACCTTTAGAGGATGCTTTAGAGACCCAAATTGCGACCACCAAGCTAAAGCGAGACAGAATTCCTGCTTGTCTAGTGAAAGTGTCTTTCTTGAGCTCTGTGACTGTTCTTTTCAGGTGCAAAATTGTGTCACTGTTTGGAGCTGTTGCCAAAAAGAGATGTTTTTAGAGGGATAACTCCAGTGATAACAGCTGTCTTCACACGTATTTCAGAGCCCCTGCAGACTCCATTTGTGGTTTGCACTGACATTGAATGTGTTTCACTTAAGCTTTGTCTTTAATCTCACCAAAGCACCGATTTCTGAAAGCCCCAACACATCTCTTCACTCACTCTTAATAGGAGCACTGTCATTTCTAAAGGTTCTTTTTCATGCACACAGGTGCCTAAAGTTTGAATGTAGGAGTTTCAGGGAATGGGAAGCACATATACAAATGCACAGATGCACTCACTTGGAAAATGAAGTGCATGCAGTGTTTTGTGTGGATTTATGCAATACACAGTGTGTGACAGTAAAGCCATTCAGAGCCCATGCTTGATGCACACCGTGTTTTCTAGAATAGTTTTATCTCTTGTTGTCACAATTGACATTAAATAGTCTGTTATTAAATGCTCTTTTTTTTTTGTTTCAAAATGATACTAGAAAAAAAATATCAACAGCAAACACTGAGGGAAAAACTTGAACAAGGAAGAAATAATATTAGTATTTAGAAGTGCTTGTGGTGAATGTATAATTAAATCCTAAGTATTTAATGGCTTCCAAAGCTTGTATGGAATTACAGTGTCTTTATCTCTCCTTTACTATCACTGTTCAGTAACATAGGATGGAATGACCACACGTGCAGATTACTTCCAGCACAGGTGTGCTTACACAGCAGTTTGCAGAAGAACACTCTTGACTTCTTGGATTGCTTGCATGGTATCATTAAACAGAAATGAGCACTGTAATGTACCACGTTGTATAGGAAATATTTATGTTTTATTCAAATAAATGATGTCTCAGTTCTGTTTGCCATACAGATGAAATGAGTCATTGCAATGTTGGGAGAGGGAGCTTTGTTTGCACCATGCCTGACTTGGTGTGTAAATGTGAGCCTGTGTGTTACAGCACTGTGTCAATGCAAATGATCCACTGCAAACTGGAACTGTTGGTTAAACCATCAGAACCCAGGGTGGCTCTGCTCCATTCTCACCTGTGCTTTAATGAGCTCTAGAATGAAACATCTGAACTCTGTTTTAAACAGAAACATTGTATTAGTAACACCTGAGATCCCAAATCTAGTTTTGTCTGCTCAGTTTAATGATCAGAAATCACAAAGGACATGCATGTGTTGTTTTACTGCTGCTGTTGGGGTTGTGTGGTTGGAGGTGTGGGAGTGGCAGAGGGAAGCTCTTTATAGCAAGGTGACTTTCTTGAAGTTAAACTCCAGGGGTGATTATTCTCCTTGAGCTCCAATCCTACTGCTTTTCCTTCCACAAGCTGGAACTGCCAAATCAAAGAGCCTTTTCTCTGTTGTACCCTTCAAAGTGACAGTTGAGGAAGTCTCTGCATGGTGTTCCCTGTCACATCTCCTCAGTCAGTCAGTGTTCAGTGCTTGCTTTGAATCAGGATAATAATGAGCAGTAGTCAATTCCACTTGCTAATTACATACCTGTTTGCTTTCTCCCATTGATCCATTTAATCAGGAGTAAGCTAATTGGTTCTTCAAAATCCCTAGTTACTAATTTCATGTTGTGTGAAATAGGAGTAGTGGCTTTAGAAACAGAAATACTGGCCTTATCTTTTCTACAATATTGACTTTTCATACTGCAGTCTAATTTATAAATTACCCTTTTACAATCTATAAACATAGGATTTTTTTTGTCTTGTCTCACACCACGTATTCTTAACACCTATTTGCACTATAAGGAAAAAAAAGGGAAGTTCATGTGGATGCACTTTGTCTTTCACCTGTTACTTGGAAGTCAAAATTCCAGTCCATTTAAGAGCTAAGAAACCACTAGGCATTACACCTTAGTTGCTCTTGGGTAGGTTGTAAGAGGGCTGGTAGTTGTCAGATTGGAACCAGAATAGTTTATTAGAATTGAGTCTGTTTACCTTATGGTGGTGTTTCTGTAGTTGTCAGTATCAAGAAATACTGAAAATCAAAACAGAGGGGAATGTGTTCTTATATTCAAGATGATATTTACCTCATGGCACACTGGTCACTTTAATGGTAACTCTGGCCCATTTGTCTCAGTATAACAAAACTGATTTAGCAAATGTAATTTGTAATTGAGGGTGGAGAGGCATAAGGAAGACAATGTTATAAATTGGTTTTAAAAGTGAGACTATATCATATTTGAAATTACTGATAGGCAGCTCAGTAATGAAACCATTTCTGCTTTTAGAGCAGGCTAAAAATAGTTAGAATGTCAGAGCACTGCTCCATTAATGGATCATACTCTGCCTCCATTAGTCCTGCTCTCCAAGTAGTCATGTTGCAAATTCCTCTGCCCATTTTAGCTGGCCAAGATCTTGTTTGCCTCTAATCCATTGTGATATGCTGTATACTTGTAGATTTTTCTTTCTGATTGTAGAAGGGAAGATTGTATAAAACATGGGAGTGAGAGCTTTCTTTCCATGTAATATGAAATTGAGAATGTATTGGAAGAAACAGAACTTTTTATTCCTCTGAAATTGCTGTGCACCTGCCCTTTGCTGTGAGATGTTCCTTACAAGAATGCTAATTTAGGAAATACAATTTAAAAGAAATGGTTTATTGCAAACAGCAACACTCTGCTTTTGGAGTTGGAACTCCTTGATCTCAGTTAAAATAGTGTAATCAGGATTGACATTTATGTGTTTATCCTGAACAGCAGTGTGGCAATTTTTGTGTGGATAGTGCTGTGGAGAAGGCATGGTGTCTATAAAATATGCATCTATCATGGAACAAGAAATGCACAATGAAAGAAAAAGCAATAGCTTAGGGGTTTTGTACTTAAGAGTTAGTGAAGTTAGAGGGGGGAGAAGGTGAGAAGCTACTCATGCTTTACCACAAGAAACAAAGATGAAAGTCCAAAATGATGATACATGTAAGACCAAATTCACCTACTCACACTGAGCTAAACCTTTCTTAGCTGATGAATAAGTACAGGAAAGAAGTATGTAACCAAAAATTAAGATTGAAAGCAAAAATAACATTTTATAGTTGTGTCTTCATCCTCTGTTCCTGCAGTGTTGGCAGGTGTTGTACCTGGCCTGCACCTCTGCACCACAGGTACTGCCAGAAACACTTCATGAGAGAGGGTTCAACTGCTGAGAAGGGAACATTTCATGAAGTTATTTCAAACTTAGAATTTATGGCATCTGAATGCAGAACTGGCAGCCACAATAGGTTGTATTGTGATTCCATTTTTGGGTTCTAAGCCTGTATTAAAATTGGACACCCTTTGCTTCTACTGTAATTATGATTGGTGATGTGAGAATTAATCTTCATAAAAGGCTTTGGAGATGAAAAGACTCTGTATAAGAATAATGCTGCTTTCTGATGATGCCTGAAGGATTTTTCTGCTTTTCTCCTGAATACTTCTTACACTGTTCCCCACATTCACAAGTATCAGCATGCACACTTGTGATGCCTAAGGTGATAGCTCAGCCTGGTTTCATGGTGTTTGTAGGGCCGGGAGACCAAACACCCCTGAAACCACGGAGAGTTAGAGACCAAACACCCTGTTTTCGTGGGCCCTCATGGTCTCCTAGTAGGACAGATTTTGTAAACTGGAAGTGAGCCCACCCAGGCCCCTTATTGGGCCCTCTCATTAGCTCTGCTAATGTGTAGAGTCTTTAATTGTACACTCGACTGGGGGGACGGGGCTTTTGCGACGCGTTCTACCTGGACGGCAGAAGCCATGGAATGGGATCCTATTAAAATACCGAGGGAAACAACCCCCAACCCTCTGACCGTGTCTGAGCCTTTATTTCCGAAGACCAGAAAAAGGCATCACTGAGTTGAAAAATAAATTAGTCTCAAATACATCTTCCTCCTCCTCAGCAAACAACAACAGCAGAAAGAATATTAGCAACATTTATTTTAATCATTTAGAAACTTTCATTGAGCCGCCTTCTGTTGTCCAGAGCTAATTAAATCTCTGGTGCCAGAAATAGAAGCAGGAGATTTTACCTCCTTTTATTTTTTATATTAGTTCTGCTGGTTTACTGTGATGTTTTTAGCACAGAGAGAGTCTCTAGTGGAATCTTTCTTCATTTAGCACAGAGGTTTCTTCTCAAATTACTTTCTGGGTTTCACCAATGAGTAAAACTAGAAATAGAACAGGCCTGAGACGTGTCTTTTAAGAATTTGCTGGTGAGAATTAGTGTCCTATTAATTTCTTCTGCAAATAAATTCTGGAAATTGCCAAGTGTTGGTTGCGTGTTTTAATTTGAATTCCCGTGTGCGGATGTCGCTGCTGGCTGACTCACCAGATGGAGCTGTAGGCTTGATATTCTTCCCTGGAGTCATCACTGAATCTCTGAACTGTGCTGCTGTGTGAATCCAGGGTATTCTTATCACTGGAAAGGGCAAATCAATCACCAGAATGATTGATCAGTCTCTGGTAGGAGAATAATAGAACCCATTAATTTTGGCTGCTTGCAGGAGATCACAGCACAGCATTCAGATTGTTGTGTTCACTCAGTAGTGTGGGACATTGCAGGATTCTTCTGAGACAGCTGGAAGTTGATTGGGAAAGGTTGCATCACAGGAAAAAAACCCAAAAACAACTGTTTGAGAAGCAAAAACTGGATTCCTGGGCAGTGTGGAAGTTTGAGCCATTGTCCATAGAGCAGCTCAAACTGCACCTGTACAGATTCAGGCTGGGATGCTGAGCAGAGCCCCTCTGGCCCAGGTGTGGGCAGAGTGAGCCCCTGAAGCTGGAAGTGGCTGAACCAGTCTCAGACACTGGTTCAGATGTGTCTGCCTGCCCTGCAGTGCTTCAGTGCCAGGGTTTCAGATCAGATGCTGGAGTTCAGAAAGCATCAGCAATGGGTTCAGGCCAAGTACCTGGTGCCAATTAACTCCTTGTACCTGCTCCCCTGATGTGTCTGATTCCTTCTTGGAACAGTGCACTGGTTTGGGCTGGGGTGGGGCTGATTTTATTCCCAGTGTCTGCTGGGGGCTGTCTGGGATTTGTGCTGGACAATGATGGTCTCACAGAGATGTTTTGTCCCTGCTGAGCAGGGCTGACACAGAGCTGAGCTCTTTTCTGCTGGGGAGGGGCTGGGTGTAGGAAACTGTGGGGGCACCCTGAGCCAGCTGAGCCCTGGGCCAAATGGACACCCCAGACCATTTGGCAGCGTGCTCAGCAAATAAACCTGGAGTGATGGTGTGAGTCCTCCCAAGGAGCAGCTCCACGTGGGGCCCTGCTCTCCCGGAGGTTCCTGAACTCACCTGCTGCCCACAGGGGGAATCCATTCCTCTCTCTGCTTTGCTTGCATGCCTGGCTTTTGCTTTTCCTATTAAAATGTCTTTAATTCAGCCCATGAGCTTTTTACCCTTGGGATCCTGTCCCCAGTCCTGCTTGGTGGGGAGTGAGGGAGAGGCTGTGTGGGTTTGGCTCCTGGCTGTGATGAGGGTGGTGTTTTAGAGCTCAGAAACAGCAGCTCAGCTCTGAATGAGAGGGGTCCAGGATCAGTCCCACCCTGGCAGTGAGGGTTCATTCTGAGAACACGCCATTCTTGATAACCCTTTGTATTTCCTGTGCTTCATTAACAGTACAAAACTCAATTTTTTTGTCTGGTCTGGGCTGCAGCACAGACCTCGTCTGCTTTGCTGCAGAAAGGACTGTGAGCAAGCAAGCAACTACAGTGTGTGAAAGAATGTTTTTGTAGTTAAGGAATCTGAATGTGAGATTTGGGTTCTTTCCTGGCACCTATTGGGCTGCCCTCCAAGCTTATGGACAAAAAGTTTTAAGCCACAGGCTAAATATAGATTCTGATTTTTACATTCAGAAATTGTTTTTGGTATTATTTCTGCCAGTGTATTATACAGATAAATGTTAGCACAGTTAATACAGGGGATTGTTTAAGTACTTGAGAGAAGCTACATCAAGAAAATTTTTATGTCTTATGTCTTATGTTGATTACTCTAAATGAGATTCTCTCCAGTGGACCTGCACTACCAATGATGGCTTTTGGAAACATTCTTTAGGCAGATATTACATGAAAAGAAATCAACAGAAACTGAGCTTTGGTGGATACACACAATTCTGAAAGCATTTAAACAGGAGAGTAAATAGAATTCAGGGATTGCCAGGACTCAGCTTTGTTTTGCTCTCCTGTTCTTCCTTTCAGCTGTGCTCTGTGATGTCACTTTGGACGAGGGCTCTGGTGGTGAATACCCACACATGAGAGCATTCCTATCTGAAAAAATCATACCAAAATCTTTGTTTAGTTCCTGGACATCCAGGACTTCAAGTCCTTCACACCTTGTTCAGTTTAGCTCTAAGCCAAAAATAGATTTATTGTAAGTAAGCACAATTATGCTTAGAAGAACATTTGTAATGGTTGAGAGTTTGGGTTTCCTGTATTTATAAGACCATCATTAACTGCTTTGAGTAAAGGAGGAAGTTAATGAAAAATAATCAGTGCCACTGATGATGATGATGATGATAGAGAAAAAAGAATCAGCATATTGGAAGCAAAATACTTACAACAGTCTGTAATAAAGAGTGTATTAAGAATAAATATATTCTGACTGGCTGAGGAGAAAAAAATCTTGTAGAAAGAAAATAGTGAGTTGTGTTCCTCCATAAAAACAGAGTAATTTCTGAGATGGTTGGATGCCAGAGGTGTGGGCTGGAGGAAAGGAGGAAGGGGAGCTGGCAGTGAGGGCACACTGTTGTATGAAACACAATGCACGATTTCTTTTAGACTTTCTTTGGAGTATTTGGAAAGGAGAGAACTTCTGGCAATGCTGATTTCTGATTCTGGGCTGAGCAAGAGACCAGGCAGGAAAGCACCTCACAGTTTATTTGAGATGGCAGTGCTCGAGGAAAGGCTCAGTGCAGAGAGCAGGAGTGCTGCAGCTCAGCCTCAGTGCCGGGTGTGTCTGTCTGTCTGTCTGTCTGTGTCTGTGTGTCTGTGTGTCTGTGTGTGTGTGTCTGTGTCTGTCAGTGTGTCTGTGTGTCTGTGTGTCTGTGTCTGTCTGTGTGTGTGTCTGTGTGTCTGTCTGTGTATGTCTGTCTGTCTGTCTGTGTGTCTCTGTGTCTGTCTGTGTGTCTGTCTGTCTGTGTGTGGCTGAAGGGCTGGACTGTCCCCAGGCCATCGCTGCCGTTCACCATCCAGGGCACACCAGGGCAGAACACGCCTGCTTGGTAAATTTGGTGTCACCCCTGCCAGGATGGGATGGGAGCCATTCTGAGTCCTGCAGGAGAGCAGAACCAAGCCGAGTCCTGGCAATCCCTGAATTCTATTTACTCCCCTGTTTAAATGCTTTCAGAATTGTGTGTATCCACCGAAGTTCAGTTTCTGTTGATTTCTTTTCACGTAATATCTGCCTAAAGAATATTTCCAAAAGCCATCATTGGCAGTGCAGGTCCGTGACAAACATGGCAAGAGCTCACACGTGTCCCTGTGCTGCTTTCAGCAAACATTTTGTTTTATGTGACAGTTGTTTACATTTTGCTTTCAGTAGCTGTGATGAGCTCAGTGTGGTATCCTAACCTTCCTAAAGGCTGAGATGCTTTCTGATTAATGTATTTAGCCTAACAACATTTGCAAATCACTTGAAAGTGTGTGTGCCCTTGAGACACAGAAATCATTATATATTCACCACTATCGTCTTGTTTTTGCAAGGAAGAATACCATGGATGAGATTTTAAAACGTGATGCATGAATACATCTTAGACATAGGTACTCTAGACCTAATGTCATCAGTTCTCTCTTTCTGTTGGTTATATAATGACTGGAAATCAATCTGGCCAGGTTCTTGTGTTTAAAATAAGCAAATATCCTGTATTCAACACTTCCACAGAATGTCAGCAGCAGTAGCATGCAGTGAATTTAAAGCACATGCAAACATGTGTTAGGGTTTTCTTTTTCAAGAATTAAAAATGTGAGGAAGAGCATAACAAAAATTATGATGTACAACATTCTGGCTGTTTAAGCTAAAAACCTTATCCCAAGTAACTGTTTTTAAGGAAAAGTAAACACAACAACTTCTCCTATTGAAATGAAGCTCTTCCCTGTTTCTTCCTGTATATTTGTGAAACAAAATGTAAATCTCCTTGTTTTGAAAAGGGAAAAGAAAAGCAACCCTGACCCTAAACATTTCTCTGCAGGGACTGAAAAGCAGAAATAGTGAGCTACAGTTCCTACACCTACTCACTTTATACAGCAAGGAAAGGAAAGAGGAATAATAAGAGCAAAAGTAAAAAGTCTGAAAAACCTTTGGAAAGACAATAGTCAAAGCTTCAAGTATGGATGGGGGCAGAAACAGGTTTTAATTATAAAAAATTAGATTTTTCTGATATTGTTAGAAAAAAACTGCAGAAAGGCTTGTCAGGGTGGAACTCATCATAGTCTTGTCTATCACCATTTGTTGCCAGGCTCAAAAATTAGGTGAATATGAGAAGTTTTTGCAGAAAAGTTGTAAAATATTGTCACTAACCCACCCCCACACACCCATTTTATTTCACACTGACAAAAGCTGAGATGAATGAGTTGTCTGGCCCTTCCCACTTTGTACAGTCATTGGCTGGCTTGGTTCTAAAAAGGATTTTAAAAAGGGGAATAATGTGCCTTTGCCTGGGACCTGGGAGTGTCAGGGTGCTGCAAAGCTGATCTGGGAGCTGGCACCATGCAGATCTCCTGGGCTGTGTGCGCTGTCTGTGTCGTGGCACAAATCACGTTTCAGTCTGGGCAAGGGTGGCAGATGTTTAAGAATGATGCTACAGAAATCATCCCTGAGATCTCTGAAAATACAGAGACACCGATGGAGCCGAATTTCAGCAACAACAACAACACAATGAATCAGGCAAAACACGGAGGAAGACACATGCAGCAAACTCCAGAGCTTAACGGTAAGAAAAATTCCATTATTGCTGGTTTGGATCATAGCAATCTGTAAAAGAATACTTGTTACCATGTATGTTTGTTTATTAACACTTTTAGGTGTGGCCCAGCTGCTTTAAGTGACAGGGATTGGCATCTGCTGTTGCAGAAGTATGAATATAAGCACTAGAAAGAATATATTGGAGTTTGCTGGTGCAAACATCATCTCTGTTGAACATTGCTGCTCTGCCCAGCTGCTCCCTGCAGACAACTCCAATACACAAAACCTGTACTTGATATTACTTAACCCTTCTCTGTCTTGTGAGGAAATATCACAAATCATCTTTCCCTCTTCAATATTAGGATGGGGGAATGGGCTGACAGTGGAGACAATAATATAAGCTCTTAATATTTAGGAGCATCCACACCAGTTGTGACTGAGGTCACACATCAGAAGTGGCACACTGGGGTTGTGTTCAGCTAAAAGGGGTAAGTGCTGCTCACTGTGCTTTGCTGACAGCCTGAATTCAGTCAGGTCCCAGCAGCCAAAAATGCTTCAAGATCCATCATCACTGCACTTGACCAAATGTCTGACTTTAGCAGTGATGCAAGACAGGAGCCTTTTGAGGAGAGACGGGAGATGGAAAGCTGACACCAAACAGAGAAAGGCAGCTTTAAAAAAGTTTTTCACTGAAAAATGGGGCAAACTTGGTCCTCCAGACACAGAGCATAAAGCACAGAGCAGCACAGCAAGAGATGAAACTTGGAGTTTCCATTGATGTGCATTGCAGATCCTTCTTTTTCTGGGGACAGCTGGAAGGCAATTGTGAATTTCTGCTGCAGCTGTCAGTTGAGGAATTTAAAACCATAGGGTTAACAGTGTTTTAAAAGAAAGGGAAAAAAAGAAGTAATACTTTTGAGTGTGTGACCTTAAAAGGTTCCTCAGTTCCTCAGAGGGGGAGCACTCTGTCCCTCCCAGGCAGCCCCCAGGTCAGAGCAGGTTGGTTTTCTTGTCACATCCCAGTACTTTCATTTTTTAGCCTCTCAGTACTCTGACATCAGCTGGGAACCTGCCCCACTGATCTGTGCCTATTTTTTCAAGTGGAAAGGACTTTAACTTAAGAAATCAAAGAGTGAAGGAGACTGGGCAGTTGTTTGAGATGCACAATGGTCTTGCATTCTGATTTGGGCATCTTTAACATAAGGAATCAGAATTATGACCCAGAGTGGCCAGACCTTTCTGGAACTCGCACAATGCACCAGACCATGAGTGATTTTGTACCTGCACAGCTGCAGGACAGGACATAAGTGCACAAATATCACCTACAGAGCTGAGGCAAATGCCTGGATATTTAACAGTATCTGCCTGTGCATTATGGAGATACAATACACCTTATTCAACTCATTTTTTAATTTACAGACAGATATCATTTTCTTAGATGCTTAGGGAACTTGAGAGTGTTAGACTAAGTGCACCTGGAGTTCAGTTGCCAGTATTTTTGTCACAGCTGACAAGGATTTTTTAATTTCATTAATGCTTCAAACTTTTAAAAAATGAAATCTTGCTAATCGACTTTGACAAATACAAATCTGAGCACTGAAAGTCCTGTTTCTGTACTGCACAGGAAAACCAAAAATCAAAATGTCTGTACAAATGCTGTTCTGTCACTGATGATTCAGGGTCAGAATTCTCTTTTGCTGAACTAAACCTTGTAGACAGTAAGGAGAATGGGCCTGACAGACACAGCCTTCTCTGTGAGGTGACCTTTGGAGGCTTCCACCACAAGTGGTGTTTCTGAGTTTAAACTGTCCTTTTAACTAAGAGAAGAACATTAATATGTGTTTATCTAGATGAAGTTATTTGATAAACACTAAAAAATCAAATTTTGTGTCTTCCCAACAAGTCAATGAACTAAGCATTGTCATTTGGGAAAAGAGACACTTTGGGGAAAAGTTATGGTTCTACAACTGAGTTGTAGAATACTTAATGCTAAGAAATCTTGTGTGTTCTAATGCTTCACTTGCCTAAAGTTATTCACTGAGAATGAGGAGAGGAAAAAATCTGTAATAGGCAGAAGATGCCTCTAGCTGTCTGAGGGAAACAATGTGGGACATGTGGAATTATCAGAGAGAGCAGTAAACTTGGAAAAGCTGGTGCCTGGACAGTGGGAATTCCTCAGTGCTGTTCTTACCTGCAGTTTCTCTAACCTGGAGAACATTATGCAAGCTAAAATTTTTTTTTGTAGCAAAAGAATTTGAATCTGGAGTCAATTGAGTTAAACTAGAGCAGTGGGGGAAAGTTTTGCTCACAGGTAAATGAAGCCAAGAAAATACTGTCAAGAATTCCCAGCTGCTGCTGGGGCTGGACTCCAGCAGCTCCAAATCCCCCCTGCGCAGCACTGACATCAAATGGACCTGGTGGCTTTTATTCACCAATTTGTACATTGTTGTTCAAGGGTCTCACAACTGGACTAGCCAATAGTCAGGAGCTGCAGGAGTGAGCATTTTGAGATGTTTCTGCTGAAAATCTGCTGTTCAAGGCATTCAGCTTGTGTCTATCTCAGAGGGAGATCTGCCACAGAAACTGTCGTGGTTTGACACTGGCCCAACACCAGGCACCCACAAAAGCCACTTGCTCACCCTCCCCTGCCACAGCTGAGCAGAGGAGAGAAAAATTAACACAAAAATCTATCTGATTATAGCACTTATGGTCTGATAAGAGAATGAGATAAACCCAGCTGGAGGTAGCTGGAGGGATCCCTTGGCGAGTCATGAGTTGAGATAAGGACCAGGAGAAAAACACTCCAAGGGCAAAACAGGCCCGGCTTAGAGGTGCAAAGTGAATTTATTACTACTACTACTAATAATTTATTATTATTAATTATTATTAGAGTCAGAGGAGGATAACAAGAAGTAAAATAAGCCCTTAAAAACACTTTTATTCCCCCAACCCATCTCTCCTTCCCACTGACAGTGCAGGGAGAGAGGGCGTGGGGGTTTGGTCAGTGCTTTCTCAGAGCTGGTGGAGAAGGCAGTGAGGAATTAAGGAATGAACAGGAATGAACGGGAATGAACAGGAATGAACAGGAATTAACAGTAATTAACACGTTCCTCGTTCCCAGACGCCTCGGAGTTCAGCTGCCGGGAGATGCGCACCACGCGGTTCGTGTCGGACGGGCCGTGCCGCAGCCTGAAGCCGGTCAAGGAGCTGCTCTGCTCCGGCCACTGCGAGCCCTCGCACCTCCTGCCCAACTCCATCGGCCGCGGCAAGTGGTGGCGGCAGAGCTCCCTGGATTATCGCTGCATCCCCGCCCACACCCGCACGCAGCGCATCCTCATGGCCTGTCCCGAGCAGGAGACCCGGACTTACAAATTGCGAGCGGCCACGTCGTGCAAGTGCAAGCGCTACACCCGCTACCACAACCAGTCCGAGCTCAAGGACTTCGGCAAGGAAACTCCCCGGCCCCAGAAGAACAAGAAGCCTCATCTGTCCAGAGCCAGGAGCGGCAAATCCAACCAGCACGAGCTGGAAAATGCTTATTAGGAGGCGGCTCTGGGTGACGCAGACTGGCAGCTCGGGATGTTTGTGAACCATCGAAAGGCACTCAGAGGCCGCAGCGTTGATGTTGTGACTGCAGTAGGTTCCAATTCCTTCTGCTAAGCTGGGTCAAAGGCTCACGTAGGCAAAAATCAGTCAGATTGTAGCACTTATGGCCTGATGAGAGAATGAGATAAAGCGAGCTGGAGGTGGCTGGAGGAGCCCTTGGAGGTTCCCGGGGGTTTGTGTGTCCTGTACGAGCAGGAGGCAGAGGAAGGTGAAGCTGTTGTGGTGACAATCACGCTTTGCTACAAATCATTCCACTCACTCCGTGTGAAAAGAATATTGAGATCCCTTTCCCAGACAATGGTGCAGGACAGGCTTGGATTAGGGAAGCACCAGGAGAGTTGGCACTCTCTGAAGGAGACGTAGGAAGTTCGGGGTAGCAGGGATTTCAGGTTATGGTGAAAAAAGTCAAATTGTTGGGAAATTAACACGTTATCAGATGTCCTCATGCACCAGGTGTTTCCTCTCAAACACAGAAACCAAAATACCACACTTGTGTTCTCAAAACTGAAGTAAAAGTGTGACAAAGCTATTTCATACTTTCAATTAAAAGATTGTGGGGTCGACAGATTCAAAACAGATTTGTCCACTAATATTGATTTAGGAACAATGATTTGTTCTAGAAACAATTCAACAAATTCTAGTTAGTGGAGCAGATTTATGAAAGGGATGCTCCTCTCAAACCAGATTACATCACTGATGTTTGTCCTGTAAACAGCTAACAATACCCATAGTTTAACACAGAAGAAACTGATTATTCCTTATTTCTATAACACGTTTGACTTTAATATCAGCTTAGGTACATCCATTTACATTTTCTATTCTGTAGAGTTTGGGTTACCTGGCCACACACTCTGCAGCACTAAAACTGTGCAAACCAAGCTCTGTGAGTAAGGTGGTGGTTCTGCATTAAAAGTGAGCCTCTGCTAAGTCATGAAATTCTCCAGAAAATCTTTAGTTTGTGCAGCTTTGATTTGCAGTCTTTAATTTGGCAGCAGCTTTTCCTTTACTTAGCTTCTCAACACTCAGACTAATGTTTGTGTTTTTACATTAGAGAATATTGTTAGAAAGTGAATTGTCACATCCTGTATACGTCCTGTAGAATTTATGCTGAAATAATATAAACTGTGGAAATTTGCAATGTTGATAGATTTTTCAGTTGTTTTATGTGGGACCAGAACCTAGAGAGAAAAGGTATCATTTCAGAGAGTGAATTACGTATTTATTTTTTTCCCAGAATTTATTTATGCAATGTTTTAACTTGTAGAGAACGAGAAGTAATACTGCTTTAAAAATATTTGTCTGTTATTTTTAATTCTAAATTCATTGTTAATAAAGTAGAAACAATGATTAATTATAGAAAGACTCCTTGATTTTCAGTGTAAAGCTGATGTCCTGCAAAGCCAGGGATTTACAGAACAGTCAGGGTGTCAACTCCAGTTTCTGTGATGGAAAGTGTTGAGATCCTTAATTCTATCAACCTACACATCCCTAAAGAAACTCCATCCTGGAGCTCCTTGCTCTGGTACAGGATGTTCCTCATGGCAGAGGCCTTCCTGGGCAGATGAGGAGCTCAGAATTATCTCCATATTCTCATTTCTGCTTCCCCTGGGGGAGTGACGTTTCCTGATTCCTGTGCATGTTCACAACTGGATAAAGCCACCAAAGAAAACAATAAATCTGTGAACTGTCAGTCAAGAGTTCTCGACTGAAATCTGATTGCTTCAGATTTCTTTCATTGAAAAAAAAGAAAAACAAGTGTGAAATCCCCCTTGCAAGTTCAGCCAAGCAACAGTTAAAAATGTTTACAGTTTGGTATTGTAGACCTGTGCTTATTTTCATTTTGTCTTTACTGGGAAACATTTCCCAATAAAGTCAGAGAAAACTGAGCTTGGACTCACACAGCATGCAGGTTTTTCAATGCAGGTGCAAAGATGAGCAGCTTTTTCAAGACAGCCAGTATAAAAGGTGTCCTTTCATTACCATGACTTGAGACATGGTATAAAAACCCAAAATAAACCATTGTCACAACTGCAACAACACTTCCCAAACTTATCTTTGACTTCATGAATTTGACACTTGGGGCTTAATTTCCAGAATTCAGAATGAGCACCTGCAAGTGCTGCTGAAGTGAGGAAAGCAGTTCAGCTCTCTGAAAAGCTGTTCCACAGTCTCACAAGCACCTAAAGTCACTGGGATATTGTTTTTTCAAATATTGACTGTGATCAGCCAGTGAAAGACCCTTGCTCCACTTCATCTCACACTTCATCCCAGGTTTCAGACAATTCAGAAGCATCAGGCCTGATTCTACCAGGAATGTCTTTCTCCCAAATATTTCACCTGGATGAGATCCTCTTCCCCCAAAAAAAGTGTTCTCCCATAGAGTTCTTATCTACCAAAAGTGCCAGTGTTTCCTGCTGTAAAACTGCCCTTCAGAATTTTGCATTTTTCTGACTCACAATGGAAGGATTTGTCCTTTGCAAGTTACAAAAGCTTTGACACAAATCCCAGTGGCTGAGGAGTCCTGGAGCACTTTCACTGCTCTATTTCCTCTCAGCACCCATCCTGTTTGCAGTGAGCTCTCTCTGGTTTTACCCCAGGTTAAAGGTGGATGAGATGAGCAATCTGCAGATGTGATTGGTGTTCTGTAACCTTTCTCCTGAAACATTCACCTCCAACCACCACTTCTGCAATTTATGGTATCAGGAGAGGAATAGGAAATAGAAGTGTTTTGCTACCAGCTGGAAAAATCAAAATACAGGATGTTTCAGAGGTAGACTGCCACATTCCCCTCCATCCCCACATCCATGTGGGTTCTTTTCAGACAGAGAATTTGGGATTCTTTATTCATTCATTTTATTTATTTTTTGCAATCACCTCTTCTCTTTAACCTCTAATATAGGAGTGCCTGACCTGAGAGGAGATAACATCCCTAACTGTGGGTTTGAGAAAGTGTCTGTAGGAAATTTGAGTTTCTCTTTTACACAAAATTATATATTTTCAGTTCTTTTCAAAGAATGGACAGTGACCTGCCATGTGCTCCTTCCACAAAAGCATTAGGTACTTTTTCTTCAGACCTGTAAACTCTTCAAACAAGAGTAAATGTCTTCAGTCATTTATTTTTGCAATAAAATGACACAATTGTGCATCATTTCGGTGCTGCTGGGATAGAAGTGGTGACAGGTCACTGCTTTTACCCTCTCTTGGCTGGAGCCAGCTGCCTCTCAGAACTGAACAATTGCCATTGCAGCCCTCAGAAAAAAAATCAAGTCATTTTTTTCAGACAGAATTCATGATTTCTCCAAATCTGCTTTTTCCCCCCCATTTTTATTTCCAACAATTTGTGGAAAAAATTCAGTGTAGACCATGGCACATTCCCTACCATACACTCACTGCCTTAAAATAGTCAGTGTGCCTACTTCATTTCTTTTTCTGGCAAAAACACAATTCTACTCTTATTCAGTGAAAAATAAACCTTCCAGCTGAAGAATGAGCCTGCTGGTATCCACAGGGCCCCAAAGATTTTGCATGAGCTTAATAATTTTAATTAGAAATTGCACAAAAAAGAGCATAACTTTATCCAGTGAAGTCCTAGGCCCAGAAAACACTTCCCATGTGTGCTCTGAAGTGTGGTTGGGAAAGTTCAGCATTGTGAAACATGGAAGGAATAAACAGTTATTTTTTTAGCCATATGACATCAACTTATAATTAGCTTGTTTCACTCAAATGAGTGCAGCATATGGGCACACAGAACAACTTTTCTATAATAAACAGCCTGGAAAGCCTTAAATTATCATATAACATATTTATGTGCAGCTGGAGTTTGGATTGAACACGCTGTGCAGCTGTAACCTGAAATTTGATAAACTGGAACTCCCCTCAAGTCCGCTTTTAAAATAACTCAGCATTTCAAATAAAGCCAGCAGGAGCTGCAGAACCTGCAGCACATGCAGCCAATGTCATTTAGTCACACAGAACACTGCAGCTGCTGCCTTTGCAGTCCTGGAGCCATCAAAGGACAATTCAGCTCCAAGTTTTTTTAAGGATTGACATTTCTCTTCCCTTCCCAGAATTGTGGGAACAGTTTTAACACTGAGTGTTGGAGAGTTGGAGCATCCAGCAGCAGTTCCATGGACAAGGCTCACGATGCATCATTGCCATTTCATTGGATTGGGAATATGGGGCTTTGCTGTATTTGTTTTTATTATTCACCACAGTGGATTTTATTCTGGCTAGAGTGTAACAAACACAGTGTGCCTGGAGACCAGAGGGAGGGAGCAATGCTGATTCTTCTGTCTCTGTTACCCATTCCTGATGCTGTATCCTGAACTGGTTATTTCTTTCAACTCTAAAACTTTCACTGTTCTTCTATGAGGACAAGTTCTTACTGTAAAAAGAGGATAATAAAACTAATCAGTAAATCCTGAATAGAGGTAAAACTCATCAGCACACACCCTGCTAATTCTGGAATAAAAGTATAACAAAGAGAACCTTCAAAACATCTCCCCTTTACCACATCACAGAGCACAGATAAATTCAACACTTCCAGGGGTGGGGCAGCCACAGCTTCTCTGGGCACCCTGGGCCAGGGCCTCACCAGCCTCACAGCAAAGAATTTCTTCCTGAAATCCAAACCTCTTCCAGTTTCAAACCACTGTCCCTCAATCTATCACCAGACTCCCTGATGCAGAGGCCTGTCCACATTTCCTGTAGCCCCAATTTATGTGTTGGAAGTCTGCTCTGAGTTCTTCTGGAGCCATGAAATCCATTTTAGCCCTCCCATGTGAGCCAGTGTGTGATTTGAATCAGGTTTTTTTGCCCCATTTTGGCCTCTTAGATTACAGCTGATCCCAGCAGGCCTCTCAGGACACTTGGGAACTCACACTTCGGATGGAAATTGTGAATGTTCTCATGAACTTGTGAACACATTGATCTGTAGTTGGGGTCCAGAATGGTAATACCAGCATTCTCCTCTCAAAGGGGAGTAGCCCCAAGTCCTTGACTGAGTCCTGAATGCCAAATCCTTGCCTGAGCCACAAATCCAAAGCCATGCACGTCCCCACATCAGGCTGTTTGCAGCATTAACCCCAAGGCTGCAGCTTTCTAGCTCATGGCTTTCCAGGCAATTTAAATAGACTCTCAAACCAAGGGTATCTCAAAAAGGATATTTATTTCATGGTTATCAAGCCCCTAAATTAAGCAGACATCATTATCACTCCACCAACAATTTAATGCTTGCAGCATGAGGTTATTTCAATTAAGAAAACAGCTCAGCTCTGGCCAAATAAATAAGTGATGTCATTCTTCATTCAGACCTCCAGATTCTTTGATGTAAAAACTTCCCTTAGGAGAGGCTTTGGGACACTGTGGCTCCTCTGAGCCTATTTACATCTCTCAATTTCTCTAATCTCTTCTTCCTTCCTTCCTCCTTTCTATTTCCTTCCCTTTCACTATAAACTGGCCAGTGTTTAACTCTAATGCTTCCAGTCTGCCCAACATGCTTTTAGAGTTGGGTGGTTGTTGGTTTGTTGTTTTGTTGGGGTTTTTTTATAACCAGAAATAAGGCTTAATTTAAGGTAATTACTCTCCCATTTGGAGAGTTTTGCTATTTGCAGGGCCTTATTTTTTCCCCCTAGTCAAATTAGCAGGAGAAGTTAGTTTTAAAAGTGATAGTTTTCTCCTAAAATTGTTCTTCAGATTAAGGGTGGCGCTCAAAACCAGAAACTTCTCACTCATGTTGCATTTCTGGGTGTCCAGAAACAAAAGTGGTGCTATCAGGAAATTATTGAGGGGAGGAAGAGAACAAAAAATGACATGGACTTCCAGTGAAAATACAATGTGTGTTTAAGCCTGGTCACAAATTAGTATGGGCTTCCAAATCAATTAATCTTCAAATCAGAGGTGTCCAGAGTTCTCCTAGGAATCAAAAATTGGCCCATTTGAAAAGATAGCTTTCTCTAGAGCAAAGTCTTTTCAGTAATATTGAGGCATTGAGAGCTCACAGTCAGTCACAAGGATTGAACTTGCCCTTGCAGGGGAACAACAGGACTTTGTGGAATGAAAAGTGTTAATAAATGCAAATATTCAGTGGAGCACTGTCCACTGCTAGGGATAAGTGAATAGGACACCCTTAGTGGGAAAACTGGCAGGATTTCAGAATTCAAGCATCATATCCTCAAACAGATCCCTTTCTCCTGTTTGGAGTGCTGTCTGTCTGACCTGTAAGGATTTTAGCTGGCTGTTCATTATTTTGGGGCCATTGGATGTGTGCAGCTGGTTTGTAGCACAGTCTGAGCTCACAGTTTGCCTGTGAGCAGCAAACTCAGCCCACATCCAATCTGCTTTTCAGCTACACAGCCCTCAAATCTGTAATTCTGGTTTGGTCAGCAGCACCATCACTCTGTGTTTACTGAGAAACATTATTTTTGAAGCATGTGTTACATATAGACACACCAAAGGGCCTTGAATTTACTTGTATTTCTCTGCAAACAGTGGAAATGTAAATTCTAATATACATCCAGAATGCAGGTAGAGTGACACAGGCCAAAGGGAATTTGTGCAAATGTTTTTTATGGGTGATCTTTGGGGAAAAGGGCAGTTATGGCAAAACTTAGTTGGACCTGGCTGTTCAGGGAGACCTCACACACAAATCTGGTGAAAGGCTGGTCCAGAAAACGTAAAATAAATGAATAAATAACATAACATAATTAAGAAGAAAGTCATGCACAAGAGATAACTGCAACTGATGTGGGTTTCAGTGGAGCTGTACTGATTTTTGACATCTGGATATATTTAAAGAACAATCACCCAGATTGCATTTATACAGTTTAAAGAAATAACTTCTGTGTATGAAAGGCCAAAAAAGCCACACTCATGAGCCAGAACAAACACATTTAGTAGTAATAAAAGAAGGGCTCTTCACATCTGCAGCCCATGGCAATTTAAAACTAGCTAATTTTCAAACATTTCACTCTGAGTTACTGGGCAGTATTTAGACATACTTAGCTCCAAGTAGGACATGCATCAAAGATACAAATGTGAAAGGAATAAATGAAAGTAGAAAAGGATAAATACATTGCAATTGTGTGCAGTGTGTTTGTTAAGGAAGAAAAGCAACTGGAATATTGATAAGGCAAATCAGAAAAGCTTAAATGAATCTGAGTTCCTAAGTCCATTTTGTTTGACTGACCAAAGCCTTGGGTCCTGTGCATGCTTGGTGTTTTGTGTCCTAAATTACAATATCTGGCAAGAAAAAAAACCTGGATTTTGTCTTTGATCCTCAGTTAAAGCAGACTGAGAAAATCCCTTCATAATTGGTTAATAGTTCATGGGGCTAAAATTGTTGTTGTAGCACAATCTGTGGGAACAACACAGGAGAAACATTTCCTGCAGAAAGAATGCTGGAGTTTAATTACCACACATCACACGAGGCAGAATTTCAATTTTTAGGGCCCTGTGTTCAGGCAGTTACTAGGTAGCCAGCTTGTAGTGGGATATTGATGCTTTGGTTTAATCTCTGCTGTGCCAGAGAACAGTGGAGGGGCCTCATTCTCATGATGGGGCAAGAGGAATGCTCCACATTTCTTAGCTCTTACCCTCATGTACATTGCTCTGGCAGGCAGTTTAATTAATAACTGTCGACATCTTGTCATTTATCATCACCCAAACAGGAGGTGAGGACCCTTCCATGTGCATGCTGTACAAATAAATGAAAGCCGTCTCCCCCAGTCTCACGGCTTTGCTGCTGTCACTCACTCGTGTTGTCCTTCCTGCAGTTCAAAGAATTGCATCTCATCCTGCTCCCAGGGCTGGGCAGCTCTTTATGGCCTGTAAAACAAAAGCAGCAATATTGCTGCGGAGAATTCAGTTATTAAATTCACCATTAGGCATTTACCACTAGGTTTTAAATGTACAACAAGGAAGAATGTTTCATGAGCAAAGGGATGTGGAAATACCACAGGCAGATAATGATGTCAAAATCAGCTTTTTCATTGACTTCAAATGTCAGCAGAGCAATGTCTTCTTTTCATATCACAAATACTAACTAGTTGAGGGTAAGTATATTGCTCATCTTTCTCTGAAATCACATGTACATGAATACTCAGAATGGCTCTGGGTACTGCAGGAGATTTTGTTTCCAACAGCCAAGCCTAAAGAACTTTCTGTTTGTGAATGCTTTGGTTCTTAGCAGCAATTTACAGGAAAAACCAATTCCAACTGAAATGAGAGAGGTAGTGTGATGGACACACTTCCAAACACAATCCATTTTTGGCAAATAAAGATTAAAAGTTTATTAAACATGTTCTATCTTCAGGGACTGTACACAAGGAAACAGGAGCCCCACAGATACTGTTACTCAAGTTTAAAAAAAAAACAAAACAACGACCTGAACTCTATTTACTCTGCACAATACACTGAATTGTGAGAATTTTTTGTGTTAATTTGTGACTGCAGCCAGAGCTCCCTATGTCTGTCCAAGACAAATGATGGAGCATCTCTGCTGTCACTGTGCAGGCAGCCCTGGCTGCTGCTGGAGCTCCTCACTCGTGGCTGCTGAGGGGCAGCAGCAGGGGATGGGCTCCTGCAGGGACTGACAGAGCCTCCAGGCAGAGCAAGGGTGCTGGCTGCCTTTAAAGAATCACATTAAGCTGCAACTCACTGAAGGATTTGTTGAAGCCACCAGGATGATTCAGGCCACACTTTCAGCAGGATAACAGTTAGAAAATTGTGGGATACAGCAGTGTGACCCTGCTCTGTCCCTTAGACTGACCCTGAACACAGCAGAGCTTCTGCGGCACTGGGTAAGATGTGTCTCTTTCAAACTGTACATTAAATTTCGTGAAGAGAAGACATGCTCAAACATCAGCACACACGTAAGTGCAAACATGAAAATCGTGCAGCAGAGCTTGTGAGATCCTCTGGTCTAAAATGCCCCAGGGACAAAAAGCAGCAGGCATGAGAGGGACCAAAGGCAAGAGACTTTCACAGGGCAGCCTGAGCAGGAGCCCATGGCAGAGCTAAGGCTCAGGTGTCAGAGCTGAGCTGTGAGAGCATTTTAATAATGTCAGATGTGGTAATTCTGGCCCCTCCTGGCTGCAGAAAATTGCCCTGTTTGGCTGGAGCCAAGCTGAAATAGCACGTTGGGCATGCAGCAGGAAATGACCTCAGAATATACGAAGCCTCAGCCTCTAGGTGATAAGTAAGGACCCAACAAATTAATCTCATCATCTGCATTCATCTTTGGAGGCTGCTCTGTGCCAGGCCACAGTGTGTGGGCTGGAGCCTATTTTTTTTCATTTGTCTAACTGAAATGGGTAGTTTGAGTTCCTATGATACAAATGTTCTATTCTGTGCTGTCTGCATGGTAGATTGTTCTTACAGAAATAGGAAGAATTATCATGTCATATTTTACAGACACGTGGACAAACGATTATGAGCCCTCTTTTGTCAACATATTTTGAATTATGCATTATATAAGTCTGGTGAAGGGGATTTATGGACATCCTTTAATGGCAAGTATCTTTATTAATAGTTTTAATCACATTTATTAATAGTTGTAATTTAATTATTTATTATGCCATTCAGAATCCACTCACTTCTACAGTCTAGCTATGAATTGAATTCCTCACTGTATTTTTAAATCCTTTCAAGATGAAAAATCACATCTAAGTGAAATGGGGAAAAAGAGTCACCTTAGACTCATGATTGGAATTTAGGTATGATATTAAAAAGAATTAAAGAAAATAACACGTTACTTTCTAGAGAACAATCCATCCTCCATTTCAAAGAAACACATTTCTTTTTCCAAGACATGCCAGTAAATTTTGCTGTCCTTTGAATGTTTCAGCAGCAGAAAGAACAGAATCATTGCAACTCTCCCTTTTTTCCCTGACACCCTCTGTGACTCCATTGCACACATAAGGAAGAGAGGCAAACCTTCCTTTTGCCTGTATTTTGTCTTTCTTGTGTTCATTTCAGAGACATTTCAGAGCAAATGGAGGATTTGGATGTTTTCTCCAAACCTTTCATTTCTTCTGAAAACTAAATGCTTTTAGGCCCAGGAAGACCAATTTGTGTGCAGAGTTTTTAGACTCTTGGATAAATTCATGAATGTGTGCTCAAGACACAAAGACCCCACGGATTACTGTGAGAAATAATCCTGTTACTGCAATATCAGTCCTTAATGATTAATTTCTAATCCTTGGCAAATGATAAAAATCATGACAATAACTAGAGGAGAATATATGTAATATCATTCATTTTCCAGCTGCTTTTCTTTGTTTTGCAAACAGTGGCTAAAAATCTATTTAATAAATCATCCCTGAATGGTGGTTACATGTGACAGATGTACCAAAAGTTAATTTTCTGTTTGTCTCTACTTTCTAGAAAAGGCAAATTATTCCCCTTGGATGAAATCTGAGGCGTGCTTAGATGGGAGTACAAGTGGTTTATACTGGTACAAGCACATGAATATTTCTGTTGTAAGACTCTTTTGGTTTGGTTTCTTCTGCCCTTTATATTTGGTAATAGATTTTTACCCCACAAAACCATTGAATCAAATGCCTCTCAAATAAGAGCAGCCCAAGGAGGCTTCCAGGCAGAAGTCTGGCAGATGACACAGAAGGAAAAAGGGTTTTTCTTGTGCCAGTGAGTTGTACTGCAGGAGAGAGAGTTGTGGAAGGATTCTCTCTGAAACTTTCCTCAATATCTGACTCTGGCAGTGAAAGCCATAGCATCCTGTACAGCTCTGATGGACAAATACAGAATTACATGCCTTTAAACTGACCTGGAGATCCTAGATGTGCTCACTGCCCAAGAAGAAACAGTAGCAGAGAGCAAATCCTATAAGAGAAAGACCCTGTGCAGAATTAAGCATGTTGGAAATCCAGGAGATCGGAAAATATACAGTTATCTATCAGAATTTATGAAAAATCCCAACCTCCCAGTTACGTGAAGGCCTGGGACTGACTCCTTGAGTGAGGGGATGATCTCTGGGGAGGTGATTCTTACTCCTGCAAACACAGATCTGAAGCTGGCCAAGGTATGAGAAATTATAAATCAAAGATTTTTTTCTTTGCTTCCGTAGTTAAAATCAATTTAACACTTTAAACTAGGAACAATTCTTCATGTTCTAAAGGAAATTCAATGTGTTCATGCATATTTGGATGGCTAAACAAGTTGAAGCATAAAATGTTCACTATTTCTGCACAGTGGGTGAGGCAGAGCTACTACCTTAAAACAAACCAACAAACAAACAAACAAATTAAAGTGGCCCCAAAAAACCTGTACACACAAGTATTTATTCCATGATCCTGTACACACAAGTATTTATCCCATGATCCCCTCCTGATGATACATGAACAAAACTGATTTCTTTATGGCCTTCCAATGTTGATGTGACAATGAAGGGGGACAGTTATTCCAGCTGTGAAAGTCCAAAGCTCTGTGGCACAGAATTCTCCACTTTGGCTACAAGGCCAGAGACAATTGCACTTTAGCAAGGAAAGGGGAGAGCAAAGGTCAGAAGCTGATTTATTCATCAGCCTGGACAAGAGCACAACACTTGGAATTTGTCACTGAAGTAATGACTGCAGCTACAGGGACCAGAATTCAAATATTAGGACAAGAAGTTTGGTTTTTAATTCTCTGGGCAAGGGAAAAATTCAGGTTTAGCTTATGCTTGCTATCCTTTTGTTTGCTGAAATACCCAGCACCAGCCTTGGATGGGTCTGGCTTGGTCATCTGCCCATTCCCCACTGGGGTCACTGTGACATCTCAGGAAACACCAAACTGGAGAATTCAAAACGTTTGCTCCTTGCTCCAGGATCAGGTTGGTAGAACACTCTATTCTCTGCACTGTTCCTCCTGCTGGAGTGGCTCCTGGGACACCCTCAGGGCTGCTTCTCCTCAGTGACAACCCAGCCAGCTTGGCTTCAGCAAAAATTCCTGCCTTCAAACCCTAATTACTGTGCTGGCACAGCACTCAGAGTGGTTTTTCTAATTGTCTGTATTTATTTGCAAAGTCTCTACTGCACAGGGTCCTGTGATAAATATAATTCCACTCCTGGCTAATTCGATGCTTTTTTGGGGGTAGAAGGGAGAGTAATTTCATGGTAAACCATAATTACCAGCACAAGAAGTACCTTAATTGCCAATCCAATACGAGGGAGTAGCTGAGGCTCCAATCAGCCTAATTAGAATTCTACTTATTCATAATAAATAAGTGGTAATTACTAATTGGATCTAGCCTACAGCATTCTAAAAGTGTGGATTTAATGTCAGTTTGTGTTTAATTTTGGCCATTTCCTACTTCCATTGGACTGACAGTCTAGCACAGAACTGAACAGAGCATCTGAGGCCTTTAATTCTTCTGCTGTTGGCTTCTAGTGGCAGAACAGAACTTGATAATGCAACTTATCACTGTCAAGTGCTGAGCTCCTGAATATCCAATTCCAGCTGTAGGTGCAACACTCAGACACCTCCAGCTACATGGTGGAAATTGTGGAAAAATCCTTTTAGCTTTCAGGTCCCTGTTCCTCACCTTTTCTGATTAAACCTTCCTTGTTCACATGTTAAAAACGTTTTGTGTTATGATTTGTGTCATTCATGGTTTCAGATTGCTGCCAAATAAAAGAGGAATTATTATTACAATACACTGATAGCTTGGCTCCAGCTGTTTATCAAACATGTGTTTAATCACAATCATAAATCACATTCTGCCTGCAAGGGGGCTGTAGCCAAGTCAGGGTCAGCCTCTCCTCCCAGGGAACAGCAACAGGACAACAGCACCCAGCCTTAATCTGCACCAAGGGAGGTCCAGGCTGGACATGAGGAGGAATTTCTTCACAGGAAAGGTGATTAGAGCTTGGAAGGCCCAGGGAGGTGGTGGAATCACCATCCCTGGAGGTGTTTAACAAAGCCTGGACGTGGCTTTGGTTTAGTTGATGAGTTGGGTCACAGGCTGGACTCAGTCTCAGAGGTTTTTTCCAACCTCATTGATTCTGTGATAGCAGAAGTTTACCTCCAACCCTTCTTCCCACATTTTACTGACCTGCATAACTGAGATAACCTTGTAGGCCTGAAACAACACTCACAAGCACAAACAAAGCATCATAAAAGTATTTCTTCTGTGGTTTCCCCTCTAATTTTTTTCCTAAGAACTCACTAGTTGGTAATGGGAATATTATGTTAGACCTACAAACACATTTTAACTTGTGGTTGACATGTGTTCAGCAGATTTGACAATTAGAACATTAGAGTAATAAAAATTCAGCCAAAGATTTTTCATTTCCAGTGAACCTTCCCAGTCTAATCTTTACTACTAATGAGGAACTAAGATTTATTAATTACAGCAGGCACAGGTGCAGCAGCTTTGTATCTTGAAGAGTCCCCTAAAAAGCACGGGTAAGGAGCAACTGTGGGAATCAGAACAGAAATATTGTGGCATCACCCTGGTCTTGCAGGGCTCTCTCTAATGAGTGACAGTAATGCAACCCAGTCAGAATGAGTGGCCAAGAGACAAATATCTTCCCCAAACCCCAAATGTCAGGTGTTTCACGCTGTCAGTAGCCCCATATGCTCCTAGTTGCAGCTGGCCACGGTCTAACACAGACTTTGGGATCAATAGCTCCTCTTTACCCCATTTTTAGATTTTTTTTTTTCCCCCTTTTTTTCCTTTTTTTTTTTCTTTTTTTCTTCTTTCTTCTTTTTTTTCCAATTTTGAGTCCTTCACAAATAAATAGAATTCCATGGGTTTTTTGGGGTTTTTTTTTAAGATCAGCTTCTGTTCTCATAGCTTCTGGGCAAATACTTCCTTATTTGCTAGAGGGCTTAAGGCCCTGGGAACCCAGCAAGGGGCAAGTAGAGGAGCTGCTCACACTCTTTCTTACCAAGCTAAAAATCACTTTTTCTATCAATCAAACCCTACATGAGGCCTCCTTCAGCTTACAGGCTCCTCACCTTTGTGTTATGATCCTGCCAGTCACTGTCATGGCAACCACAGAGACCATTCCAGCTGAGGAAACTGCTATTTTTTTGGGGGTAGCCAGTTGCTTGACACTTTAAAAATAAAGAATCCACTACAAAAATTTTACTTTTTTAAATTTTTTTTTAATTTTTTTAAAATCATGCATGGAATTAAAAAGAGCAAGACATGTAGTACTCAAGAAAATGTGAAAATCAAATTTTTTTCCCCATAAACCATAACTGTTACATCCTGAGTCACAGCAGGAACCGTGGTGCCTCACTGTCTTTGAGCAGCAAACCACAGGGGTGACTGTCACAGCCACCTTCTAGCACAGAATTTTGTTCCTCACACACTTTTCTCCCACAATAGCAACAGTCCCATGACCAGAGAAAAACTAATTACTCCCCTTACTCCCAGACAACAATCTGGCAACCACATTCATAATTTGCTGATTGTATAAGTTATAAACATAAAATAAAACCAAATGAGGAAAGAGCCACAAGGCAGAGGGAGCATGAATTCAGCAAATCTGAGGAGAGCCTTGTCCCTGCACCCTGCACAAGGCTCAGGGAGTCTGAGTGTGCCCCTACTCCTGAGCTTGGCCTTGTTCTACTGCAAAAATGAGTCTCCAAAATCCTCTTTTTATAAATCCTGAGCTGTCCTGCCTGAAGCCATGATTTCCCTCCTCCTTTGCCATCAGCTGCAGTGTGGGGTGTCTGACCTTGAGTGCTTTTGTTGGCTCTTCACTTCAGCACTGGCCTTTCCTGAAAGAAAAGCTGGGAATTTATTAATGGCTCCCTGTACTCAGGTGTGGGCTTCATTCATGGGAAGGGGTTCCTCACTGCCTTTCCTTGCCCCTAGCTGCATCCTGAGGGTTGGGCAAGCAAATCCTGCCCGTGGGGCTGTGGAACACACTATGGAAAATCCATGGAAATTCTCACATTCACCCAGCAGTGGGCAGGTGCTGCAATTCAGTGATTTTTGAAATTATTTTTTGTGTAAACCAAAAAAATAACGGAGGTCTTTGATAAAGCATCTTCATACTTTTAGCCTATACTGTCTTATTTCGTTTATTTATTTATTTATTTTTAAGTTGAAGGAGGGGAGGAGCAAGGCACAATCTTTTTTTAACCTCAGCCACAACTCCCGAGTCGTCTCTTCAGTCAGAATTGCAGGCAGACATCTCCACCTCGTGGCGTGAAAGCAAAGTATCCTTCAAAAAATTCTGAATTGCTTTTTTAAGCAAAGGCAACAGGCTAAAATGACTTCTGTAAATTATTTTCCAAGGCAATCTGTGCTCATCAGAAGCACAATAACACAAAAAGCCAGGGGGGAAAAAAGTTTTACCGACTATTGGCTACATACAAACCCCAATGATGGTGAACCATGTAACATTAGCATTCCATTACACTTTCTGTGTTCAAAGATCCACATCCTGCACAGCACAAACAGTTTTCTGTAGCCTTGTAACCTCTTGCAGGATGGATTATCAAGCAATGCAAGGAAAATGTGGTTCAAGGCTTTGGCTGCAGAGAAACACCTCCAGAGGAAGGGCAGCAGGTGAGCTCTGCTCTCACAAGCACACACAGCCTGCATCCCTCAGGCCTTCATTTCCAGGACACAAGCTGACAGCCTGGTTAGTGTAAATTCGCTTTTCATGGCCTGCATAAGTTACAGTGTTTGGAAAAGAGCGAAATCGGTGCAATGAAATGGAAACTGCAGTTACATTGCATTTAAAAATGTACCAATAGAGGGAGATGCACCATCATAATTCATCCACTCACAGCAGAACTTACAGGAAAAGAGAATTTCAACTGAACAGAAATGTCTGTTCTAGTTCTAAGGTGTAATACAACACAGTGTGCTCTGTGGTTTCAGCAGAATTCCCTACAAAAATGGCAGCTGGCTGAACTTTAATTACTAGCTAGGATCACACAGGACACCTTTAATACCAGAATTTACTCTGACCTCCTCAAACCTATAAACATTCCACAAAATAATAACTTAAGCAATGCTTTTATAATTTAGGGAAAGAAAAAAAAAATCCATTACGGTCATTTAACATAGGAGTGAATTCTGGCTCTTCCAAAACTCCTGTACAAAATTTTCATTTAATTGCCTTTAATTTAACTAACTCCACTGAAAGAGATCACAGAGCATAAAGACAGAGGCAGAGGCAAAGGGTGGTCTCAAGGGAAGGAGTGCAGACCTCTTGGCACTGAAGAAATTTAGAAGTTTATCACTTGTCAGATAACCCTACAAATGTATTTATGAGGATCTCCAGGAACATATGGGATTCTTAATACAACAAAAATTCAAAATGAAAATCTTGCATTCTGCTTTGCCTCAAAATCTATGAACCACACACTGAAGTCTAAGTGTAGATTTGTTAATCCATATCCACAAAAAATGGTTTTAAAATGCTGAGTGTTCTGTTTCTCTCTATTTCTGGGGATACTGTGATGCCTTTTTCTTTCATGTCATCTGATGAGAAGAACAGAAGAGTTTTGTGATCTGCCAAAAGCTGAGCTAATTTTGGATTTGTCAAACTATGTGCCAGTCAAACTCTTCAGCTGTTCCTTTGCTGATCTTACAAAATATTCTTGATTTAATAGAAAGTTTCTGCTGCCTTGGACTTTGTTCAGGACATTCAGCTCTCCATGAAATAGCTACAATAACATGCACAACATAAAGTCAGGAGTCATTAAAAAAAAAAAAAAAAAAGATGATTTATCAAAGTTTTTGGCAA
This sequence comes from Eopsaltria australis, assembly GCA_034509425.1. Lineage (NCBI taxonomy): Eukaryota > Metazoa > Chordata > Aves > Passeriformes > Petroicidae > Eopsaltria > Eopsaltria australis. Next base: position 170,199 of record JAVTVJ010001768.1, read on the forward strand.
GTGATCTTTCCTGTCTTCAGGATTAATGTTGGAGCTGAGACACCATTTGCTTTATGACCTTTCAAGGGAAGGATATTCCTCATCTTTACATGGTTCTGTGCCTCAAATCCACAAAAAGAGCTGCAGGAGGAGAGACAAGCAAGGAATATAGAAGTTGTGTCTAGACTTGCAAGCCAAGATCTTTGCTCCCTGAGCACACAGCTGCTGAAAAACCTGAACCTGCTTTGCTTCCTACAATTGCTAAATTTCAATCGTTATTATAAATATGTATCAATTTTCATTCGTATTCACTTGAGAGAAACCAAAAGACAATATTTTAAATAAATTGTGCTAAAAAAATCCCAGTTAAGTGGGAACAGATTCCAGGTACAAGAAAAACATGTACATATCTACCCATCCTAGAATTTATTGTGTCTAATTTCCCGTTTTCAATGATAGCAGCACCATCTCTTTTCTTTTTCTTTTCTTTTTTTTTTTTTTAAGGTTTCATGTCAATTTTTTTAGGAACAAAACATTGTGTAACTTTACAGCAGCTTCCAGCTGATGTTTTTTCCTTTTAATATTCCTGCAAACGTAAAGCTGGCTCTCTCTTTCTTCTGCTTTTTGCTTCTACTGCTCTCTGTCCTAAGATAAATTATCATGTAAGTGTCTCTTACACTTCTTGATGTTTCCTCTACCTGAAGCAGGATTTTTTTTTTTTTCACTACTGTGAAGCCATCAAATTTAATTAATACCGGAAATATTGACTTAGTGCTAAGGGAAACATTATCATTAAATTAGAAAGGCTTGTGGTGGTGATGGCAGCTCCCCATCAGCTGAGCAAGGCAGACACTCCATCTCAGTAAGTGCAGCACGTTTTAGGTAAAAGTCTTTGGAGATAAAAGCATTATTTACTCACTTAACTTCAGATATTCACTACACTGCTTTAGATCGAGGAGCTGGTTGTTTGGTATCTTCTCTTCAACACTGTTTCTCTGACATTACATATAATTTGTGCTTCAAAATTCCCTACAAATTGACTGAAAACTTGATCCTAGAAGTTTAGGGAGAAGAGAGATAAAGATATTGTACAACTGTGATATCACTCTTACAGAATAGCTGCTTTTTAATTTATTTTTATAAGGAGAAATGCAGACTTCCTCTCTAAATCTCCTACTTCAAATTATCAAAAATCTAACACTGATTTCCTGCAAATATAGGAAACTCGATTAATTTGTCACACGGCATTACATCAAAATGCAAGTTAACATTTCATGTCATTTTGTCCAATGTCTGATGTCTTTTAACAGAGCTCTTTAATCACATGCCTCTTTAACTCTTATTGGTAGGAGATAATTTTTCCCTTCTAGGCAAAAATTAGTCCAAGTTTTACACTTCTTTTATCCTTTTATTCTTTCAGAAAGGCTGAGGAAAGTATTAAAATGATCAATAAATACACAGAGCCTTTCTTTGGGCTGGGCATTTCCTTCCCAGCTCTCCCAGCTGCTGTAGCCTCTTCTCCTCTCTCTCACAGGTGCTTGGTGTCTGTCCTTGTCACCCCTTCTCCTGCCCTCTGCTGGGTCTGCCCTTTACCTGAGGAAATCCCACAATGAATTAATGAGATAAACCCAAAGATCAATCTCTGCTGAGAAAAGTATTAAAATGACTGATAAATACACAGAGCCTGTCTTTGGGCTGGGCATTTCCTTCCCAGCTCTCCCAGCTGCTGTTCCTTCTCCTCTCCCTCACAGGTGCTGCTTCACCCCTTCCCCAGCTCTCCTGCCCTCTGCTGGGTCTGCTCCTTACCTGAGGAAATCCCAGAATGGATTAATGAGATAACAGCCCAAAGATCAATCTCTGCCTCCCAGCCTTCAGCTCTTTATGGGTGTCCTCCTCACAAAACTCATCTCCATCCATGCCACTGCATCCCTTTCTCCTCTCCCTCACAGGTGCTTGGTGTCTGTCCTTGCCACCCCTTCCCCAGCTCTCCCACCCTCTGCTGGGTCTGCCCTTTACCTGAGGAAATCCCACAATGGATTAATGAGATAAAAACCCAAAGATCAATCTCTGCTGAGAAAAGTATTAAAATGATCAATAAATACACAGAGCCTTGCTTTGGGCTGGGCATTTCCTTCCCAGCTGCTGTAGCCCCTTCTCCTCTCTCTCACAGATGCTTGGTGTCTGTCCTTGTCACCCCTTCTCCTGCCCTCTGCTGGGTCTCCCCTTTACCTGAGGAAATCCCACAATGGATTAATAAGATAAAAACCCAAAGATCAATCTCTACCTCCCAGCCTTCAACTCGTTACAGGGGCCCTCCTCACAAAACCCCATCTCCATCCATGCTGTTTTTTCCATCCATTTCTCAGCGCCTGGCTGACGAGATGTTGACTTTACAGAGGTTAAAGGTGGCCAGCAAATGGGGTTTGGCAGGAGGGGAGCGTTGTTATTGTTGTTGTTGTTGTTTCAGGAGGGAAGTGTCAGGAAGATGCAGCGGTGCAGGGCCCCCTGAGGCGCCGAGTGACAGCGGCAGCTGCTGAGGGCGCTGGGCCCCGCAGGGCCCGGGCCTTCCCACGTCAGGAAAGGCCACGGCAGCTCCTTTTCCCACATCTGAACCTGCAGGAATAACAGCAATTCCCAGTATGAAATCAGGGTCCCAGTGGTTTAAATTGGAACACAAAGTGATGCGTGGGAATTCAGTGAGGCCATGCTCAGGCCCGCCCGGGATTCCTGGGTGGAGGCCTAAGGCTGATCCTGGCCTAAGTGGGATGAGCCTAAGGGACAATCCTCCTTTCTCCTCTGTCTATCCCGGCAAGGACAAATGTTTGCTAATGTCAGGAAAATTAATCCACAAACACCAGAGGTTTATGTCAAAAAAGGAGACAGAGGAATCCTGTAACTTTATGCTAATAAAGGGAGAGGCCATGGGACATTTCCCTTTATGGGAATAAAGCAGGATATGGGAAAAAGGAGGATGCAGCCTCCTTTTTATCCAAATTTCCTTCCTTTTTATCCTGATGTCCCTCTCTCTTTCCACATTGACTGAGGTATTTGAGAGTTACAGACTTCCCAAAACACTGAATAACTGAGACCCCATTCTAATGTATAATCCCCCGCTTTGTCCTTCCCTTGTGTCACTCAGTGGAATTCCTTATGGAATTTATGGTTCTTCCCATTGTTTCTTTCATCTCCCAATATTCAGTTTTATTTATCAGCAGACCTACAGTTTGTTTGTAAAGACAAGTCCTTCATTCCTTTCACTAATCAGATAGATCTTGTAGACTGAAGGTTGGGCTGAAAAAGACTTTGATTTCATACAAACCCCAAGTAACCCATGTAAGTGAAGTGTCATACATATGACAACACACACACACAGAATATAAATTAAATATTCTGCATTGGCAAAAAGTTCTGGACTCTGACTTAGGTTCTACCAGTGCAGCATTCACAAATTTATCATAACCTGATCTTTCAAAAAAAGAGCAGTCTGGGGGTCTCCCTCCTGTCTGTGAGTATGAAATGCTTTTAAATGTTTGCTATTTAATGCAACACAGCAACAGATTTAAATATTTAGGTGAATTCTTCCTAGAGAATGAATTAGGTAGCAGATACTGAGTATTTTGCACGAAAATTAAGATTCATGTGATAGAAAGGAATTTAATGCTCTTGTTCAGAGTGATCTGGAGTAAAATCACTTGGTTTCCTGGAAAAGGCCAAGTTCTAAGAGCCAACAGAAATCGCAGGATAAACACATCCCCCAACCCAGACTCTGTGAAATTTTACAATTCTGAGCTATACAAACCCCAAAATAACACATCACTTCATCTCCTATGGAAAATGAAGACCCCACGTCTGTTAAATCTCTGTGCTCCTGAGAGAACACAAAACCCAGCTCCAGTGGTGGGAGAAGGGCAAGAGGCTCACACAACGTGGGACAAGGCCTGGGAGAGCATTGGAAATGTTTGCAAGCAGATTCTGGGAACATGGAACGCACACATACACAAATTGTCATTAAAAATATGGAGAACAACCTTGAGAGGAGTTGCAGTAACTCTGGCACAGCAGGGTTTGGGGCATTCTCAGCTGCCACACTTCTGTGAAAAAGGGATTGAGAACACATTCCCTGTTGATGTCTTTTCAGCTGTGATGGCTCTAGGGTCTAAAAATCTGCTTTCTGTTAGGAAAAACTATAAAATGTTCAGCAAAAGATACAAAACATGTCCTTCATTGGCATAAAATCAGGAGATTTCCTTGCAGGAGGGTGTGTTAAAAATTCCCTAGAAAGTCAAATACAGAAAGAGTGACTGCCACTGGCAACTCTCAGCAAATACATGTGTTACAAATCTAACAAAACAAACAAACATCACTCAAAGCCTTGCATGTGTGTACAAGCCAGGTTTAATAATCTTTTTAACCTTAGGATTGGGCCTTAAATTATATATAATTAGTGAAGTTCTTTCCTACTTCTATTTTCCACTTTAGTTCTTGAAATTTGGTGCCTGTTGAATTCTCTTTTAGGGCTTTTTCTAAACCCAAGACAAAGAATTTTGTTAACAGTGCAATAAAAATAACTTCATAGTGTTACAAGGAAACATTAAAGACTTTTTTTTGTGTGTGCTGCTCTTTCCCTTAAAAAAAATACAGACATTGTTTCTTTAAAAGGCTCCATCTGCAAATCCCATTAGATGTGCATATAAGGTTTCAGATGATTAATAGCTGCCTGCTTTGCTTTGGTTGGAGGGGCTGAGGGTATGTGTGTTAACCCCTCCCTCCCCTCGCTCACATTTCACTTCACAAACTTGTCACTGTCTCCCAGCACAGTATTTAAAAAGTGTTTCACTCATGCCCTGCACTTCACAAGGAAGAAACTCATGGCAATCCCTGCATGAATCTGGTTGCCCCAGTCAGGGCAATGAAGATGCTCAGAGGAGTTCCTAAAGTAACAAACCTGCTACAGCATAAAACCCACAAGCAGATTGTTGTCTAGGGAGATCTATCCTGTAAAATTTGGAGGAGTTTCCCTCTGCTTCTCTCGTGCTTTGGAGGCTGAGCTGTCAGCAGGCAGGAGCTCTGAGGTGAGGACAGCACTGGCAGCAGATGGATCCCAGCAGCAGCAGCTGCATGCGCAGCCCGCAGCCTTCCAGCCCGCTCTGGGGCTGTGGCAGGAGCTCCCACGCCGACCTGAGCGCAGCTCCGGGGCTCAGCCACTACCCAGCAGCTCCATTCTCCTTCCAGCAAAAACCAGATTTCGCTGCTTACTCCGATTTCTCAGCCTCGTGCCTGGTGACAGCTCCCCACAGCTTCCCGCAGGAGGAGAGGGCACCTGTGGAGCAGCACCCCTCGTTCCAGAGCTCTGAGTGGCACCTGGCAGCACCTGGGGCCAGGAGAGCAACAAACCCAGGACTGGCCTTGGCTTCTGGGGAGTCACAGGGCAGCAGCCCCAGCCTGGTGAGTGTGGCAGTGGGTGCGGATGAAGATGATGAGGCACCAGCAAATCCTACAAATGACCCTGAGAAAAAGCCATCCAAAAGGAAAAAGGAAAGCTCAGGTAGGTGACACGAAATCAGGGTTGTGGCAGAGTGCAGGAGATGGAATGAGAACACCTGGTGAGACTGGGAATTAAGAGAGAAAGCTGGTGAGAAAAACATTTCATAATGCTTGACTGGGGAAACTTTGGACAGTAACATCACTATAATTAATTGTCTTATTCTGGTCTTTGTATTTCACTCCTGCAGATCTTGTGTACTGAACTAGGCTTTTTAGTCACCAGCACATTGCACATTTGCTGTAACTGAGCAGGAATCACATGGCATGCACACACAGAACTGAAAGCCCTGGGAAGTGCAGTTACACATTCACACCTGCCATTTGTCTGAGCAAAAGAGACTGGCAGAGAGCAAAGATCCCTCATGCTGAGCTGCCTGAGGTAGCTGGAAATGTCACACTAGGAATTTGACATCTCAGTTATGGTAAGAAGTACAAGAGGCAAATATAAATTCTATTTGGTCTCACTAATGTTAAACATTTTAACCTCAAAACAGGAGGCATTAGAAGTTTGCCCATCGGTGCAATGTCCAACAATGCAGAAAATGCACATGGCTTTCATGGTGCCATCCTAGCTAGCAAAACACATTCTTTCTACAGTGCAAAAATCAGTAATTTTATAGTTATACAAACTCTAACTTCCTGATGTCTGAGATCCAAATATGTGAAATGTGCATTAAATTGTTTTTTCTTAAGGAAGTTGTTAGATGCTTACATGCATTCTAAACATTCATTTACAAACTCCAGTGGACTTTTCCCACAACACTGCTACCATGTGGAGAATGTTTTCCAGTAGCCCCATTTCACAGGCAGAGAATGCAGGGATAAAAATATTAATTGTCTGATTTCTAGGTTTTGCTGATGTTTGTAGAATTTAAGTTCATTTATACTGAAAAAACACGTTTAGGCAAAATTTTCCCGAATGCAAAGAAGGTTAAAAAATAATAATTTAAAAGGTGAACGCTTTCATTAAAACATCAGCTAGTCATAGGTAACCAGCAGATTTCAGCTTACTCAGATTAGAGAGATATCTTCATCCTTAACGTGACTGATTCCAAAGTACATCTTCCTGATTTAAGTAGAAGAAAAAAGTTCCTTTATTTTCTCTTACCACTCGTCACATTTTCTTTTCAAACCTGCTGCTGTCCCCTACACTTTTCCTTTCAGGAAACCATAGGCAATGACATCCCTGAGAGTTCTGGGGTTCCACCTTCCAATGACCTCTGCAACCCTGGGGAGAGACGGCTGTTAAATTCAACCCAGCATTGAAGCTGGTTGGGATCCTGGAAGGAGACACAGGATACACACTCCATAGGAGAGACACAGATCTGCCTCTGGTTCCTAAGCAGCATTTCCTTTTCCTTTTCCTTTTCCTTTTCCTTTTCCTTTTCCTTTTCCTTTTCCTTTTCCTTTTCCTTTTCCTTTTCCTTTTCCTTTTCCTTTTCCTTTTCCTTTTCCTTTTCCTTTCCTTCCCTTCCTGAAACCTTCCCTTTCCCCTTTTCCTTTCCCCTTTTCCTTTCCCCTTTTCCTTTCCCCTTTTCCTTTCCCCTTTTCCTTTCCCCTTTTCCTTTCCCCTTTTCCTCTCCCCTTTTCCTTTTCCTTTTCCTCTTTCTTTTTTCCTTCCCTGAACTTTCCTTCCCCAAACTTCCCTGAACTTCCTTTGCTCTCCTTTCTTCTTTCCAAACTGGCAGTACAGTAGGAAAAACCTGCCCAAGATGATTTGTCCTTTCTCTCATTTGCCATTTCTCACATTCTGTTGTCAAAACTGAAGCAGCTGGGCCACAGCTCCACTTCTGGAGCATCACAGAACCTCAGTCCGTGGATAAGCATTGTGCCTCTTGACAATACCCTGTGGCACACAGTGTGGATGAGAGACTGCAAGTTACTCATCCTACTCTGCTCCCAGAAATATCCATTTGAAATTATTCCCATTGTCTTTCGGAGATGCAGACTGGGGAAACTGCCCCTTGGAAAAGGAGCAGTGATGAACTCACGTGTACTTTGCATCAGCTGCTGGTCTTTAGTTTCTGCCATGTGCTGAAAGTATTGGAGAGCTGCTGCACCCTCCATGTGTCTGTGAGGGGAGCAGAGACCCTGGGGAAGGCCCTGAGTTCGAGGTTTCCAGAAGCTGGTGGCAAAATTCCCAGCAAGAGAGCCACACTTCAAATCCTGCTTCCCCCTTGCTCCCTCCAAAGTCACACCTGCCCCTGGGAAACCTGTGACAGTGTTTGTGCAGTCAGGGATGAGAACAAAGGGGGTTGTTAAACTGTGGGCAAAAACATGGGGGAATCTTCTGGACTTTTGTTCCTGTACATTCCCCAACTTCATCTGTGGATTTCTGAAGTAGCAAAACCTGTATGGAACAATCAAGAGTAATTCCCTTGGGATGGAGAGCAGTCCAGCTGCAGCATGTGACCCCTGTGTGCATTATCAGTATCAAAAGCTCTGTTGGATTTCTCCATTTCTGATGGGCAGAGGTAAGGTCAGATCAGCCACAAAACCCACAGTCACATCTCACAGATTTCTCCAGTTTTACTACTTTGGTGACTAAAATGAAACCTAGAAGATGAAACTGCATGATGCTCATATTGTTTCTATTTTCTTATCATTTCTATGTAGAAATACTATGCTAGGACACACAGAACTCCATTGACTACTGGTTACACACAAAATTTAAGTCATTAATTCTCAACATAACAAAAACCCTACTAGCATGTTTAGTTCAGGGAATCCAGCAAGAAGAGCAGCAGGGAAGAAAGAGTCAAGGACCTTGCAAAACTGATGCCCTGAAAAACTGGCAGTTTGGACTTTGCTCACTGAATGAAATGCATTTTTCCTTACATTGCTTCAAGATTCTTTGAGCATCAACTTTAAAAACATAGGAGAAAAAATAAATAAAAAGAAAGGAAAATAAATAAGAAAAAGAAAAAAGAGAAAGGATTTTAAAAAATGAAAAAGGTTGCCATAGCCTCAGGCAAAGTCAGTTTGTGTTTGCTTCTTATCATAATTGGTACAGCATCACTTTGGATATGGCTTGAAATTTGGCTTTGAAATATGACTCTTGAGCACATTGCTGAAGTGTACACAAATAGCAAAGAGGTTTTTCAGGACAGCACAATAAGGATGATACTGAAGCCAGTCATGTGCACAGACTCCAGATCTGCTTGTAGCTTTCATTTAACAAGGATTAGAAGAAGTTTTAAAACGAGTGTTTGAAGTGGTTCTGGGCCAGTGCAAAAAACACCATTTCTGTGCTTTTGCTTGTTTTACCACCCCACATCCCCAGTATTTCCAGGCCATACATCACAGCTGAGGGTGCTCACTGAGTGACTTTTCTCATGTCCTGCACCAAAGCTGGGCACCACACACTCCTAACGTGCTGCATGGTAGATCAGGGGAGGGCGAAAATATGTATATAAGGAGTAAAAACAAAAATGTGGGGAAGGAAACTATTTCAATGCAATGGCAGCAAGGAATGAGAGCTTCTTCCCACAGTTCTGTGACTGTGCAGACCCAGGCAGTTCTGGCACCACTCCCCATCCTGACTGAGCTGTCCCACCTCTGCCCCCTCCAAACCAAGGCTGGAAACACCACTAAGCCATAAAGCAAACAGCTTAAAACTTCCACTGAGCACTTCAAGGAGTCCTTTAGATCAGACCTCTGCAATTGGCAGACACACACATCAGCATGACCACAAATTACATGAGTGTGTTTCCCTCTTAGAGAGCCAGAACTCGAGCAGTAAGGCAGAAGGCAGCAGCAGATCCCGGAAGGAAAGGACAGCTTTCACCAAGGAGCAGCTGCGGGAGCTGGAGGCTGAATTTGCCCACCACAACTACTTGACAAGGCTCAGGAGATACGAGATAGCTGTGAACCTGGATCTCACTGAAAGACAGGTACTTTGCAAACCCTTGTGTCCCCAGCTGCTTCTTCCTCCCCCACAACTTCTCCCTGATGCTAAAAACCAGATTTGTTACTCGAGGGTTTGCTTTTGCAATGGCACAGATGTATTTTAAAACAAAGCCTCCACATTCTTTCAAACACCTTTGTTACACATTTCTGTAAGTAGTTAATAAATTTAATTATGTTTCTTTAAACTAAGAATGGACTTGGTAATAACTGGTCTCGACTGAGTTCTTGTTTACCACCATTCATTGGTGCATATTGATATATCATACATATGGAATGTGGACATCACCTTAGACTGTGACTAACAGGAAATTATTTGAATGACATGTTTGATACACACATTCTTCCTGGGTCAGGTGGTATTTTGAGGTGATAAGGAAAGCCAAATATACACAGTTTTGTGGAGAGAGGTGTTTCTGTTCTCTCACTGTCTTCTCAGTCCAGGTTTCCTTATCAAGGCTAAGTGGACAGCAGAAGAACTGCATAATTACATGAGGCAAATTAAAATTCCTAGAGCATGAGATTGGATGGCCTAGATGTTAAAAACACAGGAGAGGCACAGTGCCTTATTTGACAGTAAGACAGATTCTAGGCAAAGCACTTGTACTACCTTTGGGGGTTTCAGAGGAACATCTGTGTGGAGCATTTTAGAGAGAATTTAGAGAGATGGATTAGTCAAACTTGTGAGGCTCTGTTCACCTTTTCTTCTAGAATTCCACAAATCATCTGTCTGTTGATACACACACATATTCATAGCTCTGTTTATACAGCTCAGGCTGAGGCAACCAGTAATTATTTTCATTTTATCACCTAGGTCAAAGTATGGTTTCAAAACAGAAGAATGAAGTGGAAACGTGTTAAAGGTGGGCAAGCAGTGCCCCCACACGAACAGGACACAGAGGATGTGGACTCTGCTGCCTCCCCCAGCTCTGAGTAATCCCTGCAGCAACGGGAGAGGAGATGGAGAAAGTCATTGATCAGAATGTGGATGCAACTGCTTAGAATCAGCTACACCATGAGCTCACCCTGCCTGCCAACCCCGTAGCCCACAGTCTTTCAAAGGTGCCTGATGTTTGAGGTTACAGAGGCAATTAAAGAGCACGGGTGGGGGGAAAGCCAAAGGAGAGCATGGGTTTGGTTTTTGTCTCTCGAACTGTTTTACTACCACAGATGTGTCTACACAAAAAAACACAACAAACATTGAATATAAAACAGGAGTAGACTCTCAAACATCCAGAGAATCCAGATTGTTACTCAGCAAATGATAATGCAGCTGTATTCTCATCCAGTCTTGCCCTGGTCACACCTATTCAGTCTGCACCTGGACTTGACAATGCACATTTTCCTTGTGCCCTACTTGGAGAGAAATAAACACTTTGATAATCACTGATTTTTCTTTTCAAAATGAGTTGAACTCCTGTATGATTAGGCAATAAGATTACAAAATAAAGTGTGAGATTAAACATATATATACACACAGGAGTCTGCTGACCAGTTTCAGGAGAGATGGCTTTCACTGACTGTGCAAGAAGGTCGGTGCCTTGTCAATGACAACAATTTGCAGAGGGAGATTTCTTCCAAGCTTACTTAAATCCTGAAATTAAATTGCTAGATATCAACTTCAAATATTTTTTTCAAAGTAGTCATTACCAAATGTCCCAGCAGGCACAGCAGATTGAACTCTCAACACAACAACTAAAATATCACTATTTTTAAACTGCCACAGCACCACCAGAAGTCTTAAGAACACTTAAGAACATTTCCACTTGAAATTATCTCTGCTTTCAACCAAAACTTGTAGTGTTTCTAATTACTATGATTTAGAAAAGCACAGAGCCTGCTCCCATTTCTTTTATCTTTTTGTTTCATGTACTAATGCCATATTTTAAGCAGAATTTTACACTGGTGTACCACATTCTGACTATTGAGAATACTGAAACTTTGGTTTAAATATTTCAAAGGTAACCATTATTTGCAGCTACAGCATTCTGCTTTTCTTCCACCTTCCTCTGATGCACTGCTGTTGTGGTTGCATGTGAACTGTAGATATGCTGGGTACAAATTTGTATATCTGGATTATATGTTTATAAAGGTGTTAGTGGTAATTCCACTTGTAAAAGACCTCAAAATAGATAAATATCAACTTTTTTTTTAAACAAGGATGCTGTGGTTTTTTTCAAAGAGCTGATTACTGTATCTACTAAGAAAAAAATACATTACATTCCTTCTTACCATTTCCAAACTCTGACTGACAGATAAAAAATCAACAGTTTCGAGTTTGTATTTGTGCAAAACTAATTTAAAAGAATAATTATTTTTAAAAAGAAATTATTTTCAAATAAAGGAACTTAAGCAGTTTGAGCAGCACTGAGGAAGTGAATTAGGTCACTGTCTCGTTTCCTGTATCACAGTACTTGCTCCTACCCACTTTATGCAAAAAACAACAGTTACCCAAAACAAAATGCCAACAATCCTTTGCCAAAAAAACCCCTAAGAAATCAGCATCAGGGATGTCTCACCCAGGGCCTCTCCACCAGCTGTGCTGCAGTCACAGCATGGATGTAAAGCCATGTAAATCCTGTGAATATAATAATTACTATATAATTAGTTATAATATTTAGGGGTATGCAGGTTCTCCCTCTGAGCTAGACCTACCCCTGCCTCCTCAGATCTTTATGGTGAGGAAAAACCACCCTCAGCTTCCTGCTGGGACACTTGTGGTGAATATTTAAATGAGAGGTGGTACAGACAGGGAGTTAAGGTGGGATCCCAGTCACTCCAGCAGTGATGAGGGTGGACAATGACAGAACAGCATAATTTGGGTTTCAAACCTAAAGTTAAATGCAGGTTAATAATCTCACTACTCAGGTGACATAAAACTAGCTGGCTAAAAAAATTGCCTCTGCACAGATGAGAAGGTGCTACAGTTACTGTCTGTGTAAGAGCAGAAAATGTCTTTGACTCTGCTTCTTAAACCTTGGTGCCTTCCGATTTGACTTCTGACTAAACTCAGTAGTTTGGCTCTTGGCAAAGACTGAAGAAAGCTGTGTTTGGTGGAGATCTCTGGTGCTCAGATGTCCTACCCTCTTCTGCTCACCATGGAGCAGGAGTTCATTTTTATTTATATCCCTGTAACACCATAGATCATCACCTCCTCCCCACTGTGCTTAGAAAGTTTGTGGCCTGCAGAAGCAGCTTACTCTGAGATGAACATTTTCAGGCTCTTGGCTACTACCATAAACCAAAATCAGCTCCTCACCCAGATGAGAGGCTAATAAATCTTCCCTTCCAAGGAAGCTGTCAATGGTAGCATGTTGAATCCTAATTTACTCAAAAACTAATCAGTGGCATCTTGTCTGTACTCATAATTACAGCTCCTAAACAGCTCTTGCTCTGAATTTTGAGAAATAAGCTAAGAGTCACCTGTGAGATCTTCTTGTGCTTAGGCAGTTTCTTCATTAAACCATCTGCTCACTCTAAGATTTTAGTGTTTTGAGAAGGAACATTTCACTCCTGACATCAAAGCATTTGACCTCTGAACCTCTGGTGCCAAGAATCTCCCAGGGAAGGCCTTTTGTCTGGGAGCAAAGTCTCTGACCTGCAATTATTTTTCTCAGAAATACCCATCAGGCTGGATTCTCCTCACAGAAGGAAGGGAAGCTACCTGGGGATGCTTGGCAATGTTTTCCATGCCTTATTCTCAATAAATAATCTGAGCACACAATCAGCGCACGGCATCAGAGAGGTCTGGCAGGAACTCCCCAGGAAGCACAAGGCAAGCAGAGCAGAGAGACTTTTGCCAGAGCAAACAGCCCACAGGGAATGGGGATTTCTGTATAAACACAAAAATATGTGCTGGAGCCCTTTATCTCTGTGCTGCCTCTTCTAAATAGAGCAAGGGAAGTGCTTTCCCTCGAGTCAGAGACTTCATGTGCTCTTTTATCTGTCCAGCCAGATGCCAGTGGAGCAGAGGCCCTGCTTTGTTTTACGGGTTCTGGATCCTGTGACTCCTCTCTTGTTAGTCTCAGCTCCTCCATGCCATTCTCCAGCTTTAAGCCTCTGATTTTTCCAGTCAATGGAGCTACTAAAACTCCAAAGATAACCCAAGGCCAGCCCAATGTTGCCTTGAAAGTCTCCAGGGACGGAGTATCCACAACTTCTCTGGGCAACCTGTGCCAGGGCCTCACCATCCTCACAGTCAACAATTTCACAGACATGCTGTGAATGAGGAACCAACCCCTCCAGTTCAGGCTGAAACAGCAGAGCCCTTCTAGCAAACATTTTCCAGCCAGGGCTTTGGACTGGGACATATCCTACACGAGCAAAGCTTGCAAATCCTTCTTCCTGCAGAATTTCCTACACATGGAAACAAGCACACAACAAATCAGGGCACTTTACAGAACACACCATTTTTCAATTAGCCCGTTTTCTTCCCCCACCTCTAGCACTGCTCATATTAAGTTTCAGCAGCCACTATCTCATATTTTGGGTAATTTCCTTCCCTTGAGGAAAGGGCACAAGAATCATGTCTGCAATAGTTACTGGGCTCAGCTCGCTGGATCCACACATCTCTCCCAGGCAGATGGACAGGAAATCCACTTTCCTTCAGTGATTCCAGCAGGAGGGCTTTGTCTGACTGGAACCTGCCTGGTGTGGCTGTAAAACAACCTCAGGCTCTTGCCTTCCAGGCTGTATTTGTGAGTTATGATGGGGCAGCTTCCCCTCAGCCCTGGGTGCAGGTGTTGGCTCCCCATCCCCACTCACACAATGCCACATTGTTCTGGCTCCTGCTCGAAGGAGGGATTTTCATCCAGCACCAGCTCTTACGCCACTGCTCCCTTCCTCCAGACCATAATTGCTATTTTATTCTTTTAAATAACTCTTGGACAGGAATAAGCAGCCAGGGCTGTCTGGAGGCTCCTCAGGGAGCAGATTGCAGAGGAGATAATGGGAGTGAGTAAGAGAGAGGATGGTGACTTCATACCAAGGAGCTTTGAGTCGTGTTTCTCTTTCCTTATTAAAGAAGAAAACGTTTTTTCAAGCCTCAGTCACGCTGTGTAGCACAAAACAGACATGTGAATTGACAGGCTTTCTTACAGCCTGCAATTTTTAGTTCAGTGAAAGTTTATGATGGCCCAGGTTGATTTGTCACCCAGAATGCCACGTGTGGAGGATTTCCTACACCCAGGAATTCATCACCAGGTCAGTGTTAGCCCAGCAATGCTGCAGTTAAGTTGATGATTGTAAAGACACCCAAAAAAAATTGTTTCTTCCTTTCAATACTCACCACAAACATCCTGACACTTTTATACTTCCATCTACTTTTAATTCAATAACTTCCATCTACTTTTAATTCTCTATTTCTATATTTTGACCCTTTTCTGTATATCTACATTTCAACACTTTCCATTCTCTATTTCTTTCATGAGGGATGATCCAGAAAAGTGCTATAGATGTTGAGAATCTGTGCAGTTTCCAATTCAGAAAAAAAAAAATTATCAGATTTAATTTAATTGCTCCATTCACTTTTCATAGCTGGGGAGGACAGAGCCCTGGTCCCAGGGTCAGGATATCTCACAGATCTGGACAGGAAATTGTTTTCCAGGAAATAGAAGTATAACTCTCTATAATAATCATCCACAGTTGTTTCTGTCTGAAGTTAATTGAAAAGGAGATTCTGGAGAAAAGTGCAACTCAAGAAGCCAATCTTCATTCAAGTGTACAAAAGTCCAATACTCTGTTCTATGATTGTGCCCAGAAATGGCACAAAGCATAAAATGAGGCCTCTTGTTTCAAAGTCCTGGCAGCATGGACTCGTGTCAGGCTACTTGCTGTCTTCAAGTCACCTGCATGTAGCTGGATTGAGTTATAAACTTCTCTAAGTATCCCAATAAAAAAAATAAATTGATTTAAAAGAGAATAAAATAATGAGGTGGGAAATGCTCTGTCTCAGGGAAAGGTTTCAGGCACGTCTCTCCCTGGTTTATTTGCAGAAGAAAACACAGACACAACTGGAGTGTGTTTCACATTACAAGACTTAAGGGTTCTTGTCTGCACTGAAGTTGTGTTTACACTGCTGGGTTCCAGCATGAATCTGCTTTATATCCTGAGAGTGCTCAGGCTCCCTCACACAGCCCAGGCAGGAAGCCTTTAATGCACACACTGAGAGGACATTTTCAACTATTCCAACATTAAATAAATAACCATGAATAAAAAGCATTCTACTGCAATAATTGAATTCTTCCTGTGCCTTTACAAGATTTCTGGAAAAAACCAATCCTGTCAGAGCTGTTTCAAAAGTCCAAGAAAGCCACAAGGGAAACAAAGTCAGTGGAAATCCATCCATTTACCTCTTGCGTTGTGTAGCACCATGAGATTATTTTTAAGACCAGAGCCTTGGCTCAGAGCAGGCCTTGTCTCAGAGACATTTTGTCATTTAAAACAGGCAAGTATCAAGAAGAAAACCAAAATGGTCCCATGTCTGTACCTTCCTTCCCAAACTGTGATGTGGGGACCTGCCCAGTGCTGGAAGAGCACTGGAGAGGGAACTGAGGCATCTGCAGTCTTGTCTGCTTCAAAACTGAGCTCCAAGAGATTCATTATGGCCAACATTCTCTCCTTACTCTTACACTTTGTAGTTCCTTTTCTTTGTGCATTGGGAGAATTTTTTAGCCAGTAACAAGATGAGAGAGTGGCTGGAGAGGAAGCTGTGCCTTTCTAGAGCTTTCAGTGCACTTGATAAAACTCTCAGTAATACTCTCTTTGGTCAGCCAGTTTGTGGTTGGACCAGATGATTGTTACAGGTCACTTCCAAATGAAGAAATCTCTTCTAGTTGCAGTTGCTTTGACATCTTTCACACACATGAATATGTAGGAAAAATATAAAATATAATATAAAATAAAATATAACCATATGGAAAACAATGCAAAGTTAATAATGTTGGATTTGTAAACTGTGTGTAACTTCAAATATGGAACTGAGCTTGAATTTTCACTTTCCTTCACAGTTGCCAGGGCCAGCTTGACCAGCATTAAAGAGAAAAAATGAGGTCTCTTTTTACAGTCTTCCCTCTGCTGTAATTTCTTTGTGTCTCTGCCAGACTCAGGATGAGGTGATGCCAAGAAAAAGGATGAGCTCATTGCATTTAACGGTATGAGGTTTCACAAATAAAAACTACATTACTCAACTGAGAGGTAGTCAGTGGTATAAAACACAGTTGAAGGCAGGTAGTTTTAATTGGAAACAAAAAGAATTAATTAATTTCTCATGCTGGTTGTCATTAGAGAACTGATCTGATCAGCCTTCCTTAGGGATGGAATTTTAGATTATTCACCATTATTGTATTGTTACTGCACTTTTATGATAATATTAAAAGAACAAGATAAATGTTATTGGTAAAACAACATAGTGAAAGCAGTGAATTATAGAAAAGGGCCATTTGGATTTTGCTGCTTCTGGAATTTGGGGGTGGGTTTGGGACGGTCGGGACAGACGAGAGATCTCTGGAGTTGGGTCTTAGAGCAGGAGGTTTATTGTGAAAGGATGTGGGTGCAGGAGAGCTGCTGGGGGCTGCCAGGCACAGCCTGGAGCAGGGCAGAGAAGGAAGAAAGCAAGAGAGAAGAGAGCAGAGAGGATCAAAGAGATCGGAGAGAGCGAGCTTGCCGTTTACAATACAATAAATCATCTTCTGTGTTGAATATTCTAATTTTCATTAACCAATCTAGAACAAACTACAAATCTTATAACATTTGCATCCAGCCCATGAGAACTATTGCATTTCCATACAGTGTTATATTTTAAACCCTACAAACTGCTTTTTGGAGCCTCTGCCAGGTTGGTAGGGCCTGCTCTGACCCTTGGACCTGTCTGCAAGCAGAGGGGATTGTTTAATCCAAGGGGGATCACCAGCAGTGGCCATGCCATTGTTTTCCATTTGTTCAGTAACTGGGGTTTGGGATCTCAAAGCCTGTCTTCATTTCAATCTCGCTTATAGTTTCTACATTCTCAAAATCTTTTCCCAAGTATTCATATTTATAAGGCTTTCTTATTCATCTTCCCCAACACCTGCTCAAATCCAAGGTATAAATCTCAGCCTCTGGAACAATAACAGCACTTGCTACACCTTTTGGTTTTCTAGCATCACACTGAGCTCAAAAAGCTCTTATCCCACAGAGCACTGAATCCTTCTTAGTGCTGCTGTACCAGTTCAGCAGAATCTCTCAGAGCTGAGGAATCTATTGACCATCACCTCTCCAGCAGTGATTTCCCATGACCAGCCAGAGGCAGAGTCACTTTTACAGCTCCCATGCGGTCTTTGCAATGTGTCAGATGAAAATGAAGCAGCCTTCAGGAAGGAAGGACAGTTCAGGTGCCTGCAATGCACATCTGAGCTCATGATGTGCTTGACTGGGTGCTAGAACTTTGCACAAGGTACAACCAAACCATTTTGTGCAGGATAGGCAGCCACAGGTGTCAAAGATCACCTCACTCTCTCATGGGAGCAAAATTTAAACAAAACTCACAGATCCACAGTTTTCCTGTATCCTTATGAAAATCCTTTACCTATGCTGCCAAGAATGCCGTGACTCCAATCTGGAAAGCAGGAGGAAGATATGATCCAGTCTGTCTCCTTCACTCTTCCTGCAGCACAACTGGATCAGAATCCCCCGTGGTGCTCCCAGAGGTGTCTGCTCCAGTGTCTCACTGACACACAATGACCTCATTTGTTATGGCTGCTGAGAACTGAGAGAAATTAAATCCAGGGGCTGTAGTTAATTGGGGTCAGGTTGAGATGATTTATGACCTGAGGAATGTACTCACCCTTTACACTATCATACAAACAGCAGTATCAATTGGACTCAGCAGCCTTTGGAATCAAACTGAAATTGGGATTTTCCAGAAAATGAGCAGTAGCAGAGGCAGGAGCCGTGGGGGAAGGAGATACAGATGAGGCTGTATCTGAACACAAAGCCAGCTTCTCTTCCCACACCCTCAATCAGTGAACCTCCAAGTCCTGATTTATTGTGATTCAGAAGAGAGATGGAACAGGTCTATGCCAAGGAAATTTCATCTGTCTGGAATCTGACAGGAAGGGGAAAAAAACGTTTGAAAATTTCAGAGGAAGCTGGGATTTGTCCCAGTGTCTCTGTGCTCACTCAGCCAGCTCGTGTTAGCAAGTCAGGCTCACTGAAAATAGTGGCAAATGCTTTTCCATCCATCAAAAACCTCATAAAAAACATCAAAAGTGCAGCCCATCACCCCAGACAGCAGGAGCCTTCAGCAGGTTTCCCTTTGCCTTTTGCAGGATATCTTAAACCAACATTGTAGAGTTTGCAGGTCGGTTTCAGATGGGATAGATGAGAGATCTCTGCAGTTGGGTTGTAGAGCATGAGGTTTATTGTAAAAGAACGTTAATGTAAGAGACCTGCTGAGAGCTGCCAGACGCAGCCCAGAGCAGGGCAGAGACAAGAGAAGAGCTAAGAGCGAGGATCTAAGAGAGTTGAGAGCGAAGGTCTAAGAGAGCAGTTAAAAGAGAGGATTTAAGGAAGTTAAAAGAAGAGAGCTAAGAGAGCTGAGAGAGGTTAAAGAAGAAGAGAGCGAGCTTGTCGCTTACAATACAATAAATCATCTTCTGTGCTGAATATTCTAATTTTCATTAACCAATCTAGAACAAACTACAAATCTTATAACATTTGCATACAGCCCATGAGAACTATTGCATTACCATACAGTGTTATATTTTAAACCCTGCAAGCTGCTTTTTGGACCCTCTGCCAGGTTGGTGGGGTCTGCTCTGAGCCTTGGGCCTGTCTGCAAACAGAGGGGATTGTTCAATCCAAGGGGGATCACCTGCAGTGGCCATGCCATTTTTTTCCAGTTGTTCAGGAACTGGGGTTTGGGATCTCAAAGCTTGTCTTCATTTCAATCTCGCTTAGAGTTTCTACATTCTCAGCATCCTTTGCCAGGTATTCATATTTATAAAGCTTTCTTGTTTCATCTTCCCCAACACAACATCTTTCTTTTCTTTGTGGACTTTAGAAAAGGATTAGAGAAGAGTTGCTCTATTTTCAAGTTCAAGGCATTTTGTCACACTTCAGGAGTTGAGTAGTACATGAAAATAGAACTATTCAATACTGGTTTTCTTTGAAAAAAAATCAGTTTCTTTTTCTTCCCTAATTAAGACTCTTCTTCTTCATTTTTCCTAACTTTGCCTCCTGTTTTTGATGACACAAGATGCAGCCATTCATGTATCATTTGAATACCCAGTGAAACCAGTGACTGATGAGGTTTGGGTTTTTGTTAAGTGGAAAAATCATCTCTATTCTGCTAATGTCTATCAAAATAGGCAGAGAAAGTGAAGGAAAGAAAGAAAAATTGTTGTAATCCCAGGAGTGGTGGTTATAAAAACTCTCTCCACGGGTTTCTGTGCTTCTCATTGAACACAGTTTTGCTCTCACACACCTTAACCCACCAGCTCAGTGAAAGTGCATCAACCCTTCACCCTCCTGTTCCCTGAGAGTGTCTGAATTCCACAGAGATGTGAGCTCAAAACATGTAAAACTTCTCAGAAAAATGAGTGGCCATTCCAGGAGGGTGGTGGTGCCTGAAGGATTTTTCTGCTTTTCTCCTGAATACTTCTTACACTGTTCCCTACATTCACAAGTATCAGCATGCACACTTGTGATGCTTTAGGTGATAGTTCAGCCTGGTTTCATGGTGTTTAGGAGGCTGGTAGACCAAACACCCCTGAAACCACGGAGAGTTAGAGACCAAACACCCTGTTTTCGTGGGCCCTCAAGGTCTCCTAGTAGGACAGATTTTGTAAACTAGAAGTTAGCCCACCCAGGCCCCTTACTGGGCCCTCCTGGTAGATCTGCTAATGAGTAGAGTCTTTAATTGTACACTCGACTGGGGGGACGGGGCTTTGGTGCCGTGTTCTACCTGGACGGCAGAAGCCATGGAATGGGATCCTATTAAAATACCGAGGGAAACGACCCCAACCCTCTGACCCTGTCTGAGCCTTTATTTTCTAAGACCAGAAAAAGGCATCAGTGGGAAATGCTGTGTGAGGGCAGGGCTGGCTGACAATGCACAAACCAGACTGAGGGGAATCATCTCTGCTCATCCCAGAGCCTTCATCTGAGGGCTGGGAGAGCAGGAGAGCATCCCCTGCACTCTGTGGAGCTCCAGCTGCAGCACAGGAAACCCCAGGAATGTTCTTTTGCCCTTATAAATCTCTCTGAGTGGCTCTCATCTGTGAGATTGGCAGTGGCTGCAGAGTGTGGCCATCCCTACATTTGGCAGAGCTCTTTGCTACCTGCAGTTTAACTCCCAGGCAAAGCAGACTGCAATAACACGGGGTATTTATTCAGCTGTGCCTCTCTGGTGTGTCCTGGGGAGAAAAGGGATGTTCTGGCCTCTTTAATCACTTCATTCTTTGCTGGAGTAAACAAGAGGAGCCACGGGGGGTTGTCTTTGCTTGGGAGGTTCTGTTGTGCACAGGGTTTGCTGCAAGAGACACCTTCACTGTTAGAGAACAAAGTCTGCTCTGGAAGGAGGGAAAGATGGGCTGAGGTGATCACAGATCAAAAAAGGGACTGAATAATGGTCCAAACAACTGCTTTCCATCCCTACCAGCAGACCTAGCGCCACCTCACCTGGAGCACCCTGTGCTGCACCCAGGGTGGGACAATTTGTCACCACACAGACACTGAGAAGGGATCCAAGGAGTGAAAGTTCAAAGCAGCCAGGGCTGTGCTGAGTTACTGATGTTGGCACTGAGCTTTATCAGGGCCTGTGCTCCACCACCTCTGTGACTTTCAGAACCATTTCAGGGCCATTGCAGCCTCTGATGCTCTGAAAAGGAGAAAAGAGCTGCAATAACCTGAGCACACAGCAGAGCTCCCTGAGAAGCATCTGGCCGATGAGTTCACACTGAAAACTCTGACAAACAGAAGTAGTTGGTATGTTCTTTAAAATATTGTCAGAATTGGTTGGGAAATTTGTGTCTGTTTTCCTTTCTTGTAAACAAGCCCTGAAACACTCTCACATGCTGACAATTATAATAAGGAAAAATAAAGGTTTATTTCAAAAATGTGGATTATTGCTTTTATTCTGGGCTACTAAGAAAGAATAATTTCAGTTGATTCAGAGCTGAGGAAGTTTTTGCCCTGTTGCTGCCCTGGTGAAGCCAGAGGAAGGGTGGGATGTGGCTGGGCAGGCAGAGGTGCAGCAGAGGCTGCAGCTGCAGCAGGGAGTGGCTCTGGGCTGGGGGGAGAGGCTGCTCCTCTGCAGCTGCTGCTCAGGAGCCTCCTCAGCCCTGCACCCACAGCAGCAGAGCTGCCCCCTCCCCATCTCCAGGCAGGGCTCACACCTTGGCCAGTGCCAGGTGAGGTATCAAATGTGAAATGAAAAGTCTCTTTTACCAATATTTACAGTCAGGTTTGTTGTCTCACATTAATACACCCAGAGTCAAAAAAAGGAGATAGGATTTGCTCCTTCAGACCCAAGAGTGGATTATTGTATGAGGCACATTTATGTTACTTTAAATGGCTTTTTAACAGTGAATTTAAAATAATTTCACGTATAATACATATTATGTTTGTCTCTCTTTAGGTTTTCAGTGACTCAAACCAGCTTGTCTGGCAAAGCAGAATGAGCCCCACCCCTGCAGGGGCTTCACTCAGAAAATGTTGAGTGCTGAAAATGAATCCCTCCCTTCTTCCCCTCACTCAGTTCTCCCTGGAAAGCCCACCTGGCCAAACAACAGGACTGAACAGCTTTTTAAGGAAAAGAAAATAAAATTCTGATAAACTGGGATCATCTTTTCAGAATCTAAAGTTTTAATATAATGATTACTACAGGCAGAAATATCTCAGGTCCTGCAGCTCTTTGACCTTCCAGTCCTGTGGCAGGTTCTTTAGAAAATAAGTTTTCTCAAACTGTGATTCCATGGATTTTTCCCACCACTTATAAAAGAGCAGAGGTTACACATGTTTTTCACACAGAAAGCATAGAAGCTTTCTCCCCCATCCCTTTTCCATTTACATGTAATTTTAAAAAGTCAGAGGCAGCAAGTGAAGATAAAGGTAAAAGGGGCTGAGTGTCCCTGGGGGCAGATTTGCTGCATTACTTCCAATACTTTTAAAACTGAAAATGTGAAAACACATTTGACTGATACTTCTACTTCTACATGGATATTCTGAGCTTCTCTACTGTGATTTATGTGCAAGAATGAAGTCTATATTGATTGATTAAGATCTAGCTCTGAATCATGAATTTTCCTGGATATTAGACTTATTTTGCATCACTGAATTTCTCTTCGTTTTCAGATAATGACTGGAGATGGCCTAGCATTAAAAAAATAATAAAGCAGTTGAATCAAATTAATCTTAGCTGGAATTTAATGCATGGCATATTCTAAACTTTCTTATTTTCAGGAGTCTGTGTTAATAACTTTTTTCAAGATGCTTCTCCCAGGTTTGTTGTTATTGAATTACATTTCCAGGACTGTTGGGTCCCTGTTTAGTTCCTCAGGAAATTGCACTGATATGTCAGAAGGGACAAGGCAGAGATTCTGCTTTTTGTCTTCCAGTCTTAACATCAATCAATCAATCAATCAATCAATCCTGTCTGTAGATAGACAACAGAAAGCTGATTTTTGGACCAAAAAGAAGAATCCTATGAAAAACAAATTAATTTTTTCCCTAAATTTGGTTGGGTGGGATATTTTGAATGTGGGTGCCAGAAATCCCTTTCCTTCACGATGGTCCTGGGTCCATCACATTCACCTTCTGCCCTGCCCCAGGCTCAGGATGCCTCGCTAAGGTTTTTTAATTGCCTTCTTTGGTACAAAAAAAGCTGAGTGATAATTCTGGGCACACTGTGAATGCTCTCTTTGGCTGGGGGAGAGATCAGTTCCAAGTCCTGCGGCATGAGCCTGCTCCTGATTCCCTGCGTTGCTGGATGCTTCACAATCCCCTCCGAGAGCTCCTCGGCCGGGTCTGAGCACCCGCCCCGGGGCTGCTGCCGCATCCTCCCCTCCCATTGCCGGAAAATGACACAAAACTTGAAGGTTTTTTGTAGTTTTAGTCAGTCTTGGTCGCCTTTGCCTCGGGGAAAGGAATTTTAAGTTTCTTTTCAAAGGACGGGTTCATCGCTCAAGGCGTGATGAGCTGAACATCTCAGCAGACTGGGAGTAGCACAGAAAACACACAAAAGATAACGACCATTAATGAACATCAGCTCCAAAGATCACCCCTGGCATGGTCACAGACACCTGATCCGGGAAGAGAGAGATGAGAGAACCAAGGATGAGAACCTCATTAGCATCGAAGGTGAAAGGATCGATAATCAATAGGAAACCAGACACTAAAAACTGTGTAACTTGGGACCAATGAACATCGAACCAATGAATTTCCATGGGTTTTGACTGAATAAATATCTGAAAAATCTGTTAAAATTCGTGTGTCGTGGAATGATTTTCTCTGCACAACCCGGGCTATGTGTGGATGCAATGATTTCTGTTGCACATCCTGACCGGAATAAAACAATGCCTTGATTTTCTAACACTAAAGATGTTGGATTTTTATTTTCCCCGCAGTTTCGGTGACACCACCGCCGGTGCTGCCGCATCCTCCCTGCCCGGCCGCCCCCTGCTGGGGCTCAGCACCTTCTGGCCCGGCGGCAGCTGAAGGGTTAAAAGTCTGCTCCGAGTTTTTCGTGGCTCCTTTCCAAAAGGTTTCAAGTTAACACCAAAGGTCTCCCTTTAGCTTGCTCGCTTTAATAGATTTTTCCCGTTGAGTTCTCACTTTATAGACTATCATTTCCTTTTCTGCAGGGGAGCCACTTTCTGGGTCACTGATCCAACCAACTTAAAAGGGATTTCATTGATCAGATTTTATTGGTGATAACTTCAGCCACAATGGCACAAGTTGTTAGTTCCTGCTAACAGCTGCGGGTCTTGCTTTGCCACCCTGGCTCTGCACACTCTGCCACGAGCGAAGTTCCTCTCTGCTGCCTTGATTGCTTGCTAATTACTCAGCACCTTCTTTACCTTCTTACTCCCTCATTTGCTTTTGTCCTTTTACATTTCGGTGCCCCAGATCAGCTGCATGGTGAAGTGTTCCTGACAAAATCCCCTCTTTGCTGCGGGTGCCACTTCCCTGCTCTCATTTCTGTGTTTGCCTCTGCTCGTCCCTGCAGTCACACAAAAAACCTCCAGCTGCATCTCTGCACCCCAGCCAGCATCCCAGGTGAAGCTGGGAGAGCAACATCTCCAAAGCAAAATGAGCAGAGTGTTTTAAAGGACCTTTTTTTTTAAGTGATAAATGACCTGGCTGACATTGAAGGGCCCTCCCTTCACACTCCTGGCTTTTGATGCTTCACACTGCTGTGTTTTCCTAAATGAAAAGAAGATTGGTAGGTTGTGTCTGTTAGAAGCACAGATTGGTAATGAACAGGCATTTCTTCAAATGCCTCACAAAAAGGCACAGCTCCCTCTTGACCCCAGACAATGCAGGCTCCGTGCTCTGAGCTCAGTTGTTTGCTCAGCATCGTGTTCTTCGTGCTGCTCCAGCTGTGGGATTCTCTTCCAGCCTTCTCCCCAGTCCATAGGGCTTTGCAGAGTGATGGCCTGTGCATCTTTCACTACCTTTAAGGGGTACCAGGTAGAAATTAAGCAGAAATTGCTCTGATTTCTGCCATCAGAGCAATGAAGGTGCCAAACCATCATCATAAAGCAATTACTGTGATTATAAATACTACAACCTCCATTGCAGCAGAATTTAAGCCAATACTTTCCCCTTTGGGGAGCACTCTGCAGGCTCTAATCAATGATCTCCAGTTTCTATGAGAGATACAAACACCTTGCAGGTGAGAAACTGAGGCACAGAAGTTTCCAGCTCACCCAGATCCAGGATTCCTGCTCATCAGTGCCTGCCCCATCTCTCCTGCCAGCCCCAGGCACTGGAGAGCTGCACACATGCTCCTCACCTGCTCTCAGGGATGCTCTCTGTGACACCAGACTCCTTCAGATTTTGGATTTGTTTCTGAGTCTCCTGATGGTGCAGGAAGTGAAAGCCCAGTGAAAGCACAAGCCAGGCTAAAAAATGAAGGAGAAGAGGTGAAGCTACACAGTGTAAAATCTATGAGTACCAGCAAGTGAAGAGTTCTCTTCATAGATTTAAAGAAAATGACTCTTTTGAGCAGTAATTCAAGTGATTTGTAACTTGCTGCTCCTGGATTAATTTCCTTTCCTCTGAAATAGCTGCTTTCCAGGCTAGGAGCCCCATGCTTCTCTCTGTGCTAAACAAAGTGCAAAGGCCTTGTGAGAAAGGATTTCATTTTCTTCCAACTTCTTTAAAAACCATCTGCCCAACAGCCCAAGAGGGTTTACAGATTGCTGAGCACTTTCAGAAAGGAGCAGGAGCAGTGACTGGGCTGGTACAAAACTGCCTGGCTCCCTTGTCAGTGCCAGTGAAGAAACCTCTCTGCTTCTCCCATTCCTGGAATCCAATCCTGAAGTTTTTCTGCTCCCTGCAATCATGAGGAGCACGAAATGTGATCTTGCAGCATCAAGCTGAAGTAAAGAGGAATCCCCTGTCATTCTCTTTCTGTCCCTTCCCAGGATGCAGAGAGAAGGAGCTGAGGGTGACACTGCTCATTCCCTTTTCCCTACAAGAATTCCCTTCCTCTGCACTTCCTCTCCTGGGCAGGGATCTCTCTTTGCTCTCCCAGCTGTCCTGGTACATTATAGCCATGTGACAATCAATTAACTGCCCACTCTATCGGAATAAAGGAGCCACCCCACCTTATATAACTCTTTTTAATTGTTTTCTTACATTATAGCATTTTGCTAAACTTATTCTGCCATAATTCACATAATTTAATTTCTCAAAGTGCTAATAAAATAATTGCTTCCTTCCTGTAGACAGAGTGCCTGAAATGTCTTCTCTCGTTCAGAACATTATAAGAAGTGGCTGCCATGAATGCTTAAAAGGACTGGTTTATTCACCAGACTTGATACAAAATTGCGCTCTCCAGAGTCTCTGTTGTGTCTCAGGCAGCCACAAAGGTGCAAGAAACCTACCCAGACACTTCCCTGCATGCTGGGATTGCCTGCACTGGAGAAAGCCATCTGGATTTGAAAAGCATGGCAAGTCCCATGAGCAAAGCTCTGGGGGCTTCTGGAAATCTCCTGTCCTTATATCCTCCTATTGCCCTCACACAACAGCTTGGAAATAAAACACAGAATTCAAATCACAAGTAAACAACTCGTACTGCCAGAGATCCTCTTGCAGAAAGAGACTGAACAAAAGTAACCTTTGTGATCTACATGTTCAGGCTTGAGAAAGAGAATTTCCTATGAGGAGGAGATTCAGTGCATTTCAGACTCTGGTCAATAATCCATGAGTGCAATTCAGATTTCCCTACACTTCTGCCAATCACACCCACCCTGTTTCTGGGAATATGGGCTGATTGTGCCAGATCCAGTTTAGGGCACAACCTTTCTTTTCTGTGATTTTTGTCTCTAAATGAATTAGGATGGATCCAAACCATGGAAAGGTTCCTGGGGGATGAGCAGCAAAATGAGAACCCAGAGTTCTGCAGGGCAGGGCAGGGCAGGGCACAGGATGCTGGGCTGCATCAACCAGGGCATCACCAGAGAGCCAGAGCAGTCATTGTCTCTCTCAACACTTCACAGGCCATGCCTGGAATGCAGTTTTGATCACTGCTATATAAAAAAAAAAAGATGTGGACAGGTTGGAAAGGGTCCAGAGTGGGGCCACAGAGATGATCCAAAGCCTGGAAAGCTGCCACATGAGGAAAGGCTGAGAACTGGGTGTTTTAATTCTTGAAGGGGTGAAAGGCTTAAGGGAAACCTTATGGGAGTGTTCCAGTGTTGTGGATCACAGCTCCAGCAGGCAGAAAGGTCAGAGATGGACACGTGAGGAAGGGGATTGCAGAGTATCCTGCACATCACCCAGTCACAACTCACATTTTCTGCTTCTGCCCAGCACCCCTCTGCAGGCAGGGGCTCACACACTCCTTTAGCACTCTTGCTCATTACATTGATTGGGAAAATCCTCGTTAGGATTCTGGCCTAAGCCAGAGTGGATGGAAGATCACACAAACTTCAAAGGCAAAGCCTTTGCCAGCAGCCTCATCAGCTGCACAGGCTCCAAATTCCATGGCCTGGATGGGATTAACAAGAGGCTGCTGCAGGGACAGCAAAGCTGAGAGGTCATTGATAGGTCACAATGTCACTGAAACATATCCAATAAAAAACCAAATAGTGAGAACTGTGTAACTTGGGACCAATGAGCACTGAACCAGTGAATTTCTATGGGGTTTGACTGTAGAAGGATCCGAAAAATCAAATAAAATTCATGTATCATGGGATGATTTTCTCTCACAATCCAGGCTATGTGTGGATGAAATTATTTCTGTTGCACATCCTGGCCAGAATAAAGTAAAGCCTTGATTCTCTAACACTAAAAATGTTGTTGAAGAGTTTTCTTGTCCTTCCTGCAGTTCTGATGACAGCAAGGGCTTGACCTTCGCTCAGGCTTTTCACATCCAAGTGAGGGCAGTGTGGTTTGTGCTACTGGAAAGCAGCAGAAACACAGACAAGGTGTTTTCTCTGAGTGAAACCCAGAGAGAATCTGCACACACAACCCCCAGCCCCTTCCTTGCACAGTGCCAGCAGCTGGGCTGAGCTGGAGCTGCACACAGAGCTGGGCAGGTGTTTGCAGTGCAGGATTTCTGTGTTTGCTCGGGAATTGCATCACCTCACAAGGCAAAGATCACCGGGAACAAAAGGCAATTCTAGACCCTGCACCTCACTCGTGTATTCCTGTCCGAGGACCAACGGGGGATTGAGGAGCAGCTGGGCTCGTTTCATGCCTGATGTTAAGAAACCTGAGCTCCTCATCCAGCTGTTTGTTATTATTTTTATGAAGCTGCAGGTCTGTTCATGCTCCTTTCTGCAGCACAGGGAGGTTTTTTTCCACTTTCAGTTGTGTCACTTTCGAAGACATTTGTAATTTGATCGTGTCTGTGTCAGCATCTCTGTCTGAGAGCTTTGCATTGCACCAACCACAGCTGCTGGGGAGTGCAGGGGATGCAGCTGAAATTCAGGGTTGGGTTCTCTCAAAGCCTTACAATGGATGGAAACAACTGAATCTTGGGGATGGACACAGGAGGAGGATCAGGCACAAAATTCAATTGGTGACTAAGAAAATTAACTATAAATCCAGGGTGAAAACACCTCAGGCAGTGTGTGTTACAATGATGGGATAGATGTGTTGCTAATACTTTGTGAGAATCAACTCTCTGGTTTAGGCATCACTTCTGAGCTCCTCACACACTCCACACCTCAAGAAAGAAAAAATTGAAGGCAATTAATCACCCTGAACATTAATTGCTTACATTTGATTTGCCAGCCTTTGGAAACAAATGTGACATAGAAATAGAAACAGTCATTGATGGTATTGACAGCACATCTCTGTCAGAGAAAAAATAAATTAAAAAATAGCGTTACTGCCTGGCTGGTACAAATGAGGAGCAGAAAGGATCACCTGGATTTCCAAACTGCTTCTCAGAGAGGACTCTGGGTGCTGCTGGATGAAGCAGTCCAAGATTTTGTCAGCAGATTATACCTAAAGGATTGTTTTGGTGCAATTGAAACTTTATACAGCTTTGTCCCACAAGATTAAAGATGGCCAATCAAATATATTAATATAAAAATAAATGATTTATTGATTAGACTGAAAGAAGTTAATCAGAATTATTTACTACGTGGTATGGATAGCTGTAACTACTCGTACAGCAGAGTGCACTGTTTTTGAACCAATATTGAATATTACATTAAAGCTGGCCAAAACAATTGTGAAGGTGAGATTGATGTTACTCACCCAGACCAACAACTGTGGGCAAATCTCTTTCACTCAGCCTTCAAGGAGTGAGCTTGAGTCATCCCCACTCAGGGGAGGAATTCCCACCCCCATTCTGGGGAGGTGTCAGAAGAGCTGCTGTCCAAAAGTGGGGCTGGGTTCTTACAGTGCAAAGTCCCCAGGCCATCTGTCAGCTCAGCGGGTAAAAATATCTGTAATGTCACCTGCTGGTTCCTTTATCAGGGACTTCAGCAGCTCTGCCACGTCCTCACCTCACTGTCAGGGTGTTTGAGTTCACAGTCAGGCAGGTTTCAGCATTACCCAACACCAAAAGCAGTGTGAGTCCCTCCCTCCTCCATTCCCCACTGCCAGGTTTGCAAATACAATGAAATTTGAGTTGTTTTACCCCACTCCAGGCAGAGCATCCTGCCACAGGTGATGGCTCCACCGCTGTCCTGGGCAGGTTCCAATTCCTGACAATGCTTTCAATGAAGGAATTTCTCCTGATATCCAATTGAAACCTCCCCTGCACAGCTCGAGCCTGTTTCCTCTGTCCCATCACTTCTGCTTGGGAGAAGGGCTGAACCCTGAGCTCACTACAACCTCCTGTCAGGCACTTGGAGAGAGTGGGAAGGTTCCCCTGACCCTCATTTTCTGCAGGATGAGCCCACCCAACTCCCTCAGCTTCTCCTTGTCATAGTTGTGTTCTAGGGAGACTCCAGTCCCTCTGCACAGTGACAGAGGAGTGAAAGGACAGCAATAACGAGGCCTGGGGCTCCTCAGCCATCAGCATTCCTGTTCCTGCAGTTGGATGGGAAATTAGAACATCACAGAGTAAACAAATCTTACAGGAGAAAATCCCATCCTGTCTGGAGCTCAGAGCACAGCCAGGATTGGAGTCAGAGCTCGGTAACAAAGTTTCTGTTATCTCTTAACCAGGAAATGCAGCACCAATAACTGAGTGTCAAACTACCATTTTTGCTGTGATATGTGTAGGCAAAAAGTGCAAAACATGAGTGTGTGTTGACACTTTGACTTTTAGTATGAATTGTGTGTTGTCACTTAGACATTTAAAGTATGGATTGCATAACAGTATCTGGGAGAAATATTCTCTCACAGTTAAAACTAGGTTAAGATTAACAGCCCGAATAAACAGCTACAAATTACATGGAGCAGAAACAAATCTGGCAAAACTGAAAATTCAGATTAACTCACATGCTCCAGTGATTTTCTCAAAGCAGAGTAAGGTGGAATTCCAGTGCTGCATTTGACCACATCTGCAGCGTTTGGGGGTGTGGGATCCGGTGCTGGATGGGAATTTCCTGACGGTTCCCACGTGTGGTTCTGCTCCCACAGGCAGAGCTGGGGGTCAGTCGGGGTCCCTGGCACAGTGGGGAGTTGTAACCTATTAGCAGAAAGATCAAAACATTGATCACATTGACTTAAACTTCACAGCCACCCCTTGCACAGCAAGCAGAGCAGGACAGCAAAACCTGGGAGGGGTGAGATGGAGAGAAAACATCAAAAATGTACAGTTCCATTTT
The DNA here is from genome assembly GCA_034509425.1 of Eopsaltria australis. Taxonomy (NCBI): domain Eukaryota; kingdom Metazoa; phylum Chordata; class Aves; order Passeriformes; family Petroicidae; genus Eopsaltria; species Eopsaltria australis. The sequence goes on from JAVTVJ010001768.1 coordinate 201,068, forward strand.
GCCTTAGGGATAACTTTCCCCTTTTCTTTTTTCCCTTCAGTACCTATTTCTCTTCCAGGGGATGACATTCCATGAGTGATTATCGGATCCCACCTGCCAGTAATTTTTTTTTTTTTTTTTTTTTTTGGAGTATAAAGATTAGTAAATGTTAAACAGCATCTTGGAATTTTAAAAGATAAATATGGAAAAAAAAAACCCAAAAACTGGATGCCTGCACATGGCCCAGGAGGCAGCACCTGGCATCTGGAAAACAAAACCACTTTTTTGGTGTGCAAATCCCAAGAGTAGATTTTTTTAAAACCAAAACAAACAAAAAAAAAAACCAAAACAAAACAAAACAAAAAAACATTAAAAACTTTTTTTAATGTTCTCGTCCCTTAACATTTGCATGAGTAAAGCTGATTTTGATAGCCAGGGCTTTAGTTATTTTCACTCCGGTTGGATGTGTGAGATTTCTTTCGACTCTTGTCGAAACTCCCCCAGAACAGAGCAGAAAGGACGTAAGTGAAGAGTGTCTGACAATGACCTCAGAGTGTCTGACAATGACCTCAGAGTGTCTGACAATGACCTCAGAGTGTTCGGAAGTGACCGCAGAGCGTTTGAAGGTGGCTGCGATGTGCGTGAGCAGGGGCAGGGCTGAGCCACGCTGCGATTCTGAGCGCACGGGCACGGCCCCGAGCAGCCGCTCATGAATGAACTCCGCCAGAATTGTATGGTTTTTATGAATGGGAGCTGGCGGTGAATGAACAGCGCAGCGCTGCCATCTCATTGGTCCCCCAGGGCAGAAACCCCTCCCATCACCAATGGGTGACGGCGGCGGCGAGCGGGGATTGGCGGCCGTGCCCCAGAACGGAGCTTCATTCACAAATTCCGTGGAACAAAGGAGTGGGCGAGCCGGGCCCGTGAGCCAGGGGCCAATGGGCGACCGGCGCCGGGCCCTCGGCGGCCTCGGAGCGCGCACGGGGCGGCTCCGCCGCGGGCTCCGCGTGGGCCGGGGCCGCCGGCGCTGAGAGACGGGACCGGACAGGACCCGACCCGACCGGACCCGACCCGAGCGGGGTTTGTGTCTGCGGGCTCGTCCCGGCCGGGGGCGGGCGGGCTCCATCCCGCCTCGCATTCCAAGTTTCGGCAGCTGCGGAGCGCTCGCCGCCTCTCCCGGCCAGCGGCAGCGATCGCGGTCCTGCCTCCGCTCCGGACCCCGCCCGGCCCGGCCCGGCCGCAGCGGCCCTGCCCCGGAACCGGCCCGATGCCCGCGGAGAGCGGGTAGAGCCCAGGAGGATGAAGGGGTACCTGGACCAGCAGGTGCCCTTCACTGTCCCGCAGGTGAGTGGCGGCTCCGCCGGGAGGGGGCTCCGGGCTGGCTCCTCTCAGGCCGGGGCTCTGCTCTGACCCCGCTCCTCCCGCAGCAGCCCCCGGGCCAGGCGGGGCCCGCTGCCGGAGCCGTGCTGGGCGCTGGGAAGACCCGCGGGGAGCCGGGAGTGCCGCCGGCGCAGGACTCGGAAGGTGAGGGGGGCCTGGGGCGGAGGGAGGGCCGGGGATGGTGGGGGAGGCTGGGCAGGGTCCGGGTCCTCCCCCAGAGCCTCCTCCCCTCCCGCTCCCCGGCACCGCCGTGCCCGGAGCATCCCGGAGCATCCCTCGGTCCCCGCCCGGAGCATCCCTCAGTCCTGTCCCGGAGCATCCCTCGGTCCCCGTCCGGAGCATCCCTCGGTCCCCGCCCGGAGCATCCCTCGGTCCCCGCCCGGAGCATCCCTCGGTCCTGTCCCGGAGCATCCCTCGGTCCTGTCCCGGAGCATCCCTCGGTCCTGTCCCGGAGCATCCCTCGGTCCTGTCCCGGAGCATCCCTCGGTCCGTGCCCGGAGCATCCCTCGGTCCGTGCCCGGAGCATCCCTCGGTCCTGTCCCGGAGCATCCCTCGGTCCGTGCCCGGAGCATCCCTCGGTCCGTGCCCGGAGCATCCCTCGGTCCGTGCCCGGAGCATCCCTCGGTCCGTGCCCGGAGCATCCCTCGGTCCTGTCCCGGAGCATCCCTCGGTCCTGTCCCGGAGCATCCCTCGGTCCTGTCCCGGAGCACCCCTCGGTCCGTGCCCGGAGCATCCCTCGGTCCGTGCCCGGAGCATCCCTCGGTCCTCGCTCAGGATCCTGCCCCTCTCCCCGCAGAGCTCTTCCAGGACCTGCGGCAGCTCCAGGAGACCTGGCTGACCGAAGGTAGGCTCCTTCCCCCAGCTTTGGGCGGTTTTGCTCGTCCTTGAGTTGTTTGCCTTGTGTGGTTTGTCCCGCTCCTTTCTGTGTTTGCTTGGCTCCAAACAAAAGTGGTTTTCTCAACCTTGCCAAGCCTGGCTTGTGTAAATGAAGAGGCTGAATGACACCATTGTGCTGGGCATTTGCTTATGAATGGAACTTGGCTGCTGGCCCGGCTTCCCTGGGTACAATTTTCGCTCCAGGCTATTTGTAACTGGTTCGATTTTATGCTAATTTGTCACTTATCGTTGTCGGTTGCCAGAACGTTGATATTTTCTTAAACAATAAAGCAGTCTTTTAATTTGGGGAACAAAATGTTTCTCTTTTTTGTTTTTTTATCCTATTTTTTTCTCTCTCTCTTGTTTTTTATGTAATACTTTGTGGGGCTCTTCCTGGAATTTACACACTTTTCCACTTTGGTGTCTTAATTGTTTTGACTTTGAACTTCAAGGAAAACTTCGAATGCCAGGGAGTCACGTTAATTCCAAGTGAATCTAGTTTTAAACACGGTGATTTTGCTCTAATTCCAGTACTACAGATGATCCATTTTCTAGAAAATTCAAAACACGTCCTCGAGTACAGACTCTCGATAAATACAGAAGTACTTATTGTGATCTAGGTACTTAAAAAATATTTAACAATAATGATGTAAAAATATTCGTGGCATTTTGAGCGGGGTTATTTCCTCTGATTTTACCACAAGTGAGGGACAATCTCGTCAAACAATTATTTTTTTAAGCCTTCAAAAAGTTATTTGGCAACTGAGTAAGATTATTAAGGAAAAAAATATCAAATGTTTTATGTTCGTTTGGAACTGAACAGAAATGAGGTGACATTGATCAGGAGTGTGAGGATTGTCAGGATGCAACAGGAATTACCTGGAGGCTGTTTCAGTGTTGAAACATTCGTGTAACTTTTATCAGAGCAGGAAAATAGGCCTTAATTTCTGGTCATGCAAGAATCCTGCCGAATGTGCACACACCCTCGAGACTGATTTCTTTTAAATCTTAGAGCTGCCAATAAATTTGCCTCAGAACTGATTTTTACTAGGCTTTCAATTTTAGATTTCCTCGTGTTTGATGATCTTTTTAGCTCACCAACCTAAAGAATTTGCGTGGAATCTCTCACAATGTATTTGCCAGTAGCAGGGGGGGTTTGTGGGATGAATTTGTAAATCCTCTGTGGTGGAGGGAAGGTCACACGTGGGCTCACAGCACAGGAGGGAAAGAGGTGCTCTGCTTTTAGCCAGGACTAGTAACTGATAATGCAAACCCTCTTGCATGCTTTTGGAATATAGGCAGATTTATTATTATTATTATTATTATTATTATGCTATTATTATTTTGCATAGTCCATAGCATCTAATCAGAGTCCAATTGAAATCTCTGAGAAATTCAATATGTTTCAATATTCTAGTTTATGATTTTAGTCTGCGTGTGGGGGAACTCATTTCTCCCATTGTTACTCCCATTCCAGACTTATAACAAGGAAAATGACCCTCTGAAGAAAAATATTATTTTTTTTCTGTTCACCAGCATGTCAAAATACTTTCCTGGATGGTGAAAATATTTTTACCAATGTCCTGTGTGTGTCTCCATGTCAACATCTGCTCATGGGATGGAGGCATCAGAACACTGGAGCACCTTCCTAAACAATGCAGAAGAACAAGTGAAAACATGAAATATGTTATTTATTCTTTTCCTCCATCACATTTAGTAAAAAACCCATTTATTTATTTATTTATTTATTTATTTGCAGTTCTTGATGTTACTTTTTAAAATAAAAGAGAAACAAACCTAGGAAGGAAGCAAACTAGAAATCAGCCAGAAATGTTAATGAATTTAAACCATATATACATCTGTATATATGTGTTTATATATGCCACAATATATATTTGTGTGATTTCAGCCACAAGTGTATCTCTTTTTTATCTTATTTTAAAATATTTTAATAGTGTTCATTAACATTTGATTTCTCATTCTGAGAGTCAAAGAATTATTTTGAGAATAGGTGGCTCTTAAAAGAAACACACTGAAAAATCCTAGGCCTGGTTACTAAAATCCAGTTTTCCTCCACCTTGTTTTCACCAGGATCTGGGTGTGAGTCTGGCAGTTGGTAACTGTATGGAAATAATTTCAAGCCAAATCATTTATAGAAGTGCATCAGCATTCAGAGGAACAAATAAAAAAATTCTTCCTTGGAGAAAAGTGGCACAGGCAGGTCCTGTGGTGGCTGCAAGGAGCAGATTCACATCTCCAGGTGTCCTCAGGCAGAAAATTTAAGTTCCAGTGCTGCAGCTCCTGGAGTTGTGTGGGGAATGTGGGGTCAGTGCTGCTGCCTGCAGTGTGAGTGCCTGGAACAGAGCAGAGCTGCTCTGGGTGTCTGGGTCGTCATCCCAGCTCTTCCAAGCGCTGGTGTTGGTTTGGGGAGGGCAAGAAAATTCCTGGTTTGCAATTGTGTGAAGTAGGCAGTGAATATGAAAATTGAAATCGTCTCCTGGCAAAATTCTCTTCAGCCTTTAGCACAGGGCTGTGGCTGTGTGCAAACATCACTGCCCAGGGGCTTTCAGTGCAGCCTTGCCCTCATTTCACATCTGTTCTGTGGCCTGCTGCTTTCAGTGTTTAATTCTCTTGTGACATCCCCAGTGATGCCTTGGAGAGCCTCAAGGCTGTGAAGTCCAAACTCTGCTCATGCCATATGATCCCCGTGATTTCTTCTATTTCCATGTTGCTTTTCAAAGATAATTCATAGAATGAATTTTCCAGACTTTTTTTCCTCAGTTCCCCATCTTTTATTGTTTCCATTTCCACTTTGTTGTCACCCAGGTAATCTGAAGGAGCAGTGAGTGCAGAGTGAAGGGTTTGGCCAGGTCCATTCTTTTCACCACCTGTTAGCACAGGGTTACTCCCTGGGGTTTATTTTTGGCATGCCTGGTTTAGCTCAGTTTCAAGTGACTGAGGTCACTGGGTTTCCATCCTTTATGTCCCTTCACTTTGACTGCATCACCTCTGGTTTAGAGCTGAGAGGGTACAACCTGCTGTCCACTCTCAAAACAACAAATAAACAAAAAAAATAACAATAAAAACCAAATAATAAATAACAATAAAAAAAATAACAAAAATTGTAGCTTTGTCTGTTATGTAGCAGCAGCGGAATTTCTTCCAGCAATGTGAAAGACTTTATGAAATAACAACAATCTGCTGCAAGCTCTCCCTTCCCTGCAGTAAAAGGGATGTGAAAGTAATTGTTAGAAGTAATAAAATATGGGTAAGGTCCTCCCCAAGGTTTCTCCCAGGACACAAATGCATTCATTAATCCCAGAGGGAAACTACCCTTAGTCACTAAAATCATCCCAGCAGAAAGCTCAGAGCTTCCTGCATGGATTTATTTCTGCCTTAGTGTTAATTGTACTGTGCAAAGTGCCAAAACTAACTCTTCCCTCCCTCTTTTTCCCCCTTCCTCTCCCTCCTGACAGCTCAGGTTCCAGACAATGATGAGCAATTTGTGCCTGACTTCCATTCAGAAAACTGTGAGTAGCACGGGGATGCTCAGGTCTCTTGGGGGAAGGGAAAATCCAGATTTTGGTGCCCTCCCCTGTTCTGTCCCAAGCACTTTCCCCCACATAAACAGAAATGAAACACTTTTACTGCTTGCTCATGTTTACCTCCTTTCCCCAGGCCTGGCCCTGCAGCACAGCTTGGTCTCTAAGCCTGATATCTTATTTCTTTCTCTTTTTGACCTGGAGGTGAGGAGAGGGATGGTCCCAGGTTTCACTGTGGGTGAATGAATGAGCCAGGTGTGATGTGACGGCCTGTTCCAGCCATCAGGGGCTGGAAAGAACTGGCAGCTCCTTGAAAATTCCATGCAGTTCAGTGTGCTGGAGAGAGCAATTCCTTTTTCCCCCTGAGACCCAGCTGACCCATGAGCATTTTCAGATGAGCTGTGTACACCCATACATTGAGAAGAGCTGCTACAGGGAAATGGGTGCACCAGGCACAGAGAGACTCTTTCCTCTTCTGGCCCTTCCTTGAGCCTGGGCTGTTTGCACAGAGCCTGGAGTGCTGAATCCACCCCAGGGGTGTGGAGACCACGGGATCAGGGTGTTCTCCCCTCTCTCAGTTTGAGCAATGCCCAGATCTGGTTTTGGATGGGTTCCTCTGCTCCCAAGGGGTCATAGTGTTCTCCCCTCTCTCAGTTTGGGCAGTGCCCAGAGCAGTTTTAGGGTGGGTTCCTCTGCTCTCACTCACAGCAGCCACAGGAGAAGCCCCAGGAGCCAGGTGTGCCTGAGGAGCAGCAGGAGCCAGAAAGAACAGGAGCATCTGGGATCTTACGGATTTATTGGTGTATTTTGATCGTTTTGAGCTCTCTGAGTGCTGGCAAGATGAGATTTTCTGGTGTGGGATGAAACCAAAGGCAGCCAAACAGAGTCAGGGCTTTTTTTAGGGGAAAGGGGCAGATATCCCCCAATTGGTGTGAGAATTGATTCTGGGGAGGGGTGTTTCCAATAGAAGTGTCCTGTGCCATGGGAGGCAGCACAGCCCTTTTTCCTGGCCCTTTTGCTGGCTGCTTGCTCCTGAAGGAACTCTCAGTCCTTTGTGTGAGGGAGAACTAGACTGGAAATGGCTGGTGCATGTGGGGTTCAGGTCACTCCTGAAATAAACTCAGCAAGGATGTGAGGTGTTGATGGATCAGGATGTTCCTTCCTATCCTCAAAAGCCATCTCAGTGCTGAACATGCCAGACCCAGAGCAGCATCATGGCAGCTTAAAGAGCTGGGAGTAAGCTGGTGATGAAGGATTGGAACCAGCCTTTCTAAAAGATTTCAGCTTTGATTTGGGGGTAGATCTTGCCCTGGTTTGAAAAGGTAGCCCAGATTTATGTACCTTCCTGGGGTTACTTTCCTTCCCAAACATCAGTGACCTCCCAACAGCAGCAGCAGAGCCCACAGGCAAAGGCAGAAGGTGCTCAGCCCATCCTTCAGCCAGGAAAACCTTTCTGAGGAACTAGGAAACAAGTTTTGTCCCCTGCTGGGTTTAATAAAGCTTAAGAAGTAACCACTCACATTGACTTCCTGGTGCTGTAAACTGCACCCCACATTTGTTATTCATGAAATTCTGACCAGCCCAGTAATATCCCTGCTTGTCTGCATCAGGCTCTTGCCACAGACCAGAGAACTGAAAACGGAAAGAAACCTTTTTACTTTTTTTCCCCTGCACTGTCCGTGGTGTTTGGGATGAGCAGAGCAGTCCTGAGATCCCGCCAGTCCCACTCTCAGGAATGTCAGCACAGCAGAGATTCAGCAAAGGGACACCTGCCTTTGGAAATGCCTGATAATCACAGCTCCCCATGAAGGAGAGAAGTGATAATTTGATCTTTCCTTTCCCTCTGCAGTAGCTTTTCACAGCCCTCCTGCTAAGATTAAGAAGGAGCCCCAGAGCCCCTCGGAGCCCACTCTGTGCTGCAGCCACGAGAGGCCATTCCAGCACAACACTGAGCAGTGCCTTTATGCCAGGTAAGGGGAGGGACAGGAGCTATTCTGGAATCAAATTCTCTGCATTATCAATAATGGAGGGTGTGATAACAGCCCTGGCTGTCTGCTGAGCACAGGTCAGCAGTGGTCAGCAGCTCTGGCCCCCAGCAAGGACAGCTCAGGCCTGTGAACATCAGCTCTGGCCTTGCCCCTTTCATTCTCCCTTTTATTCTCCCTTTTTATTCTCCCTTTTTTTTCCTCCTTTTTATTCTCCTTTTCATTCTCCCTTTCTATTCTCCTTGTCCCTCAGCCATCCCCACACTCAGCAATCCTGACACCTGCCACGTGCCTCTCCCCACTACTTCCTAAAATCTGTCCCACCCCTGCCCCCACTGCCTGCAGTGCCTGCCCCTTGCCTGAGCTGTGCTGGGGCTGCTCCAGCTCAGGCACCTTCCCCAGGCTTCTGCTTGCAGGGTTGTTGCTGTCAGTGGACAATCAGACAGCAGGGACTTTGTGCTGGGAGTTTTCTGTCCCAGGTGGCTGCAGGTTTGATGCACTCCCAGGTGCTGCCATGAGTCCTTCCTGGAGAGCTGAAATGCTGCAAAATCTGTTTGACTGTTCCAGTGCCTATGACCAAGCCAGACAGAGCCCCAGCCCAGGAGCCCTGACACAGCCACCCCTGCAACAGTTCCCCAGGCAGGACAGGACCTTCCTGAGCCCTGCAGGGCCACCCCACTCCACAGCCAGCTGTGGATACCTCAGTGAAAACAGGTGAGTTCCTGCCAGGAGAGGCAGCCACTGGCAAGGATTCCCTCCTTGGTGATTGAGGGAGGAAGGGCTGCAGTGTCCAGATGGAAATGATGCATTGACAGCAAGCACAGGATCCCCTCCTGTGGGACCCTCCACTGCTGCTGGGGTTTGAATCCACAGCCTTACCCCTGCCACATCCTGTGCCCTTAACCCTGCCAGATTCTGTAACTTTAACCCTGCCAGATTCTGTAACTTTAACCCTGCCACATCCTGTGCCCTTAACCCTGCCAGACCCTGTGCCCTTAACCCTGCCAGATTGGAATCATCCTTCACTGGGGTTCCTTCCTTGCCCCAGCCATGAGTGAGCTCCTACAGCTCCAGGAACAGCCTGAGGAAGTTTCTGTCCCTCACCCAGCCCTGCCCCAGGGCTGAAATCAGAGGGATGACAAAGCAGCTGTCTCGTGTCCTCTCCCTTCCCAGCTCTTCGTACCAGGCACCAGTGGAGATGTGCCACTCCTTCCCACCCCCCCAGGGCATGGCCCAGGAAGATCCCATTGCCTTCCAGTGCCAGGTGCCCAAGCCCTGCCTCCAGTACCCTCAGCAGGGCTTCAAACAGGAGCAGCACGACCCTCAGTACGAGCAAGCCAAGCCTGCAGGCAGCAGGCAGCAGTTCCCAGCTGTGGTGGTCAAGCAGGAGCAGCTGGATTTTGTGTATGACTCAGGTAAGGCAGAGCTGGCTCTTCCTGACTCTTGTGTGTCCCCAAGCAACTCCCTGGTGAACATCCATCCCTGCTGTCTCTGAGCTTTTGATGTTTTAGGATTTAGCTTTTATATTTTTCAGATCCTCTACTGCTTTAGTGCATAACTCTAAATCTCCATACCCTGTCAGCTGCTGTTCTTCCATTTTATGCAGACAAAACAATTCCTCTCCAGGCCTGAGACTCAAGGACACCCCACAAAGTATAAACAAAAGTGAATTAGGGGGGAGCAAACTGGGGGGTAAATTACTTCATTACCTGAAGCTGTAATTGGACAATTAACCCCTGATATGCAAATAAACCAAACTTATCTCTGTCTGAAAAACTCATGACCACTGTGTCATGGTCTTGAGTGTGGCCTCTGGAAGGCTTCTAACTGCCCAAGGTGTTCCTGGGCAAGCCTTTAATAAATACCCACTTTATTCTCTTAATCTTGTCCAGCCTGGAGCCAGCAGAGGATCCAGGCAGCCACTCCAAGGCATCACTTTGAGGCAGCACTAGCTCAGTGTCAGGAGCTTGTGCTGTCTGGGAAAGGGGCCTGGGCACCAGGGAACTGAAACAGTTCTGTAGCAGGGAACTAAAACAGTTCTGTAGCAGGGAACTAAAACAGTTCTGTCTGTTCAGTGCATCCAAGATAAGGCTGGGACACTCACCACACTCTGAGAAAGACTTTCTGATAAAGAGTTGAAAGCTTTAGCAAGGTAGGAGGTAGAGGGTGATGTTAAATCCATTCAAACCAGATTAAAGCATGGGTTTTTTCCCCTCCAAGGGAATAAGTAGCCAATAAGGAGAATCTCAAAATTCATGATTAGCCCACTCACACCATCAGAAATGAAGGAAAGGGTGTTTCCATTTTCACAGGGAGTTTTTGTCTTTGGGGGTATTTGTGAGCTGGAAAGTTGCAGAAAATAAGTGAGGTCAGCTTTGAAGAAATCATACTGAAAACAGCCTGTAAATGGCAGCAGAAAGGAAAGAATCAATTATGTTGGACCTTGTACAGAAAATCTGTCCTGGATCCTTGAGCACAGGGCCCCTCTGGGCACTGGCAGAGGAAAGGGGCTCTGGGGGGGCTCAGCTCAGTCCAGGTGCTGCTTGGTGCCCCTTGCAGAATCAGCTTCCCCCTGCTATTCCCATAGGAACAAGGCACAGAGAACAGGGATTTCAGGGGAGAAAAAAGTTTATAATACCAAAAATACCTCTCTAGATGCCAGATCCACCACGTGATCCTCTTATTTTTCCACAAGGAATGAATCTTATTTTTGTGGCAGACCTGTCCAGAGACTCACTGCCCTGAGATCACAACACTCTCTTCCAGAGGGAATGTTACTTCTGGTTTCCTGGTATTTTAATGGACATCTTGAATTGTTTCCTTTAGCAGAAACAAGCACATAAATAAAAAGCTCCTATGAGGTATCACTGTGGTGATATTGATGTTACACTTTCACTGGGTCCTTCTGTCCAGAAAATGTGCAAACCCAGAAAAATGCTTTTCGTGAGAGTAGTTTATGATTGTAATAACACCCAGTGGGTCAGCTCAGAGTTCTCTTCCCTCAGCATCAGCAAAATATCTGCTGGAAGCAATGGCCAGGCACAGGTGTGGGAGAGAAACCTTTCCAAAGCTCCCAGTTACAGCCTCTGTTCCAGCTGTGTACAGTAAATAAATTTGACTCAGAAAACACAGAATACAGAGGACACGAATTGCAGTGCACAGACAGCACAATACACACAGAATCATGAAAAGATTTTGTGCTTCTTTTTAACAAAGGCTGGTTTTTTTATTTTGTATTTCCTAAAAACTGTTTGTGAGAATGCCCCATCATGATGTGAAAAGGCCAGGGAGGCTTGAGACATCTGAAATGACCTTTGTGAGACTCTGCAGAAGCACTCAGGTGCTACTGCTCTCCATTTACGTCATCACAGTAGCCCTGGAAGAATGTAAAGCCTTCTTACCTGGGAAAGCAGCAGGGAAGTGTGCAATCTTCTTAAACTGAGATGAGAGAGAGGTTCAGATTTAGCCTGTTGTCCATGATTTTGTATAAAAGTGATGTAGAGGTGACTGGCTGCCTGTCCTGGCTGCTCTGAAGGAGGGTGTGTGATAGTGCCACAAAAACTTACTACTCTAATTGGTGATTGGAAGGACAATGCAAATGAAGTCATAATTACCAGTCTGACCCTAAGCCTTAGGAGGGCCCTAAGAGGACCTTGGTTAGAGAGCTGCCCTCACCTGCCCACCTTTGCAGAGCAAGATTATTCTGCCACTCGTGCTTTTGAAATGAATGAGTTTGTTAATTGTTCTGTAGATGTTCCTGACTGTCCCTCCATGTACATAAATGCTGAGAGTTATCCAAGCCACTCAAACACAGAAGATACATCAGGTAAGAAATGCAGTGATTCTTCTTTTCCCTGAGCAGAATCTCCCTCTGGGACTGCCCTGGCTGTGACTGCTGGTGCTGCTTTCTCTTTCAGGCTGCAGCTATGACAAGCAGATGAGGTCCTTCACTGATGATGTCTGTGTTGTTCCAGAGAAATTTGAAGGTTGGAGTGATGCCTTAAGATTTCAGCTTTTACATTTTCCCCATCCTCTGCTGCATTAGTGCACAGCTCTAAACTCCAGACAGAGTGGAGTTACTGTCTTCACCTTTTGGTCAGGCAAAACAATCCCTCAGGGGCTGAGATCCAAGGACACCCCACAGCCTCAGGCCCCAAAAAGTATAAACATAAGTGAACTGTGGGGCAGCAAAATGGGGGAATGTGACTTCATTACCGGACAATTAACCTCTGATGTGCAAACAAACCAAACTTATCTCTGTCTGAAAATCTCATTACCATTGTCCATCTTGGGTGCAGCCTCTGAGGCTCCTGCACTGCCCAAGGTGGAGTTATTGAGGGCCTTTAATAAATACCCTCTTTATTCTCTAACTCTGTCCAGCCTCTGTTCTAGGAAGCCACTCCAAGGCATCAGGAGAAAGAATGGCTTGGATTTTTGGTGTAAGATAACCTTTGGTGTAAGTTATTCATCATCTTAGGCAGCCACTTGTCCAGTGCCTACACAGGTCATGACACTGTGTTCTTGCAGTGTTCATATCCAGCTTTTTGGTATCCCATTTTTGAGCTTTCCCAGCAGCAGCCAGGCCTCCCAGCAGAAGCAGCTTAACTGTGATGTAATTGTGATTGATATCAGAGCTGCTCTTGGAAAAGCTGCTCGTGAATTCTGTTTCATGTGAACTGAAATACTCCAGGTAAACATCTGTGAAACTGTGAAATGTGCTGCTTTATATTTTTTTTTAAATCTTTTTCCTCGTGGTTTTTGCACTGTTATCCTCAGGAATGTCTGCTTTGTTCCTTCCAGCAGGAGACATCAAGCAGGAAGCCGGGGGGTACCGGGAAGGGCCCCCCTACCAGAGACGGGGCTCGCTGCAGCTCTGGCAGTTCCTGGTGGCTCTGCTGGACAATCCCATCAATTCCCACTTCATTGCCTGGACCGGCAGGGGGATGGAGTTCAAGCTCATTGAGCCAGAGGAGGTGAAACCATCGAGGTTCTCTACAGGCTCAGGGGAATCATCCACTCTTTCTGGGGCTGCAGACTCTCAAGTGGCTTTTCCTCTGCCTGCCAGGGGTACTCACTAGACCCTGCAGCAAGCCAAGGTTTTTAGAAGAGGCCAAAACACTTGAGTGACACAAGTATCAGGTTTAGGAAAGGCTGCTTGTATGTAAGGGTAGATCCTCAGCTCTGCAGTGAGTCAAATTATCCACTGCCTTCACTGCCCTGGGTATTTCACTCTCAGGCTTGCAGTGACCTGTGCTGTCTTGTCACGCTCCAAACTTGGGGCTGGCATTGAAGTCTGGAGTTTTGAACCCTATTGATTCATGAGAATCTGAAAGCAGATATGTCCTGGTTTATCTTTATTTCAAAACTACTTTCACTGAAGTGTAATCTCAAATGCTGCCATGTTCCAAAAATCCAGTGCTACCTGAGTATCTGGGAGATGTGTCCATAACATCTGCTCATATCTTGTTCCAATTACAGCTGCATTTTGCACTGTTCTTGCTCCATATCAAAATTTACGGGCACTTTCAGCACAGATGGGTTGTCTTGGTGGGTTGATATCAGTTTACAACAGGTTTCTGAGTCCCGTGGACAAAGCTGAAAATCGAGTAGGAAGGCACAGGTCTCTTTCAGTGTGTTCCCTCATGCTTGGTCTCCTGATAAACATGGGACCCTTGAAGATAAAGTGTAATATGGGATAAAGAAGCCCTTTCCTCAAGCTCTCAGAGTACTGGAGGGTGAGGAGCAGTGGTGACACCAAATGAGCTCTGTAGTGTATCTGTAGTGATAAAGTGCTGGAGTTCTACTCATGGTAAAAAGCTGCTCAATGATTGATGAGTCTATTACTGGAACTGTGCTGTGGTGCCACCCATCAAAAGAGAAGCAGCTGGAAAATGCTCTTTTCTCTTGGGCTGGGCTCACAGACATCCATCCCCAGAGTTTGGTGCTTTGTTTGCAGGTGGCCAGGCTGTGGGGGATCCAGAAGAACCGTCCAGCCATGAACTACGACAAGCTGAGCCGCTCGCTGCGCTACTACTACGAGAAAGGCATCATGCAGAAGGTCAGTTGGCAAAGCAGGAGAAAACTTTAGGCTTTAAGTGATTCTCCTCTTGTTTGGGACAGGAATTCCCACAGAGAGAATGTCCTTGAGCTGGCCAGGCAACCCACAGAATCAATCACAGAATGACTGGGTTGGAAGAGATCTTTAAGATCATTGAGTCCTACCCATGCCCCAACACCTGCAGTAAACCATGGTGCCAAGTGCCACATCCAATCTTTTCCTAAACACATCCAGGCATGCCAAGCTTGCCCTCCCCAAAATTTCTCTTTGCTGTAGTTAAATGGAGAAGCTGTGAAGGAGCTGAATGTAGGCAAGGCATGGGAAATAAAACAAAGGGGGAATTACGGTTTCTTTCTTTTTCTGGATGTGTCTGCAGTCAGGAGAGTGGGAATTTATGCAGCTTCAAGGAGATACAATCAGCCCTTTTCCTGGTGACAGAAAGGTTGCCTGGAGCTCGGTTCTGTGTGGTTGGGATGGTCTTTGGCACCCCCAGGGCACTGGAGAGATAATTGGGAGTGAAACTGTCACAGTACAGACTGTTCAGGAACTGCTGCTGTTACCTGGACACAGTCAGCTGGCAGCATCCCAGCTCCCAGGAGCTGTGCCAGGGGAGGTCAGAGCAGCAGAGAAGCAAGAGCACAGCACAAGGAGAAATTCCCAATGACAGGGCAGGCAGATGTCTTTGCCAGCCTTCCCTGGCACTGGGCAGCACTGGCAGGCGCTGGCCCTGGGCCTGCAGCACTCACCTGGCCTCCCCTCATCCCTGCAGGTGGCTGGGGAGCGCTACGTGTACAAGTTTGTGTGTGAGCCCGAGGCTTTGTTCTCCATGGCCTTCCCCGAGCAGCCGCGGCCGGCGCTGAAGGCGGAGCTGGAGCGGAGCATCAGCGACGAGGGCACCGTGCCCCTGTCCCACCTGGATGAGAGTGGCTCCTACCTGCCAGACCCCGGGGGCTTCCCCCCACAGCTCTACAGCAAAGGCTACACCTACTAGCAGTGCTGGGGGCACGCTGTGTGCAGGAGGAGGTGGCTGGCTCAGCTGTGGCAGCATTTGCTCAGGCCAGCACTGAGCTCTGGGTCCCTGCTGTGGCAGGACAGGAGTTCAGGTACACACATGGACAATCATCACCTCACAGCAGACAGGGCTCTGGTGTGCTTGGGATAAAAGTCTCCTGCTGTGTTAGGATGGGGCACGTTCTCAGCCGTGCTCAGGCATCTCCTGAGCAGCAGAGCAGGACATTGGTGCCTCTGGATGTACCAAACACCTCTCACAACCCCTCTCATTGCACAGGGAGGGTGTGTGTCCCACCAGGCTGGATTTTCCACGTGTGAGAATGCTACAATGCTGCTGCTGACTCCATTCCTCCAGCACATATCCTGAACCTGTGCATGACCAGAGGAACTCCCTCTGAAAGGCCAGTTAAGCCTTCTCCCCAGGATGGCTGCAGGACAGTGGTCACAGCTCTTGTGCCTTCCTTGGGGAACCCTCATTGTCCTGCATGTGCATGCTCCTGCCTTAGCAGCTCCTGGCCCATGCCTGGAGTTTCTGTATTCAGGCACTCTGAGCAGGGCAGGTGGAGCCCTTGGCCAGGATTAGAGCAGTCCTGGAGTACCTGGCCCAAAGCCTTTTAGGGGAACTACAGAGGAGCTTGACTGCACTGGTCTGGGACACAGGTCAGAGCCAATGCCACGTTCAGGTAGCAGGACTGTGGGAAGCAGCAAGGCCTGGGACACCAGCTCAGTGCAGTGTTGTGGCTTTTCCAAACTGAAAAACTTCTTCAACAAATATTCTCAGGATATTTGAAGAGCTGCCCATCCTGGGCTTGGCTAGAGAATTGTCTGAGGCAAGAGAAGAACCTGGTGGAGGTGTGGTTAAAAAATGCTATACAAAGTAACCTAAACCATACCTACATCTTAATATAGGAATTCAGACTTAAATTCCACAGATATTTGCATGTTTGAGGGGAATTCAGATGTGTTGAAAAGGCAGCTCTCTCTCTGCAGTCCAGTGCAGCACATGCAACTGAACTGAACTGGCAGGTTTCCCACAACAGTAAATGTTTATAATGGGCACCACATCCTCATTAGGAGGTGTTTCATTTTTTAATTAGCAGCTCCACATTCCCAGTTAGACAAGGAGCAGTACAGTGTAACCACACAGAAAAAGTCTGTTTCTGCTCCTTCAGATTGATGTTTCAGCTGCTGAATACAGAGCATTGCCAATCCTGCCAGCATGGTAGCCTGTCGAGAAAATTCTATTGACTGAAAGCCTGATTTCCCCTGATGCCTCCCCCCTGCATGGCTACTGCCAACCCTCCCAGCCTTGTCCCTGAGTGCAAGAGCCATGAAAGGCAGCAGTCCCTGCCTGAGGAGAAGCCAGACACCCAGAGCAGTCTGCTCTGCTGCTGCCTTTGCAGGGCCTGTGCAGACACTTGGTGTTCTGCCAGTTCCTGACCCTCCTGCCTTGCCCTGCACCCCCTGGCCAGCACAGTTCCTGTGGTGTCCCAGTGAGGGTGAAAGGGAACCCTTCCTTTGGTATAAGCTGCCTTTACTATTTATGAGTGTAAAAATACTATAATTAATAAATTGGTCTGTCTTTGGCCAGCACTACTTCACCAATTCCCTGACTGGTTCTCCTTTACCTTCTGAGCTTGCTTTGCACATCCCTTGGCACCACTCACAGCTCTGATACCTCCATCTGCAGCATGCCCAAGGACTTTACAGTATTCTTTGGGCTACCCCTCTGCTCAAGAAATCTTCCTTCCAAAACAGGATGTTTGTGAGCTAATTCACACATTTCTATTAAATTTTAGCTGCATGTTTCCTTCAGGTTCCTCAAGTCAGGGCAATCAGATCAACAGCCACAGAGCAGTTCCAGGAATCAGCAAGGTAAAATTCTCCTCATTGAGGGCAGTGACCTCCAAAGCTGAGGGAACCATAATAACCTGCACCCCAGGCTCTGCCCAGGACATGAATAACATTCTCCTGGCCCCTGGGGAACTATGGACAGTATCAGGTGAGAAAGCAGACCAGGAGAGAGGAAGGTGTCTGAGGGGAGTGTATAAGCTCAGTTCTTGCTGAGCTTTGGCTTTATGGCCCCTGTTTCCATCTCCCTAAATTAGCTTTAAGCATGTTTTAGAGGCACTCCCATTCCTGTCCTTTTTGCTTTGACTCTCCGAGTCCCAACTTTAAAACTTTGTAATTCCCTTTAATTTTATGACAATATAACATGAGGGAGAGTTCAGGACATTTAACAACATCCCTGCTCAGCTTTGTACAGATAGGTATTTCCAATATAGCTACTTTTCACTGTGAAACATTCTTCAAATTCACTGTGTAAAACAACCAGTCGACCTAATTCTCTTCATTTCAACAATAATTTTAGCAAATGTCCCAGCTTTGGAAAAAAAATAAGGTTTCTGCAGCTATGGAGTCAAATAAGTTTCATCTGTTAGCAACAAAAAAAATATTTTACAGATAGTTTGGGCATGACATGGCACCCACTGGGCAACTTCTTTTTAAAACAAGAAACTTACACAATTTTTACAGACATTTAAGCTGTAGCAGCTCATTCTATTACAAAAACCCAACAGCTGTGATGTCACCAAATAATCTAAGTGAAAATAAAGCATGGCACATTGTACAAAAGGTCTGAACGTCTGTAACCACTTACATTTCCAGATGGAAGTGTGCTGCAGGGGGGATGTGTTTGATAAACCGTTCAGCACCCAGGAGATGGGGATGAAGGGTAAGGCTTGCAGTGTGACCTGTGACACTGTCCAAATATAACTGGCTGTACAAACATATTCTAGCTGGGTTTCAAGAATTGTTCCTGCCTTATCCCAAGGACAGAGATACTAAATATCTCACCACAGATGACTTCAATAAAAGACAAATAGTTACACTGAATGGGAAAATGAATAAACTTGGTAAAACAGAGAACAGGCTGCTCCCAAAAAGCAGTCACTGTCCAAGAAGGTACGCAGAAATAAATCCCCTTTAGCAGGGTGAAGACACAAACTATTGCAGCTTCTCTTTGATCACTCAGAACCCAGTCAGGCTCAGACCAACCAGTCCTAAATGACTATTTTGTTGTGTTGTTCAGCCCTGTATCCAGACTTCTGAGTGTCAGATTTTGTCTCTTAGAGAGGGAATCACTAAAGTGCTCCCAGCCCCACTGCCAAGAGGCTGCCGTGGCCTGTGCAGCTGCAGCACAGCTGGAGTGCCCCTGAGCTCCTGCTCTGCCAAGGCTGAGCACCTGCTCATTGCACAGGTGAGCTCCATGGCAATGTCTGCCTCCCAGGACACTGGCAACAGTGCAGAAGTCCCAGTCCCACAAACACAAAACCAGCCAGAGTCCAGGAGAGGGCCGAGCTCATCGCCGGCGGAATGCGCGCGAGATCCTCCAGGCGTTGGGCTCCTCGTAGCGGTTGTAGAGGGGCTCCAGCCTCTGCTGCTTCTTCTGCTTGCTCAGCTTGGTTGGATCAGAAACCTTGAAGAAAGCTGGGGCAAACTCCACCAGCCAGCGAGGATCGATGGTTGTCACCTCCCTCATGTACTCCTTGGTGGTCAGCACCAGTTCGTGATACACCACCCTGGGAAGAGGGACAGCAATTGCAGTTTGTTCAAACAAGAAGCGACAAGGGTTGGAGCAGCTAAGCTTGTTCCTCTATTTCCTTCAGCAAAAGACTCCTTTTAAGCTGCAGAAGAATCATAAAGAAGAGCTATCCCTGTTTTCCCCCTCCTGGTTCACAACTACTCTTCAGCACGGAATTCGTTCAGTCCATTTAAAACAATCCTCTCCCTCTTCGACACTCAGTGTTTTAAACTCCCTTCCACAGTAAAGAAACACACAACTGCAAACTTCAGGCCTGGCCTTAGCTCCAAGTCAGTCTCATCTCTGCACAGGCACTAAGTTTTGCAGCAGAAAGAGACAAAAGACTTGAAACTTTTCTCACTCTGCTCATTGCTGAGAAATCACCCTCTGCTCCCATCTGTACTCCACAAACAGCGCACACTACAACTTTCTCTGCTATAAAGTCTGAGGAGAAACAGGAAATTCCATGCTATTGCCTCCCTTACCATTCAGGCTGCCTGTTGAAGAGAGCACTGGATGGGTGGATGTAGACAACTTGCTGGTCAATGAGTGTCCTGTAGCCTTCCTGGGGGTCCTTCTTGGCTGCATTCCGGAAGAAGCCGCTGCAGATGGCCTTCTGCACCCGAACCGTCGCCTTCCCACAGGACACCACATCCAGCTTGTGCCTGCCAGACAGGAGTCAGAGAGAAAAAGGTCAGAGCTCTCCAGATTTGGATTCAGCTAGCAAAATCAGTTTAGCAAATTTTGTTCAGTTATTACAGTGCAAGAACAGTAAAACAAAGTCAGCACTTGTCCTCCCTGATGTGCTCACCGGTCCATGATGCCCAACATCTGCTTGCGGATGTCCTGGGCCCGGCGTAAGGATCGGGCCTGGATGAAATTTTCATAGCACCAGGGATTTGAAAATTTATTGTTCTTCCAGGAGTTGTACACAGCCAGCAGGGTGAGGTGGTCACCTTCTGTTTGATGGAACTTGGCTTTCTTTTGATCAGCAAGTGCTTGTTTATCCTAACACATAAACCAGAAATCAGTCAGGTATCTACATCATAGAGAAAATCCCTGGACAATACAAATGACCCAGGCTGCTTGTCATTCACAGCATGATGTTTTAAACCTAGCCTGAAACAGGTGATACAAGATTAAGACAACACAAGATGTTTTATTCAATTTCAGTCCCTATTTTTGAAAGAACACATCGAAGTAAATGACTCATTTATACTGCAGGAAGCACATGCACACACTGAACTAGCTGGTTTTTGTACTGCTCTGGAAATAACTTCAGTCACTCATCAAGAAATGTGCTGAAGCAGTAGGCTGGAGCCTGGTGATCCACACACCTCTGCCCACTTCTCCCATCTGCACATGAAACATTAATCAATACTGCAGCTACACAGAACAAAACTGAAGTGAACAGACTACCCTGCAGAAGTAATGGACCCAAGAAAAACCTGATCCCACCACAGCAGAGCCTGCTGCTTACTGACTTAAAAGAAAGCAGCACAGGATAGAGGTGCCATGAAGAAATACTTTCTGTGTATCTGCAAATGCAAAGGCAATCTGAACTCCAGAGCTGGGACTAACTTGGTTTAGGCCATATGTATTTACTGGGAAATGCAAGAGCAATTCTAAGACTTTTCACTTCTAACTTTCCAGCTGCAAAGAAACCACCAACAGCACAGCTACAGGCCCTTAAATGAACATCAGAGGTGATGTACAAGCAAATGGTCTGACCAAGTTACAGGTTTCTTTTGGCAAATATGCTCATTCTTAACCCCTGAGGCATTCACACCACACCCACCCAGACTGTGACACTGCTGCCCCTTGGCTCAGCTCCTCACCTTTGGCCTGTAGAACACATTCTGCACAGACAGCATGGAGACAATGGTCAGCATCTCCTCACTGCACCCCAGATGCACAGACATGATCAGCATCTTACACAGCATGGGCTCCAAGGGGAATTCTGCCATCTGCAAGAAACGTTTCAAGGCATTCAGTGAAAAATCCTGAGTCTTCTCAGTGCAAAGGAAAGCAGTGCCCTTTCTCACATATTTACTTCCCAAAGAGGTGTGCTTGACCCAGAGTAACTTTACTGAACATGAAGCAAATTATTTGCCTGTATTCACTATCACAAGAACATCCCAATACTTACAGGAAGTTTTTAGACATTAATAAATGTAAATTGATGGATAAGGAGAAACACCAGTTGCTCCTTAAAAAGCAGAAGGTATGGAACGGTGATAAATGAAAAGCTACCAATAAAACACCAGGGAGTGACAGCAAAAGGAAACCAACAATGCCAGGCAAGGCCTGCCATGACTGCTCTCATGTCATCCCCTGAATACTGGCAGCCCAGGCAGTGTAAGAGATTATTTTATTTTGCCTACCCTGCGCCCAAGTCGAGTGAGCAGCCCCTCATCATCCAGAGCTCCCAGGGTGTAGAGCTGCTCCATGGCAGTTATGAGAGTTTCCATGGGGGGAGCATCCATGAAGTCAAAGGACAGCAAATCATTGATGCCCATAGCCTGGCAGGGATTGGAGAAAAGCCAAGTTAAAACACTCAGAAGGAAGACAACAAACTCCAGCCAGAGATGTAACACCAAACAGTGAGGCACTACAAAACTTTAGGCAACTTTAGCTTCATGTCCTTATCCTGACTGCAGGTGCAGCCAGGAATACACAGCTGCCTTCCTGATATAATGAAAATATGAAATTTATATATAAAGAAATATAATTGAAATAATGAGCACTGGCCCATGGCATCCATGCACTACTCAGATTTCTGCTCTGTTCCTTTGGTACTGTTCCACATCTCTCAAGCAAGATGATTCAAACTGAGGAGAAACACAGGCTAAATGCTGCTTTTGAGACTTTCTGTCTTATAAAGCAGTGTGGCCTGACAGCTCCACAGGGTGTTAAATATGTTCCCAGAAAGGGGAATGGCAGCAGCTTTCCCAGCTGTGACTGGGTTAATCCAGACTTCCAGAGGGATTGTTCACACTTAGACATGCCCAAGTTTGCAGCTCTAAACCCACTCTAGAAAAATGTTAACAATATAAATGTACCTTACAGAGGAAATGTTACTACTCTTGAGATTTCTGTTTCTCCTACCTCCTGCAACTATTTTGTGCAGCTGAAACTCATAATTTAGCTGGATATCCAACAGAGTAACCCTCAACAGAAGAACACAGGAGCAAGCCCAGCAGTTACTGAGAACTGATTTTGTTGAAGTCTCCCTTCCAAAGCACCTCTGTTCACAAGAAGGATCTGAAATTACAGCAGTTCTCCAGAGACTCATTTATTGAAACACTTACCATGCTGCCTTGCTACAAGCTGGTGAAACACCTACCTTCAGGGAGAGCACTGTGCTGGCCAGATTTGTTCTCTGGATTTCAGGCACATTGGTGGTCAGCATCTCATCTCGATATGCACGCTCTGTGTATAACCTGTAGCATTTTCCAGGGCCTGTTCTCCCAGCCCTTCCTGCACGCTGCTTGGCTTGAGCCTAAAGGTAACAAGGCACCTCAGTGAACAGGTACAAACTGGAACAGGTGAAAACAAGTCAAATACAATGGTTATTCACAATTTTACTTGTATTGATAGAAAGGTTTTCAATACAACACAGGGAAGTGTGTATTCTGTAGGCACAGCCTCAAGGAGCCTCATGGAGCTATCAAAACTGTGGTTTTATCCCTGTCTCACTTTTCTCACGTGTGCTTGGATGCCACATTGGCAACACACACAACACCCCTGGGGAGAGCCAAACACACAATGTTTACCTGTGAAATTGGTGTCACCACCAGCTGGTCAATTCCAGTCTTGGAGTTATAAACCTTCTGCTTCACAAAGCCAGGATCCACCACATAATAAATCCCATCAATAGTCAAAGATGTCTCTGCAATGTTGGTGGCAATGACAACCTGCAAATCACAGCTTGAGTCAGCAGCAGTTCTGTGTCAGGCTGCCAAGCCAACCCCACCACCCATCATCATTGGTATCATATGAGCAGTTTGTTATAGATGTAACCACTGTCACTTAATGTTGAGAGAAGTGTGCTCACAGGAACAGGAGGAGATGTTTATCTACAGAGATGGACAGGTTTTAAGTATCTGCCTTTGTTTAAGTATCTACTTAGTTTAAAGTTTGGGCAAAAAGGGAAAAGAGCAGATAAAATCCACAATTAAAAGCAAGAGGCTTGTAAGCAGACTGCACTGACTTCAGGGAGATTTTCTACCTATCACTCAGACACAGCCTGTATTTAGAGGAAGATCTTCCTGAGGATGTATCTCTAGATATTCACTAGCTGCTTGGTAGGAAATGTACCTTCATCCAGCAGGAACTGCATTTAGATTTTAGATTTTTAGATTAACTGAAGTTAATATATTTTAAAGACAGCATTAAATAACACACCAAGAACATTTCACACAGAGGTTTGCTACACCAGATGTTTCCATACATGTTTTCAAAGGCTTAGATAACTTGATATGTATACAACCAAAAATATGTTCTAAGCTGTAAATCATCCTTTCTCCAGAAGTGTATCCTTTCAGCAGTTGTAAGACACCCCACTATTAAAAGGTACCAGCAGAAGATGAAGGTGCACATAGATGAAATTACCTTTCTGCTCCCTGGTGGGGCTGGGTCAAAGATCCTGGTCTGCATCTCACTGGGCAAAGCTGAATATACTGGTAGGATAATTAACTCTGGAACATCAGGTCCCAGAGATTTCATCCTCTCATAGAGGATTTCACAGGCAGTGTCAATCTCTTCCTGGCCAGTTAGAAAGACCAAAATGTCACCTACACAGGAAGGAAATAAAAACATTCATAGAATCAATTCTGTTCAGTACAACTCCTGCATTACCAATTTCTATTCCACATCTTTTTTATTGATGAGGATCCCAAATTTTTGCTGGCCCCTGAGCAGCAACTCTTAGCCAAGAGCAACTTCAGTTTTTCACCCAACTTTTTCAGCATTTTAATTACTGTGTTTGCAAACAAGAAAGAATAGTCCTGACAGCATTTTGCTCACATTACTAACATGATCCATGACTTACAGAAAGTCAGAGGTCCTTAAATCACCAGTAACCCAAGGCCATTCTCTACTCACCTGGTGGCTCTGTTAAATGGATCTGCATTACTGTAATCAGACTGGCATCCAAATAATCTGTCTCTGGCTCTTTTGTGTACAGAATTTCTACTGGGTATGTTCTGCCAGGAATTGTGAAGATTGGTGCTTCATAGAAATACTGGGAGAATTTCACAGCATCCAGTGTTGCTGAGGTCACTATCAGCTTCATATCCTGCCGTTTCTGCACTGTCTGCAGGAGGACAAAGTTCCCAAGTCATTTATTGCCTTTGGAACTATTAACACATAGCACTCAACTAAAGTCAGACAAATAAAACCAGCAATACAAGGTGTTTTAATGTCTGAGTAGAGGGGCAGCTCATCCCAGTACCCAGTTTCAGAAACTTGACCACTGAGGTCCCATTTGAAGCCTCTCTCAGCAACATCACCACAAGAAAGCTTTTGGCAGAGAAGGATGAGCAAAGCAAGAACACTCCCCTGCTCATGCACCATTTGAATATCCAGGATGGCAAATTCTCACGGTTTCTGCTGCATTTTCCTTGCTCTGCCTTCACACACAGGCTCATTTCACCAAGATTCAGCCCACCAACCCTTACAAGCACTTGCTCTGCTTCAGAAGAGACTCTTGCAGCACATGTATGAATCTGACTTGTGCCACCTCACCTTTGCCTGTGCTCTCCCACCCACACAGAGGACACTGAAGCAGTAAAAATGCAATGCTCCATTACCTTCTTCAGGAGCCCAAAGAGCACATCTGTGTGTATGGTCCTCTCATGGGCCTCATCCAGCATGATGATGGCATACTGGCTCAGATCTGGGTCTATCAGGCACTCTCTCAGTAACATCCCATCTGTCATGTATTTGATGACAGTTTCAGGGCTGGTGCAGTCCTCAAACCGAATGGTGTAACCAACCTGGAAGGAAGAGTTGCACAGAAAGAGAAGTTACACAATTATCAGCCTCATTAACTCCCAGTTTGATTATTCACAAACTCATTTTACAGCCTACAAGGGAACAGACACATGGACACACAAGAAAACCAGCTCCAGGACTGATTTTTCCTACTTTTCCTCATGCTTATTTTGGCATGTTCTTCACCATGGAAATTTACCTCTTGTCCCAAGCAGCAACCAAATTCCTCTGACACCCTCTTGGCAACAGACATTGCAGCCACTCTGCGAGGCTGAGTGCATCCAATCTTCCCTCTTGAGGTATATCCTGCCTCAGCCAGGTACTGGGTAATCTGGGTTGTTTTCCCAGATCCTGTCTCTCCAATAACAATCAGAATCTGGTTGTCATGCACAGCCTAGGAAAGTTCAAAAAACACACACTTGTCAAAATTTTTAAAAATCAAAACAAACCAAACAAAATCAGCATGGTCTATCTAGGACTAGACTGAGCACCAATTGCTCTTGCTTCAGTTGACTCAGACCAAAAATCATGTAAGTATTTCTAGTGATCAAGTCAGCAACCTGTTTAACTGCTCAGCTGACTTATCCCTTGCCCACATGATCCTAGTATCAATTTTGACTTACATCAATAAATAATATCTGGAATGTATATATATATATATATATATATATATATAAAATCGTTTAAAATACATATTGTGAACTACAGTTCTGGACTTAAAATTATCAGCTGGCTATTCACCTGTCAAAAAGCTAAACCAAGACTATTTTAAATCACTGCTTGCTCAAACCAAAATGCCTTTTCAAGAGTCTTACTTGTATCAGCTGCTCCTTCAGTCTGAAGATTGGGAGACTCTCTCTCTGTTCAATGATGGAAAGCTGGGTCTTCTTACCATAAGAAGCTTTGTTGCCACCAAATGCATGCTTCTTCCACTCTGGGATATCATTTGGCATCATCCCAATGCCTCGCATGTTTGCAGCTATTTGTCTTCCATCCACTAGAAAAGGAGTAATTTCATCATTACATCCATGTTCACACAGCACAGACCCTGATGGTCCTGCTCCAACTGGCTCCATCATCCATGTCTTCTATTTTGTCTGTTTAAATGTTTTTTTAAGTTCCTACATGTACACCCACCATTACAGGATATACCTGTACACTTCCCTTCACATTCCTATTTCTATGTCAGTGGAAAAGCATTTCTTCTTTGACTCCCTTTTGAAGTGTGGCAGACAAGCACAGCATCAAGACATTCCTCCTGGGCTGCTCAAGTAGCACAAAAAAGGCACAGTTTACCTGTGCTCACTCACCATCAGGGAGAGGATCCACCCAGTGTGTGTTGAGGCCCATGGGGATGGAATCCATCTCTGCTTCTCTCTGGGCTTGTTTAAGTTCTCGCCTCTCCTTAGCTAAAGCACTTTGCATCATTGCAGCCTGGGACAAGGAACCATCTGGATTCTGGAAAGCAAGAAGAAAAGATTTCAAGCACTTCCATTCTTTCAATTATTCCTCTGTTGTCACTGCCCTTTAGAAGCATCTTTTGAAGATGCTTTAAAAATGTTACATTTTGTTTATTAGATTTCCAGGATATTTCCATCAGGCTAGCCTCATGAACTTCCACAGTCATAACTAATACAGAGCATCCTTACCCTGCCCAGGCAGAAGGATTATGGACACAACCAATGGAAAGTATTTCTCTACTACCTTGTACTTTCAAAAGACAAGAAAAAGCAGAACAGAGAAAGAATGTTCTAATGCTTATGTAAAATGGCATTTCAGTTCCATTATTACACTTCACTCTCACCAGTTAAGTTAGAAGCCATCTTTATTAGGAAGGAGCTTCAGTTCAGTGGTTATGTTTTTCAGGGCTCTCAGTAATGTGCAGGTGGGAAACAAGTTGTTAAATTCCCAAATATTTATTTCATTAACTCAAGTACATTGGTTTTAGCCCCGGAAATCTCTTACCTTTACTATTTTAATGGGGCTCATATCCATGCTCTGCTTAGTGTGACCTCGTAGAAATGGTGGCTCTTCTTCAACGAGCTCAATCTCCAGATCCTCATCTAAAATCCAAAAGTGACAATTGTTACAGGAAAGTTAAACATCTTTTGGGTACATAAAAATGCCCTGCAAATAATGCTTCCTGTGTATTCTTGATTATGAAGTACTTCAGAGTTTTAGAAGTGAAAATACTGCAAATAAAAATGCACAGGCAGGGCACATCCAAATGCCACTGAGGAGTGGCAGAGGAACCCTAGCTCCAAATGTACAAGATGACAGCAAATTGGGAGATGCTTTCTAGTTACTTCTATCATCAATATCATTTTGGATCAAAATACATCCAGAAGAACAGGAATTTACATCAGTATCTTTTTGAATTAAAATACATCCAGAAGGACAAGGAATTTACAACAGTAAGATTACTGAAAATATTACCTTCTTCATCATCAACTTTAGGAAGAATCCCAGTCTCCTCATCAAAGTCAGGAAATTCTTCCTTGGAAAGCACATTAGCTGCAATCATCTGGGAACAGAATGAACACAAAATGAGTATGTCCCCATGAACAAACAACTCATGCCTATGACTCAGTTCTGACAGCATTCCTGCAAAACAGGAACAAAGGAATGGTCCTGTATCCTGGCACACCTGTCCCCAGCTCATCCAGCCTCTGACCAAACAGTCCTTTGGTTACTCCAAATAGCACCAAAAGAGTCCCAAAGCAGAACACAGCAATTCAGAGTTAAGGAGTGAGCTACACAATCAATTAATCCAGGAGCTGTATTCTAGTTCATGAAGCTGTCTGGCACCTTTACTGGCTGACACACAGAGCACACACCTGTTTTATTTCCCATTTCTCGGGGTCTGAGATGCGGGTGAGGCGTTTCCTCTCCAGGCTGTCGTCCTCCACCTCGGGGGCGCTCACCAAGGACAGGTGGCTGGGCCTGTCTGGGTTCCTCATGGAGGTCTCCTCATTGATTTCTCCCACCAGGTTCCTTCTACGGTTCGGGTTCAAGTCTTCCCCGGTGTCTTGATCAACATCCTACATTAGATTGACTAATTAATTAAACAATCAGCTCTACACTTCTCCTTATTTATTAACTCTGGTGCTTTCTAATGCCAGTAACAGCCTGTTCACAGAAAATGCTGTTTTGTAGTTTTGTTTTTTCCAGCGGGCACTGCTGGGTAGGAACACCCTCAGGTACGGAACACTCTACCCTGTCTTGGCAACAGTAGTGATTTAGTTTAAAATTAAAGTTTCTCTCCTACTGAAAAAGGAAGGCAAACAGTAACAGCTTGAGGTTTGCCTTGCCTTGCCTCTTTGAAACCATGTCAAGCCAAGAAATTGTTAGGAATGCTACATCAAAACTAAGAACCCAGAGAAAACAAGTAAAAAGTAATAGGTCACTTAAATACAGAACAGCAACTCAGTTTTTAACTCCCACTTGAATGGTTATGTATTAGTTTCCATCAGAAAGAGTAAAAAATAGCAAAATGAAGAATAATTTTAAGAATTTTAGCACCTCTGTACCTTCATGCTCAAGCTGGTTTTGGATCCAGTAAAGGATAACACTTTGACCTTCACTCTTTGTCCTTTGCTCACAACATCAGCAACGTTGGCAACCCGTCCCTCTCTTCGCAGCTCTGAGATGTGGACCAAGCCCTCCCAACGTTTCCTGGGGGTGAAACACAGGGGCATGAGAGGAGCACTATGATTATTACACTGACAGTCCTTCAGATCACTCAGAATCCAGATTAAAATATTTTGCCATCAATTGATTGTTTGTGTATGTTCACAAACTGGTTTTTGTAACGGGAATTTTATAATTCTCCGCTATCAGATTTGTTTTTCTGAAACAGTCCTTTTGTTTGACATCAAAGTCCAGCAGACATTCTGGTAGCTTCATCTTTAAGGTACTAGCAGAAAAGAGAACTCAGCTGAAATGGTACCAGATCTATTGTGGACATCAAAGGGTACCTCAGTCCTTCCAGCTGCACAAAGCAGCCGAACTGCATGATGCTGGTGACTTTGCCGTTGTAGATGTCCCCGATGGAAGGCTCCTCAGCTGGTGGCCGGTCTATGTGCTTGTCCCTCCATCTCTCATGGCTCTTTTCAAGGTACTTGTCTCGATCCCTGCGGTCCTTACTGGGACTCCAACTCCTGCTCCTTGATCTGTATCTGGATTTCCCCCTGCTCTTATCCCAAGTCCTGGAACGAGACCTGGAGCGGGATCTGTGCCTTCGCTTCCTGTCCCTGCTACGACTTCGGCTCCTCTTCCTTTTCTTTGCCCTAACAAACACACAAACAAACATTACATCCTTGCAGTGGATTTCCACCTCAGGCCATGACAGCAGCCAAGACCTTCCCCCCAAACACACCAGGCACCTACCGGTGGTCGCTGCTCCTCTGCTTGCTCTGCCTGTCTGCACTGGGCATCAGAGCTTCGAGTTCTTTCAGGGCATCAGCTGCCACTTTCACATCATCTTCATCCAGCATATTCTGCAAGAACAGAAAACTGTTCTGCAAAAGGGCTGATACAAAGCCTGCCACAAAGAATTAAGCTACAGAATGATCATTATATGTGTATCTATTTAGAAAGAATGCAAGATAAAAGAAGACCAGACTCAATATGTGATATAGAAAAAAGTAATAAAGCTCTCTCCTTACTTGGCCACAATATTGAGAGAATTCTGCTTTTACACAGAAGAAAGTTCCATCTCCATGCCCCAAATTATTACAGAAATACAAAATGCAACTCCCCACAGCATCTGAACATAGTGTTTTTAATTAGTTTGTAACACATTGTCACTTTTAACATTATGTAAGGAAGGCCGGGCTACAAATTTCAAGTCACAAGAATTTCATCTTATACATATTCTGCAAAACAGTATCAACATGGCAATTGCTAACAGCTATTCTTTACAACAATGTGCAGTGAGCCTTCTCCTCCTTCCACATTTCTCAAAGTTCACATTCATCCATGCATTAGACAGAGAAAAAAGGTAGAAATTAAATGGGAAAAAACCCAAAGTTTTCACACAGTCACAAAAGAAACCTAAAATAACCACCTTACCCTGATGTTGGGATTGTCTGGCCTGCAAAGAGCTGGATACAACTCCCTCAACTTTTCTTTCTCTGATTTGGGTTTGACAACTGCCTCTGTTTAAAAAAAAAGACAAAAGCACAATGAAACACAAAACTTAGAAGTGCTACAACAATTCGCTCTTGATTTTTCTACAACTGAATATAGTTTAATTTTCATGTGAATGCAAAGGCTGATACAGCTTTTACAGAGATTCAATTCAAGGAATATTGTGTTACCTTCCTGTAGGGTTACACCATGGGTGTTACAGAAAAGCAGGCCAGAAAGGCCCAGAATAAGCCTTTTCCCTAGGCCCAGAGGTGACCATGGAAACACATCCAGGTCACCTGAGATGGGCTGGAGAAAAGCATTATGGGTTTGTGACCTTCTTGACCAATTGTGGGAGAATATTGTAGTTTGTGACCTTTTGGGGGATTGTTTACCTGTTACCATCATAGGTAACATCTGGGCAATACTCCAGATGATTGGGGGACACTCTGGGATGCATCTTTCCTCTTTATATGAGGTTATGTCCTGTTTGTGTGCTGGGATTTAAGGAATTTTCACTGTGCAATAAAAGGTCTTTGCACTTCTCCATCTTGTGTGAAGTCCATGCCCTCGTGTGAATACTGCACCTTCCCTCAAACAAAACTCTGATTATTAGTGAACATGTAAAAGACTGAATACTCTGAGCAGCACACTCAGAATGACAGCAGCAGGATTTGCCTTACAAGACTAAAACAGGAACTGCAGCAATCCCAGCACACTCTGAGCCACTGGCTCCACGCACCTTTGCTCGTGGATGGTTTTGGTGGAGGCCGCATTGTCTGGATGAGACGTAGCAAGTTACTAATGAGGGAATCCTGAAAAAAATCAGTAAGATGCTTTCAGAAATGACTGCAATATTTTCAGTATTAGAATGCACAAGTGAGAGTTTATTCACAGGACAAAAAAAACCCCTCAATTCTGAAGATACAGGTTGGTTTTTAGGAGTTATCACTGGACTTTGTATACATCCCAAAAAGGCGTAAGTTGAACCTGAAAATAATGATGACAATTTCATCTGAGTCACTTTTCTGATCACCATGTTTAATCACACTACAGTTATTCTTGAGGAATCGATAAACACAGCATATAATCATCACCATAAGATTCATGACAACATCTGCCTTCTTGAAACGTTTCTTCTGTATTTTATATGCTCAACATAACAATGAGCAGTTCGAGTCCTCAGGAAGATGCTTTTCAAAGACTACAAAAGTTTTTAAAAATATGAAGGGGGGAGGCAGGGGAGACAGAAATGTCAGAAGCTAATTAGTAAATAGTTTTCTAAGTTAAGAAAACCAATAATCACTCCTCACAACTCTCTCCTTAGAACACAAAGCTCTATAAAATACACCACAACAAGAAGAAAACATAAATAACGTCCAGGTCTCACTTACAGTGAACTCAGCGCCATTCTTCAGAAGAATTGCTTTAAATGTGTCAAACGTGGTGTTTTTCTCGGCAAGGCTTATCACAAACTCGGCTGTGAGGAAAAAGCATGAAGTAAAATAAAACAAGTAAGGAAAAAGGAGTGCACGTGGGGACAGAAGCTGCTGTGGCAGCCAGGAGCAGCCAGGCCCCTGTGGCTGCTGCGGGCCCGGGGCAGCCTCTCCTCAGCCCCTCCCTGGCAGCCCGGACCGAAGCGTTCCCTCAGCCTCGCGACAAGTTTCTTTGAAGAAAAATAATGTGTTTTATCGTCTAAATTCGAAAAGCATCCTTACAAAACACTTCCGGTCTCATAGAAAGGGCTACTACGGCCCTCCCCAAGCTGCCGGCCGGCCGGGAGCGCGATGCCCTCGGGCCGCCGTGCCGCCCGGAGCTGCCAAAGGCCGCGGCCGCCGCGCTCACCCAGGTCCTTGTCGTTGATGCCCAGGTGATTGTCGAGCTCCGTGCAGACCTTGGACACCAGCGACAGGTACTCGAGCTTGGCGAGCTCCTCGGCCGCCGCCAGCTCCGCCATGGCCGCCACGGCCGCGTCCGGGGCGCGCCGGAAGGGGCGGCGTGACGGGACCGGGGCGGGGCCGGGACAGGGACAGGGACACGGGCGGGACCGGGGGGACCGGGGCCGGGACAGGGACACGGGCGGGACCGGGGGGACCGGGGCTGGGACAGGGACACGGGCGGGACCGGGGGGACCGGGGCCGGGACAGGGACACAGGCGGGACCGGGGGGACCGGGGCTGGGACACGGGCGAGACCTGCGGGACCGGGGCTGGGACACGGGCGGGACCTCCTGGGGCGGGCCCTGCCGGGACCGGGGGTGGTGGCGCCGGCGGGGCACGGCCGAGACACCGGGCAGGCAGCGGAGCCACGGCCGAGACACCGGGCGGGCCCTGCCGGCGGCTGGCGGGGCTCGCCGGGCACCGAGCCCCGATGGGCTGTGCCAGCCTGGCCGAGTCGGCGCGGCCGTGTCAAGGCTTTCCTTAAGGAAAGCGGAAAGGCGCTTTCCGTCTCCAGCAAAGGCCGATGAGCTGGGGGTACCCCGAGTGTTGCGTTCGGGGGTCACACACCGGGCACAGCGCAGAACGGCGTGGGGAGCGCACCCCGGGCCTTGCGGGAGGAGAGGGCTCAGCGCGGGCCCCGCTTCTGTCCCCGGCCCTTCAGGCCCCCCTGCTCACCCCCTGGACACGGCCGAGCCCGGCCCAAGGAGCTGAAGCTCCCCCAGGACAGGGAAGGGGCTGCGGTGCCACCGCCCGTGCTGCTCCAGAGCCCGCGGCAGCAGCAGGGCCAGGAATCCCATCCCAACTCCCCAGTCCCAGGTCCCTGTGCTCGCCCGAAATAAGACACAGAGTCACATCTGCTCTATAGAATATATTATAAATTATATCATGCATCCATTAACAAAATATACAAAGCCAACAGAAATATATCTATCTTAAGTCTGAGCATACAGCATCTAAACCCTAGTAAAAAGGAACCTAAAGAGAACAGCATCTCACACTTGCCATTTCGATCTGCAATGAAGTGTTCCTCCTCAAATGTTTTAGCTTTGTAATTTATAGAACACATTAACATTCCAAGTACGAAGGTACACACGGTGACCATGGGTCCTGCTGGGTCTGACAGACCCACACAAATAACCCCACTACGCTTCAAAGTGACATCAGCTTCTGCATTGCACTCCTGGCCTCTCCCCTCCTCGTTCTAGAGTTGGCATTAGTCAAAGGATACTCAAAACAACACACCCAGGTTAAGGTGGAAAGTTACAGAAGGATCTTGAACTGGTCCACAGCACACAGTTGTACTGGTGTACAGAGAGATGGGAAACACTGCAAAATACTTCTACTGTATTTCAAAATAAACATTTAAGAGTATATCTCCCACAATCTATAAAAATAGGTTTAAAATGAAAGTGGTATGATACATTTGTTTCCTTGAACTATTTTAATGATATTTTATCTCTATGGGTACTAAGTCTTTTAAAAAATTACTGATAACCTGGTCAGCCACAATACTGAGACTGCTTCAGCTATATTGTGACAAAACAGAACACTAGGTTGAAGCAGGACTAATATAAAACATTCCAGAATCAATGGTCTCCTACTGCAGCAAGGAAAAATATT
The DNA here is from genome assembly GCA_034509425.1 of Eopsaltria australis. Classification (NCBI taxonomy): domain Eukaryota; kingdom Metazoa; phylum Chordata; class Aves; order Passeriformes; family Petroicidae; genus Eopsaltria; species Eopsaltria australis. The sequence goes on from JAVTVJ010001768.1 coordinate 234,168, forward strand.
TACTTGAAAGTAAGAACGTAGCCAACACTGTCACCTGCTGAGGGACTGAACTCTGAGGAGTCACTACAGGTACCCCACTGCACAGCAGTGTCTGGTGCTCATTTCTGGCCATTCTTCAGAATCAAATCTCTCAGCATATTTAGAAGGGAATCCTTAGATTTCCAAATTAAATATGAGCATCTAAAACAAAATCTTATGAGAAAAATGCATTCTACAGATGTGACTATGGAAACACAGGACCAGCTAGAACCATCAGAGGAGACTGTACACAATGCATTTTTCAAACTCTAATATAAAGTTGTGTTCCCTGCTTCAAGCATTCTTTCCATTCCTAAAAATCACCAAAATTCATACTCCAGGTCTGGATTCCCACACATTCTTGCATTTTTTTATGTGGTATTAACAGAGTAAAATATTTGCACTGTAGTGAAAAAGGTAATGGTCACATTTTTAATATTTTTACAAAGAGCCTGTAAAGATTGCTAGAAAGGCCTTTCCCACCCTTACAGTCTGTTTTTAACAAAATATTTAATATAGGTTATACTTCTACTGTTAGAGCTCTGGTGTGCACTACCATTTCTGGTTCAATTGCTGGTGGTAATTCTCCTTCATTCTGCTACAACAAGCAACAACTTCACTGCTATTCATCAGTTTAACTGCAGTTACACTTTCAGACTTTTCAAAAGTCATCAAATGACTTTCTTCTATGAGTAACTTCTTTTTCTTAGAATAATTTGTAAGGTTTAAATTTGTCACAATTACTAAATCCTCAGAAGAAACAAAGAAATTATGAGTTTAGGGCATCTCTTGTAAATTAAGCAGGACTACATTTTACAGCAGCATTTTACACTGGTTCCTATTCCAAAGCTAATTAAGCCAATAAAAAATTTCCAGCTGCCTAAAAAAAAGTGTATACACAATAAAATGGAAAGTCCTCATCTGGGTACAAAGTTTAGTTCTACATGATGTGCTGGTAAAAGGATTTGATCTGAAACTACAGATTTAAAGACTACTCATTTAACTATGAGGTCCAAATAATAACTGAAATTCTGGTATCCATTTCAAGAGATGCCACGAGAAGGGTTGTTTGACATTTCCATGAGGGTAGAAAAAAAAAAGTCAAATGCTCTAAGAAAAGCCAAAGTTTTAAGTCAAACCTCCAAACAGAGAGCAGCTGAGGAGCAGCCTGCTACTCTTGCAGTATTTAATTAAGAGTTTACTCAATGAAGACTATTTCCCTCTCCAGCAGGCAGGTTTAGCACCTACTGCACCAGTCTCTGTTAGTGATCTGAAGCAATTCAGTTACCACTTCAATCATGTTATTGTTGTGTTTCTTCAGCAGCCGCAGGTTTAACTGCCTGTCACAGAATCCCATCTCACACAGACTGGACAGCAGAGTGGCAGTCTGCTCTTCTGGAGCTGCAGGCTGCTGGAAACAAAAGATTAAAACAGGTAATTTATTTTTTGCCATTTGAACTAGGGGCCCTGCATTATGCTAGAATCAAATGGAGGCACAGAGGCTCTTTCAGCCCAAACTAAGCCATTTATATTCCCTTTCACTGCTCACTTACTAAGGTGAGTTACTACTCTCACATGATGCCACAAGAGACATGCTGCCATCCCTATGGCATGGACTTCCCAGTCTGCTGAGAGCAGCACACCTCAAAGAGATGCCATCAAACTTAACATTTTACTCTTACATGAAGTCCAATATGGAATATTGGTACTCTTATAAAACATACACCTGTTAAGTTTAAGGTTGTCATTTTGTGAAACTCACACAGCACACAGGAAAGACATTCACCTGTTCAATAATGGGTGGTCCAGCAAACAATGCTTTGTAGGCAGAAGCAGCAACTGACAAAGCTCCTTTCACAAGCTCTCCTGCAATGCTGCTTCCTTGAGGGTACCTGTGAAGAGACCAGGTGCTGCTTTAGGGTCAGTAAAGCCAAGGGTTTGTTTCAGTGAAATGCAGGTTGCTGCCTGTTGGTGCAGGACTGTTGGAGAGAACAGCCTGTGACCCAAAGGAATCAGCAATGTTTGAGATCTGAGCTTTGCAAGAAGCTCATTCCTTTTTTCTTCACACCTTCTATTAAATTGTGGGTGTGTGCTTCCCATGAAGTGACCTTTAAAAGGAGATAATTATTCTCATCTAGAAGAGAACATACCTACAAGAAAGCTGTGCACTGACACATCCATTCAGGGTAGGCTAACTTCCATTTGTTTTCTATGAAGACTTAAATTACTTAATATTCTGCTCAACATTTTGACTTATTCCTTGAGTCTCAGTATTTTAAGGCAACTTTATAGCTAACCTGTAAAATCCCCATTCTAAGAATCCTGAGATTTTCCAGAGAAAAAACCCCAACAGAATTTTAGAAGCCTTCAACTTGAGCTCTTAATTAACTTTGGCTTGCCAGTTCTGCATCCTTTAGATTTGTGCCCAAGTAGAAACCAAGATCTTATGAAAACAGCACATTTCCTTCCAGGAGAGAGACCTCTCTGCAAAATAAGGACTACATGAAATCTGTAAGCCAGAGCTTTTTCCTAGGTGTCTAATTAAGCAGTTCTCAGTCTGAAATAGTGTTTGTGAAGTCACAGCTTCACCTTCATTACCTTGGGTATTCTGAGAACTTAGTGAGAAATGCAGAAGATCCTGGCCCAAGATTATCTTCACCACTGGGTTCTGCAAAAGGAAGAAAAAATGTCAACGTGTCCAGTTAATGACAGTTGAGCTGAAGAAATGCAACACATACATAAAAACAGAAGAAAGTGTGTTTCAGTAGAACAGTAATACTCTGAGTTCAGTTATGCAGCCCAGGTATCCACGATTCTCACTGCAGTGACAGCAGTCAGATTTTCAGAACTGTATGACTGATTTATCAGTGGTGTTTAACACAAGAGGAACTGCTGCCTCAGTCATTGTAACAGCAGCTTAAACTCATAGCTCATTAATGCCACAGCAAGGTAATTTTCCAGATGCCTGTAAGTACTTTTGAGTATCCTCTTACCATTTCCTGTAATAGATGCTCTTAACTGATCCACAAAGCCAATTATTTCTTTTTTTGCAACATCCATATAGCAAAAGTTCGACACCCAGAGAAAAATTAAAATCTTTATTTGGTAGATTTCTGCTCTCTTCAAGAGTAACAAGACATCAAATTCAATACTAGAAGTAAGGAATAGGTGATAGCAACAGTCTGCACACCCAGCATTAAATACTGTCAATACCTTCTCTCTGTATTTGATCATGAGGAGCACAAGAGATATTCTCTGAAGCTGGTGTGTTTGGTTCTTGGAAGGTAGGATTCTGAAGAGATGAAAGATTCCTGAGAACACAAGGCAAAAACATCACTGCTTTTATTCTACATGTACACACATAAATAAGTCAAGATCAACAGAAAAAAGAAAAAACTTCACATGCTCCCTTCTCTCCCTCTCTTGCACTCACACAAGTGAGTACCAGTGAGTACAGGCTCTATAAAAAGTTGCAGGATTTAAGAACATTTACCTCAGTGTACGATAAAACTTTAGTGACAACAATTCCTGTTTGGAAAGTACAAGACCCTGCAGGCTCTACAGCAACACCAGCATCCCCATTTGCTCCTGTCCCCAGTGCATACCTTTGTGTCTGGGGTGAGGTGTCCACAGGCACTGGGGTTAATGGTACTGCAGGCAGTGTTTGGGATGCTGTCAGTGCATCGCTGACCCCATGGATCTGTGGCTGGCTCCCCCCTTCAGGGGTCTCTGCTGCTGTCTCAGCTTCTCCTGTCTTTTCTAAGCCAGGCTGAGAAAGAGCTGAGCTATACATGGAGTCACCCAAGGGACGACTGGTGTCAAAGCACTCTGGGAGAATGATGATATAATCCTCTGAGGAAGCAGAGGAGCATTGACTCTGAACATCATCTTTATCATCTTCCTCTTCATCACGATTGCCAGTGCCACTACGGGGGCTTGTGCTCTCATCAGACGGTGGAAGGTTCCCTAGTAGGAAAAAAAGTGAAATATTAACCATTGTCCATTTTGCATGGATAACAGCAGAGACAGAATTGGCCCAGTTGTAAGAGAGAAGTATTTAGAAGCAACTGTAAACCTTGGCTGCTGCTATAAATAGTGCAATTTGCCCTGTTGTGGGGAGGGTGTCGTGTGAAAGAGTAATAGATCATAATGTTAAACCTATGCAAATATGCTGCTGGTATTTATGCTTATAGTGAAAACCAGAAATAAGACCTATATAGAGAACTTAAACTGCAGTTTGCAGCTCCTAAATTACACACATTAAAACCAGGTCAGAAACATTTCAAGCTATGTGTACAGAATATGGAGGGACCAGCCATGCATTACATATGAGCACTTATTTGAATATTAACTGGAACCTTTTGGTCTCAATTTCACTTCTTTAAAAAACAGCTGTTAAACTAGCTGCTTGTTAAAGTACTGACACCAATTTTCTGATGTAATGATTCTTACAACCTAATGATTCCCTTCATCTAACAAAGATCAATTTCCTAGAACAGCATCACATCTTAAACATGATTTTTTTACAGCTTTATCTTACATTCAAACCCATTTCACTTACCACAGGAATTTTCTGTCACTGGTTCTGACTGATGAATCTTTGCTTCCTTTTTGGAAGTGGAATTACTATTTATCACAGGAGATTCTTCATGTATCATATTGCAACTGAAGGTGTCTTGCAATGTTTGTGAAGAGTCTAATAAATAAAACCAAACAGGAAAAACAATTAAATGGTATCAACCACCTGAGCTGAGCAATTTGTGTCTCATGTCTTGACTGCAGACAAGTCAAGCCAGAGAAGGCAGCTACTGACAGTACTCACTCTGGAGGATTTTGGGGATTTTTTGTGGAGGTTTGTGGTCAGGCGCAGCATCCAGGGTCAGAGATCGAATTACAGTTTCACAGACAAACTGAGTCCCACTCATATCTTCTTCCCCCTCCTCCTGGCTCAGTGCATGTTCAGCTTTCACTTTCACCACAGAAGAGTCCACAGAAAAGCAGGCTTCTGCCATTCCTTGGAAAGGGAAACACAACAGATTTTACCACCACAACAAGGAGATGTAACTATAGTAAGAAGAATTTTTTAGGCTAGCCACAGCTAATATTGACTCTGTGTGTTAATTCTTTCTAAAAATTGAAATTTTTTAATTCAGCTCAAGTTGAATGCAAAAGTGATTCAGAAGTAAGGGGACCACACCTGGAATGTTTTGAGTATCACCTAGTCTACAAAGGGCAGATTGTTTATTCTCCCAACAATTCCAGTGGTCAGACAAATCAAAAGAAGCATTTGAAAGGACTTTATACAAGGGCCTGCAGTAATAGGACAGCAGGGAATGACCTTAAGATGGAGGAGGGCATATTTAGATTGGATATTAGGCAGAAATTCTTCCCTGTGAGGGTGGGGAGACCCTGGCACAGGGTGCCCAGAGAAGCTGTCACTGCCCCATCCCTGGAAGTCTCCAAGGCCAGGTTGGACAGGGCTTGGAACAACCTGGGATAGTGGAAGGTGTCCCTGCCCACGGCAGGGGGTGTGGAACTGGATGATCTTCTCAGTTCCTTCCAACCCAAACCATTCTGTGATTCTATGATTTCTATTTCCAAATTTACATATATTATCTTCAACCTCAACAATCACTGATGTAGTGTCAGACTCCAGGTTTATCAGCCAAACAACCATTTTTTTTCCCAAAGAAGGGGAAGACAGTAGCCAGAATTCCTTTTAGACATCAGGTTTGTTGACTACACAGAAGTGACAATATCCTCCCTTCACCCCCAAGCTCCTCAGGACTGCTGCTTACCAGGCACTAGTTTAAATCCACTGCCCTCGTTCTCCTCCTCTATCTGACCTAAGCCAGGTTTCTCCAGCAAGGGGCTGTCACGTGGCAAAGGGGACATGCATGGAGTCATGTCTGGAAAACACAGGGAGCAAAGATAATTGGCACTAAAGGAGAAGGAGAATCCAGGAGGTAACATTTTAAAAAGTTATTCTTTTTAAGGGTCATTCTTTCAAGACTGAAGAAACTCAGTTATTTTGCAAGATAATCTAGTGGAATAAACAACTGGCTTTGCATTACACTGCCACTGGCTGTGCAAAGAAAATGGCAGCATTCCTCAACCTGGAATGTTATGTTCTTGGGGATATGAAGGTGAAAAGAAGCCAAGACTGAAAAACACAAAGGACAGCTGTGTGTGCTCTAGAGAGCACACAGAATAGGGGAGCCTTACCAACAGGAGTATTGTGTGGCACTCGCTCCAATTCCTGCACAATATTAATGTCCAACAGCTCAAAGGACAGCAAATCCTACAGGAAGAAACACCACACAGTTCCCATGAGCAAACTCTGAAACTGAATCCTATCTGTACTTGGCAGCACAGATCCCACTGATGTACAAATAACACTTTGTTCATCAACACAACCTCAGGGGGCAGCTTCCCCACAATATATATTTCTGTCATTGAATATGGTGCACAAATCAGAGCAGCAGGAGACAAAGCTAAGAACTCCCTTGTCAGAGGCCAGAGAAAGACAGGGCTGACTCTTTTTGAGAATCTTAATCTGTCCTGCACATCCCTTCCACATAATGACAGTCCTTGATACCAGTTCAAGAAAACAGCTCTGCTGTATAAAATGCAGTATTCTCTCTCTGAAAATAGTGGCCATTTGTAGAGCTCAGCAGCTTTATTCTTACAGAAGTCTATCCACCCAGATATCAAACCCAAGGTGGTTTGCTTTGTATTTACCTGAATTTTAGCACTTTACCTGTGCAGTGAGGAGATCGACAGATGGGATGTAAAATTCTCTCTCACTTGGCAGATTTTTGATCTTTAAAGGAATAGCTGGCAGAGATATTTCAGCCTGCTCTGTAATTTCACCCATCAGTTGAGCACCTGTTTCTGTCTTTAAGGAAGCATCCTGCAAAAACAAAAAAAAAAGCAGTGTCCCAGAAGCCCCTTAGCCACAGTAAATAAAACATATGAAATCTAAAGCCTGAATTTTGTGTAAACAAAAAAGTAATTTGGAAGAAATTGAATTCAACTCATTACAGAGCCAAAAGGATCAGACCTAACAAAGAGAAATCCTGCAGTGTTTCAGTTCAATCAAAGAAGTAGACAAATACCTGCAAGAGAGTGATAGCTAATCTCATGCCTGTCAAAACAACAACTTTAGAACTTACAAATGCAATATATGTTCTATTTCTTTCCTATTAAAAACAGAACTTTAAAGCAAACAGCTGTAAGAATCCCCTTGAATAGTTAGTTAGGAGCACTATGCTAAATAATACACAATGCTCCTTCTCCTGAGCAATTCAGAACTGGCCCAAATACCAGGGGAGTGACTTGCCTGTTTGGTTCTGGAAGCTCTACTCTTCTGACAGGAGTCAGAATCCTTCCAATCACTTTCTACATAGTCAGCAGCTGGAGAGGGATCCACAACAATACTGCACCAGATCCTTGGACCAAACTGTTCCCCTTTGTGTGACAGTCTCCAGTGAGAAGTGTAAGTTCCTTCTATGTTGGGAGCTACAAACTTGACTGAAACAGTTCCGACTTGTCCAGATGGAAGGGATGGCACCAACACATCTTTTTTCTCAGAGGATGCCAAGGTCAGGTTTCCCCACATAAGTTTCAACTGGAATATACAACAGAAAAAGGCAAAAGTTAACTTCCCAAGCTTCTCTGCAAAGTGTGGACAGCAGGAAGCAAAGTTCCTCTGCTGAAAGGCCTTGTAGATACCAGGCATGGAGAACACAGGCTGCTAGCACACATCCTCACGAGTCACTATCAGCACAAAGATAACCCCATCTTTCAATACAAATGCAGCCACTCACAGAAAAAAGGGTTTTGGAGGTCAGAAAGGCAACAGAGCAGTTGGAAACAGGGTCAAACTGTACCATTATACCATGGGGGACATTATCATTAATGGGAAACATGTTCAGTGATGGTACTCTGAATTGCTTTCTTCCTATATTCTACACTTGTAAAGAGGACCTAGACAGCCTATTGAGCCAGCCCAAAGGAAATCTTAAACAGGTCCTAGCAGAGAATTCACACACAAATGTTATCTTCCAGAATGATTTTAGAGTGTAGAAGGAAGAGCAAAGGCAAGATACCTTTGTGTCTGAGCTCCATTCCACATTGCCAGTGTTTTTCATTCGCCAGTGTTTGATAAACTTTGTTCCTGGTTTCAAGTGAGTGCCATCAGGCAAATTCTCATCCACAAATACTGCACTTAGTGTTGGGACAATTGCTTGGAAGGGCTGATTAGGACTCCTGGGATTGGAGAGACGAAACCAAAAAAAACAAAATACACCAAAACTGAAGAAGTTCAGCTGCTCATTAATGTTAATTTGACTTTTAAATGCCCTATATGGAAAGGATTAATTAAAGAAACAAACTATACAAGTTTTACACTGCTCATTCATAAACTCAAAGGGAATAGGAAATGCAAAGTAGTTGCCTGCAGAGGCTGCTGTCTGGTGAACCTCAGCTTAAGAGCACATTAAAAAAATAAAGAAGAAAAAATAGCACTGAATATAAATATACAGAAAGTACTTGACTTTATGCAGACACACTTAATAAAGCAGGAAGATACAGACTTTTTTCAAACTGGCAGTAATGTTAATTTATGCTGCATGCACATGCATGAGTATGTAAAATCCTAGGCACTCCCCTTCCTCCTAAAGCTACATAAATCATTAAGTTTCTGGTAATAACCATCAGTCACTTTTTTTCCTTTCTCCTACTCTCAATTAAAAACACTCTACCTTGCAAATCACATTTAGGCAAAACTCTCACACAGTCAAATGACAAATCATACTTCAAATGAGCAATTTCAAAACCTTCTTCCTGTAACTTTAACTTGAACAAAAGGTCAGACAGCACAACTCCCAGATGCTCAGTTAACAACAAGCCTTACAGGAAGGTATTAGGCTGGAGACTCTCAGATTTCAGAGCAGGTGAGCCATTTGTTTCCAATACATGGATAGAGTTCCACAGATGAATTTTCCTGTGCAATTTCAGCTGCTTTTTGAGCTCTCGGACCTCTGCTTTTCGCTGTTTCTTTTCTGCTCGCAATCTTTGCTTCTCTGCCTTCAGAAATCTTTTGTCCATCTGTTTCTGGAGCCTGCAGAGCAATGAAGACACCTTATTACATTTAACTGATCAGAATTTGTGTTTAGCCATCACAGCCTTAGTCTCAAGGGAACCCTTCAGGAAATGTCCCATGCCTCTAGACTGGATACCAAATGATTTTAAAAAAACATCCTCACACTTGATTGTGGAAATATTTTGAATAGACTCTGAAAGAACAAAAAAAGGCAGACATAGAGTGCTCAAAGAAAAAGCAAGCTGTCAAAGTTTACTACCCATCTATGACACAAATGTCTGTCTTTTATACTTTGATATTAAAAACACTGTAAGATTTATGACTTCAACCTTTTATAAGTATGTAGCTATTTTTAGCCACTCACAATAAAGTTTGAGTACCATTTCCATTTCTTGTTATCTTTAAAATAAAAGCTGAACCTCAATCCCAACACAGCTGTTTCCACTTGCAATCAGGCCAATCTTGCCAGGTACTGCCAGGTGCCCCCATTTACCTGACTTGCTCCAGAGTAGCAGGCAGGCGTGGGGAGAGCTCAGCCAGGCTGCAGCTGTCAGCACACAGGGGATGGGTCTGCGCAGCTTCAGCAGGACGTGGTTTGGATCATGTGCATACGTTCCTGCCTCACACTCCTCACAGATACTGTAGGCTGGACAAAGGCTGCAAAGCAGAAAAGACAGAAGGTTACCAAGAGGCAAAGAATTTCTGCAGAGAAGCAACTCTGTATCACGCTACAACTGTAGGCATGTCCCAGGTGACAGCTGGATGTCTCACTTACAGATCAGTATTTGGAGCCATGTGCAATACCTGGATGATTATCTCTCCCCTTGCCAAAAATGCAACGCAGTTTCCACTTCTTTGAACACACATCGAAAAAAAATATTACTTAGCACAAGTGACTAAAATCGTTGCTACAAAGGGCAGAACATTTCACCAAAATCCAGTGCCAGAAACAGCACCATACTTATGAAAACACAGGGGCTAAGCCAACAAGCACTCAGGGGTGCAGAGCAGATTGCTCCTGCAGGAACAGGGCTGATAAAAACCAGATTCATCTCCTGCCAGCAAGGAAAAAAAAAATCCAAATAGTAACTCTTGTTGGCATTTTATCCACTGCTTTTGCCTAGTCCCAAAATGCTGATCTTTACAGCAATTGCCTCGTTCAAATAAAACTCTCACTCTTAACACCTCATTTAAGACATTTATCAAAACCTATTGCATATTATTAAACTAACAACAGTGAAATCATTACAAAAAAGTATGACCTGCCTTAGTCTCACTGACTCTCAGAACCAAACAAACAGCTGTTACAGACTAGTGGCTCTAAGTCTTGCTTTTTTTGTTTAGTTAACCAAATAAAACATTTTCCTTTCAAATTACTGCATGTTATGTGCAGATAAGGTAAAGAGTCTTTGAGAATACAGCATTATACAGTACTCTCACTTTAACAATCCCCTTTTCTCAAAATAGTATTAATCCTGTTTTTATGCAGATAAAGTCTAATAGTGCCTTAAGTTTTTAGCTTTTATATTTTCCAGATCCTGTGCTGCATTAGTGAATAACTCTGAGCTCCACACAGAGTGTGAGTGAGCTCTCTGCACAGTTTGGTCAGACAAAACAATCCTTCCAGGCCTGAGAACCAAGGTCATCCTCAGCCTCAGGCCCCAAAAAGTACAAACAAAGTGAAATGGGAGGGGAGCAAACTGGGGGAATGTGACTTCATTACCTGAAGCTGTACTTGGACAATTAACCCCTGAGATGCAAACAGACCAAACTTACGTCTGTCTGAAAATCTCATGCCCATTTTCCATCTTGGGTGCAGCTGTTATCTATTGAGGGCCTTTCATAAATACCCACTTTATTCTCTAACTCTGTCTGGCCTCTGTTCTAGGAAGCCACTCCAGGCATCACCAGTCACCACAGGAGAGAACATCAGCTGTTGGTGAGACACACAGCAGACATTCTGAAACGTACAGCAGGCTGCAGATTAGAAACCTAGAAGCCTGTGACCCCCAGGCAGTTTCTCAGGCTCACTCACACTCTGTGCATGCCAGGCTCCCACTCTCCCAGCCCCCATCTGGCCCTACCTGCACTGGTAGCGAACCCCCACGATGCGGGCGTGGCAGTGGCAGCAGGAGATGAGCCAGTCACACTGGCTGCTGCTGCTGCTGCTCCCTGGCTGGCTCTCCACAGGTGGAGCTGCTGCTGTCACTGAGCTCTCACAGAAATCTGGAGGTTGATTGTGATGAACAAGCTTCTCATACAGCTTCTGCTCCAGCCTCTCAACAGTCTCCTTAACCACTTGTTCCCTGAACTGGAGAGAAATGACAGCAGTCATGGATGAAGTTTGAAAAGCTGAGTTGCATTGTCACAAGTCTCCCAATCTGTCAGTAGTCATAGACTACTTCAGAATCCATTTCCCCCACCCCCAGCACACTCTACATGAAACTAAACAAATACCACATTCCTCAGAGAGAACTTTGATTTCAGAAAATACCAACCCAGAGCTTTTCAAAAGGCAAGTTAAAAAAACACATATTTGTGCTTACAATATTGTTTTTCTTCCATAACCTTGCATGAAGGGAAGGAAACTCATCTCCAAAACAATTACCAGGACTCCCAAACCCCTCTGGACTCTCTACCATTAAGTTCTGATTTGCCCACCAGTGATGTTTTAAACATTACCATGACCTTCCCCTATTTTTAGTTTGTATAAATAGATGGCAAAGGAAAGAAGACTCTAGAGAAAAAAGCTTCAAGATAAATGTACACAGTTTCAAGAACTCTCTAGCTAATGAATTCTTTGCAGTGATATTAAACTGCTTTTCATTGAAGCTTATTAGCTGTTCAAAGTAAGTTAACATTCACATCTTAACCTTAGCTTATTATCAAAGCCTTCCTGAAAGTATTTTCTCAAAGTGAACAGTCAAGGAAAGTAAGGTCACCAAATGCTCTGCTTGCAATCACAGGAAACCAAAAGCATTGCCCTGCTGAAACTGAGCAATCAAGAGGCTAAAAAAGCAGCACTGTTCCATGTTCTCACACAGTGAGTGGTGTGGAGTTCCTGTGGAGTCTGAAGTGCCACAAGGATTCTGTTATGGGAGCTACTTAAAACTACACTCAAACTAATCAAATGCATCAACTAAACAATCCAATTCCCACAAGTGGTATGGATCAAGTTTATGGCTCTGGGTTTTTTTAAGGTATCCCCTACACTGTAGACACACTTAGACATTTAATTCCCATTAAGATCCTGGTCACAAATGCTGATGGCAAGTGTGTTCAGATGTCAAGAGTTAGGCACCACAAAGATCTCTTCCATGTACAATTTCTTATAGATTTAATTATACAAATACTTGCAAGACAATACACTTACTGTCTCCAAGTAGCTAGTAAACCATTCTGGAGGATTTTCATTTGTGCTTTCTGTTCTGATCTGATTTAACTTTTGCTGAGGAAAAAAAACAAAAGAAACAAAAAGTATGCAAAGTTTAAAAGAAACCCTCAACACAGCAAGTTAACTGCTGAAATCACTTTTAAGTGTCCTTACAGAAAAATATTTAAAGTTTTTCAGAAAACAATGGAGAAGCAACACAAAGTAGCCACTGATATTTTCCTGAAACATTTCTGCCTCATTAGCATTCGAGTGTAATTACACAGCAAAGCCACAGAAGTCAAGTCAACCAGAAGTTACCAGATGGCCACGAGGGCTTCAGGACATGAATTGCCCTGTTTATCAAAATACTTAAGAATGGTCCACATGAAAGCACCTTTCTTTCTAAAGACAGCATAAAATTATCTTCTTGAAGGCATTGAAACTATTTGGTGAGCTTCAACAGGTGCAGGTAACTGAAAACAGAGACCAACTTCTGCACTCAGTTTTTATATATGGCTAAAGAGGACAATCAGTCCACAAAGTGAATTACATTCATTAATTCTCTGTTTTAATGCAGCTCAGCTTCTTACCTGAATGGTCAGCTCCTTGTCATTTTTTAATTCTTCCTCTAATCCCTGAGCTAGCTTGGAATAGTCCAAAAGTGGTTTCTTCTCATCTTTAAGAAGCATTGGCTTTTCTGTCACTATTTTTTCATGTAGTTGCAAAGCACGAGGAGAGTTCTTTTGGTAGGCATTCATCTGAAGCTGATTTCCTTGTTTAACTGCAATCTAAATGAACAGTTCACACAGACACCACGTTTTCCACTTACAATCAGCATAAAAAAAATCTGTAAAAATACAGTATTACACTACATTGGAGAGTTTAGGAAAGGGTGGGGAAAGACTAACAGACACCAAAAGAAAAACTGAGACAGACACCAAGGCAGAGTCAGGTGATATTCTAATTCTTACAGGTTACTAATATGCTTATTAAAAAGTTTATTAAAAGCCAAAGGATAATCATGCAAATATCCTACTGGAATTTTTCAGCCTACAATAAAGTGTTCATAGGAGCCAGTAAATAATAGATTGTGTCTAGAAATTTATGATTATTTTGAAATTACCAGATTTGAAATTCAAACCATGAGCAAAATGTTCTGAAAGACTTAATAATGTAGAACAGGAATGTAAAGGAATGTAATTCTTATTTTGTGTAACTGCTTTTAAAGTAACTAAGCACTCACTCTAATAAGTTTTAATGATGTACTCTGGCAGCAAAGTCTATGTGACAAGATTTTTAAGGGTTTCACCAAAGCCCAATATTTCCAAATATGAGATTCCTGTTGAAGGGTTTCAGAAAGTCAGTCTCTGAACCAAACCACTGCTTCTCAGGGTTCTCAATCATAACTGCCTGTTCAACCAACTTAGAAAAATTAAGACTACCCAGGATGGAAGAAAAATGCAGTAAGGCATTCAAGCTACTGTCCAAAGCTAGAAAACAGCTATTCTGATATCCTGGGCCAGGTAATGCTGGGGTTTTTTTTCTCAGCTACACCAATTTTAATTGGAGAAAGATGAATATATTGAAAAAAGTCAAAGAGCAGATTTACCTTTAGAGCTTCTTCATATTCCTCTAAAGAAAAATAGAAAGAAATGTGAATGGCCCCTATCTCACACAACAGATGTAAGTTCAGCACATGGTATTTAGAAACCCTTACATGACAAGGGGCCTCCCCTACCTTCTGGAAATTCTCTTAAAATAGTGCAAGAAATTGTAGATACAGCAACAAGCACACATTTTCACAGCTAAGAGCCACACCATTCCATCAATTTATCACTTCCAATTTGCTCCTGTGGATCAAGAACTCTTTCCTCTGGGAAGAATTTGATGCCAAATCATATATATAAAACACAAAAATCAAAAAGCAAGCATTCTCAACTGTGTCTCCAAAAAATCACAAGCAACAGTTGGGGTCTCTTTCTTGATTTCACCTCAGTAAAGCAGCAGCTCACCTTTGCTGTTCACAGAGACCTGCAAAGAGAAGTAACAGTGAGCAAGAGCCACAGACACATTTTTGCAACTCCCTTAAAATTAACACACTTCAGAATAAACACACTTCTATTCACAGTTTGTAAAACTGTGTTATTGCTGCTGTGTTTAATCATTACCCAAAGCTGTGGTGCTTTGGAGCAGCCCATGTTTGTAATTGGATTGGCACAGGAGGCAGTTCTGGCACTGCTGGCACCCAAAGCACGTGTGCTCTCCTCACAAAGTCAGAGCCTGTACCCCTGGGCTCACTGCACAAGTCCAGAGCTTGGCCCCAGCTGCTTTAAACGCCCAGCAAAAGATCAGTTAAGTCTTTCCTAAGCCCATTCTTCTACAGATACTCATTTATCAATTCTCCACATAGAAGTCACTAATACAAAAAGCTGTTTAATCCCTACAGCATCGCAGGATCCTGAACAATGTTTGCTCAGTGTTTCACAAAAAGCTTTCACAGATGCATCTATATATTTATATATTATACAGGCTGGAAAATAAAGGGAGAACCATTCCCTGGAAGGTTGTTGGAAGCTTCTTGACATTTCCCCTTAGGGGAAAAAAATAAGAACAAGAACCCTCATCTCATTTAGCAGAGCTCTAATCCAAGCAGCAGAACACTGTGCTTGCAAAAGGTCCTTTCTGTGTGAGAGTTACATTCCCCTCTGAATCTCTAGATAAACAAAAATAACACGAGAGGGTGAGACTGTGCCAAGCAGGAAGTTACTCAACAAGGACAACTAGAAGTAACCAATTTGTTTTCTGAGTCAGTAATCTGCTTGGAGATTACAGCAATTGCATAAAGCAAGCAGAGGATTTGAGTACAGCAGATCACTGAAGCAAGCATATGCTAATGGCAGGGGACCTACATTTTCCAGAGGAAGGAGTCTGGATTGAAGAGACAGGGCTTTACCACAGCTGCAAACACTAATACTTACAACTACCTAATTCCCAATTAAAAAAAAAAGTTCCTCAACAGAAATATTTCTCCCTCTGAGCACAGAGGACCACTGGCCGTTTCAATGGGGTGGGAAAAAGAAAGGCAGCAGCTTCCAAAAAAAGTATTTTAAAATATGTGTGCTGCATTATGAGTAAAAACCACGAGATTAGCAGCTATTTTCTTATTAAAGGGCAAACATTCCCTCACCCCACCTGCATAACAGACACTCCTGAAGGAGCCACTACAAATTATCACGAGGCAGAAAGGCTCCCAGCAGTCATTTTTCAGCTGACTTATTGGGAGGGTGGGGTGGCAGGTATTTTACCTCATCATTATCCTCATCAATGTATTTGATCTGAATGTTGTCGAGGTCAAAAGAAACTTTAACCTGTAATGAAAAAAAAAAACAACACAAAACCATAGTGAGGCAGGGTGACAGATGTCCTCAGTTAATAGTGATATTAATTGGGAATAACATTAAAACCCTTCCATCCCTCCCTCCAGTTCCTCAGTTGAAACAAACACTGTTTTACCAAATCCATTCCTCTGGAGCTGAACTCTTCCCAGAGCCTTCCCTCCAACCTTTACTAACTTTCCCTAATGAAAAGAATAAACACATTTCTTTCCTGTTGCACCTTGCCCAGTTAATGTTTACTCCAAAATAAATAATAATAACCTTCCCATTCTGAGAGGACAAACTCGGGGTAAACAAACTCATTCATGGTAAACACTGCAAAACACAAAGGCTAAGGCGAACAATCCCTAATCTCTGTATTTTACATTAAAAAGCGCCTGGAAGACAGCTCACATAGGTGATGATCAGCCTTTTTCCAGCTTATCAGTATTCTGAGAATAAAGCTGAGCAGCTATTTTGCATTTTACACTAACATGGCAGAACAAACAGCACCAAATGAATCATAACATGAAAGCAGTTGTTCCCATACACTGAGGCTTTGAGGCTCCTGTACGTTTTTGTACAAAAGCTGTGTCTTTCCCAACAGAAACTCTCTGAAAGAACTGACACATGTCCTGCTAGCCCAGGGCTCACAGAACAACAACGGCAGCCTCAGCCAGGAGAGGCTGCCTGGGGAGTTACAGAGCACAGGGACACGGGGACAGAGACGGACACGGGGACAGAGACGGACACATTCTGCACTGAGTGTGCTCCAGGCAGGCTCCTCCAGAAACACATCCCAAATTTTGTGAGTGCACTGACAGAACCAACTTGTCCGGAAGAAACTACCTGTGCTTACATTGTCTTACTTAATGTACTTACACTGCCCAGTAAAACAGATTGTTCCCCTAAACTCAAGGCAGAACAAGAGCTCACACTCCCCCTCGTGAGCATCAAAGAGATTTAATAAAATACTAAAACATAAGAAAGATGTGAGTTTAACCGATACTCCCTTGGAACAGAAATTCACCCAGCACAGACAACCTCGGCTAGGGAAGCACTGTAATAGAACACCACACCTTGAACAAACACACCCTGGCTCCCAAACTACCTGAGATTAAGGGCAGCACGGTGCTTACACAGTAATCTGCTTCCAGCTTTGATGCAAGCAGGATTCTGAGCAGCTCAGACATTCCTGCAGGGTCTACTTGAACTCAGTATTTTAAGACTGAACTAGTGCCTCTTTCAGAGGACTGAAATACAACAAGGGAAGATGATGCAGCTCAAACTTTGAACTTGAGGAATTCATAAAGCAAAACCCTTCTGCAGTTATACTGGAATAGATTAGCCAGAAAAAAGAGCTGAAAGAGAGGAAATAAAATAGTGACAAGATCTCTTCCGATGAGATTTTGAAAGCAAGTTTAAAAATACAGAAATAATAGTAATAATACTACTAATAATAATAATAGTAACATTAGTTTCATCATAGCCAAGGGAATCCTTACAACACAGTTTCAACCCAAACCAATACAGGAAATGTCACTTCACAGCCCTGAAAACAAGCACCCAAACAAACTCCTGACTATACCAAGTGCATGAGATTCAGACCTTCACGAGGAGCTGCCCACGCGTGAATGGCCCAGGCAGACGCTGTTCTATCCAAACCAGCACACACAAAGCTCCAGGAACCGAGGGACCAAACAAAAATGAACCAGCGACTCAACAGAGAGCACACAGAAACCTTCAAAAAGCCGCGTGTTACTTCACCATGGCTACGTCAATAAGTAAAAGAATGAGAGATAAGAGGAACAGAACGTACTTTGCGAAGGCATGCAGAGCCAAAACAAGGGCAGAGAGCACAGCTAAGCCCACACAGGAAAGAAAGGACCCTTGAGAATCTTTTCCCAAACCAGGCTTTTCAAGTCACACCAAGCACACAGCAGGACTTAACCATACTATCAAAAGAAAAACCGAGCTCGCAGAGGGATGAAGGAGCAGCTCTAACAGCCTGCGGGACGGGGGACGCTGCTCCGGAAGGCGCGGGCGGAGATGCCGGGCCCTGCGCCCCGCCGGCACGGCCGGTACCTGCCCGGGCCGGCTCCGCGCGGGCCCGCCCCGCCTCCCGCGGCCCGCCCGCGCTCACCATGGCCTCCACATCGGCCCAGGTGGTGTGCGCCGGGTCGGACACGACGAAGGCGCGGGTGTCGCCGCGGCAGGTGACGCTGAGGGTGACCCGCGGCTCCATGGCGCGCTCCCGCGGGCCCGGCGGCGGCGGCGCCAGCGCTCCCGACAGCCTCAACATGGCGGCCTGAGGGCGGCCCGCCCCGCGCCCTCCGCGCGCGGCCGTTGGCGGAGCCGCCCGTCACTCATCCAGATCTCCACGCTGATTGATCGGGGGGCGGAGCCAGGGGGGCCGCGGAACCACAACAATAAACAGACCCGGGCGCGCGCGCGCACGACGGCCACGCACGTCCGGCGGCTGCGCGGCGGCGGCGCCTGCGCGCGCCGGGAATCACGTGGCGGCGGCAGCCAATCAGCTGCCGACCAGCGGCCAACCAGAGCCAATCAGACTCACCCGGCGCGGCCCCGCCCCACCGAGGCGGAAGCAGCCCGTCAGAGGGCGCTGCGGGGGCGCGCGCCCGCCCCGCGGGCCCGGATTGGCTGCGCGCGGTGGGGCGGGAAGGGCGCGAACGGCGGCGCGCGGAGCGGAGCGGAGCGGGGCTGAGGCTGAGGGGAGGCTGAGGCGGGATCGGCTGGGCCCGGCCCGGTTCGGTTCGGTTCGGTTCGGTTCGGTTCGGTTCGGTTCGGTTCGGTTCGGGCCCAGCCCTGACCGCGCTCCCTCCGGGACGCTCCGCCTCAGCCCGCAGCCAGGCCTCGCCGCAGGGCCCCGCCGAACCCCGGCTGCCGCCGCTGGAAGCTCGAGCGGTTTCTCTTCGCTTTCAGGGTTTGCTGTGCGGTCTCCCCGGCGCTGGCTCCTGTGGGTACGCGCAGGGCCCTGTGCATGAGGCTCTGCCGCGTTCTCTGCGTGCTTTCCCTCCTGCCAGGCCCCTCTCTTTGCTGTTCTGGGCTCTGCGCCCTTGCTGAGTTTCACCTGAATTATCCCTTTCTGGGCGCTCTTTTGGCTACGAGACATTCGAGAGGTTTTAGCTGTAAACATTCAGAATAACCACGCCTCTGTTCTGTAAAGTCTTGTTCCAGTAATAACAGCAGCGTTTTTGTTACCATTCTGCAGAGGGAGAGCACAGCCGTGGGATGCAACAATTTGTTTTCAGAAACAAAACTGATAATTCTTTCTTTTTCCTGTAGAGTGTTTTTGAATGCGAAGGATGGACTTCTCAGCGATTACTATTGGACAAGTACAAAATGTGCTCTCAGCTATGCAGAAGAGCTTGGAGTGCCCAATATGGTATGCCAGGAAATATCAGTATAGTTAATTAATTGATTTTTTTGGAGTTGTGGGGTTTTTTTCTCGTTTCTTTGAAAATGCTGTGTCGGTTCTGTGGCTTACCAGAGAGCAAAGAGATCTGTGCTTAGGACTAAACATATTGGTGTTTTGTAAGGCTCAAATGAGAAAGTGCAAGAAGAAACTTATATTTTGCTCTTGTGTTCTAGTAAATCTTGTTTTTCAATTAAAACTTGAATGTGCAAGTCCTCTATTCAGTGAGGGGAAAAAATGTATCTGATTGGGTTATTGTTGGTCAGGCTGTGTGGGGTTTTTGTCCCTTGTCCCTGAAAGGTAAATGAGGTCTGTAGTTATTTACTGCAGGCAAATGCTGAAATAGCAAAGGTTCTGGTTGAAGTTTGGCTCCCCAGTGTCTGTAACTTCTGTGCTCTTGTTTTGCTTTCCCTTTTTGCAGCTTGGATGTGGTACAAGATCCTGTTTCAACAAAATGTGACCACATATTCTGCAGGTAGGTTTCAAAACTTGCAAGTGCAATGTGGTTTTTCATTTCCATATATGATATTTCTGGTTTTATAGTTTTTAATTCCATATCTACTGGTTTTAATTGCCATATATACTTTTTCATGTGTTTTGATAACTTCCATGTGCAGGTGCTTCAGGGGAGTAAGTCAATTCTGTGGAGGAGAGAACTGCAGCATCACAGATGTAACAAAGGGGATCAGTTCTCACTGTCACACCAGAACAAGAATACAAACTTGGTTACTAATAAGTGGTGAACATGCATACTCCATTTGAGGGAGAATAATACCCTTCTCTTGTTACCATCACTAGTGTTGTTTCTTTCTAGGTTCTGCATGTTCAAACTTATCAGCAAAAAGAAAAAGGGTGTGGTGGAGTGTCCTCTGTGCAAGACTGAAGTTACCAAGAGGTGAGGAATGCATCTTTGTGAGGGGGCTGGAGGATGAGGTGTTTGAACTGTGAGGAAAGGCTGACAATAGTCTGAAAATATATTAGTCTTAAAATAGTCTTAATAGAATGTTCTCAGTATATATGCTTAGGATATCTATATAAAAAATATAAGTATTAATATAATAGTCTTAAAATATATTAGCATAAAACTGAAATAAAGGAGAAAAGGTGGTTATTAAGTAAGCTGTCTGTTTCTGAAGCAGTAAATGTAGTATCTTACCTCAATGGGAGCTTTTTCCAGGTGATCACAGGTGAATGCTCCTCTCTTAACAAATGTCTGTGCTATCTTAGTATTTAATCCTGGAAACTGTTTTCTCTCTACTAAACCTATATGAGGAAAAATATGAAATGTTCATTTCTGTGATAGTTTCAATTTCCATAGCAATGGTTGTCTGAGGGAATTGTGTTGTTCCTTGGCAACAATTTCTTGTCTCATCTTTCACTTTGGAGTTTTACCCCTTTTTTGGCCCAGCCAAAATTCTAGAAGTATTTAGAGTTAACCTGCTCATTTGTCTTAAAATAACTGATGTTATTTCAGGACTCTGAAAGAAAATTCCAGATTTAAGCAACTGATTGAAGGATTGCTGGAAACTGTCCGTGCTTTTGAGCTTGACACTGGAGTGAAGTGTAAGTGTTGTGAATGTATGCCTCCAATTAATTTTTAAAATAAGTTTTTGGCAGATCATGATTATTTATAAGGTATCCCATTTACTGTGGAGTAATAAATGTGGGAAGAGTTATCAAAAGGGTTTTTTTCTTGGATGGAGAAGCATAAGTTCTGTTACATTTCCAAGATTTTCCCAGAAAAACCTCTCTAACAGTTTTACTCTATGTTTGATGACTCTAGCTAATCTTATGTTCAGTTCCTGAGGCATGGCTGAGTGTGCATCAAATAATGTTTAATTGTAACTGTGAGGAGAAGTCCTGCTTTGGATTATGCCCAGCCTTGCAGTTGTAATTTGTTAAGCAGTCTCAGAGCCTGAATTGGCAGGTGCTGTAGCCCTGTTTGTTAACTCATCCCACTCAGATCCTCAGGGAATCCACATTTACCCTTTCTGGGACTCAGAGCTTTGTTAAAGGTGTTGTTGGGGTGTTGACAGGGCTGACATGTGCCTGTTTATATTTTGGTAATCAAGACATTGTGGTTGGGGCAGATGGTAGAATTTTGTATATTGTGCTATGAAAAATTGACTTTATTTTTTAATTCTTTTCAACTTGCTCAACCATTTTTAAATCACTAGAATTAGACCCTGTTCTTGCTAGATTATCTATGTAACCAAAATTGGTTGAGAAAATTAGTTGGAAGGATCAAGATTTTATTTATTACTCGAAGAGTGCTCAGAAAGAAGAATCAGACTGGAAATTCAACAGGATTTCTCTCTTGGATAAACATACTTTAGCTGTATATGCCCTAAGTGCACAGACTCCACACAAGTCTATTTCATTCATATAAAATACTTGAGTCATATTCAGTGTAAGAAATTATTATTTTTTTAACCTAATAACATTTTTTAGTTGTAAAGAGTCATCGCTTTCCTAAAACATCCACGGAAGCCAATTCTACTGAGTCCCTGTGTAAGGAAAGCTCTGTCATCCAAAGTAAGGGCTTCAGAAACAGGAGGCAAAGTGCTAAAGGAAATGGACAAGAAAACTTCACCTTGGTAACTGTTTTTTCCCCATTTGATTTTTGTGGATTGTTTTAAAAATGTATTTGGAATGTGTATTGTATTGACACATTTCATTACTGATAAATTACTGATATGATAAATTACTGTATTGTGCATAGAAGCTCCCAATGCATATGAACTAAGTATTTACATCAGCCCCCTGTTAAAGTTTAAATAGCTATGAATTTTTTTTTTAATACCCCACTGTTATAAATAACTATTCCTTTCTCTTTTCCTGTCAGCAGGAGGCTAGTGTGAATATCCAGCTTACAGATGCCAAAATGTGTCACTCAAGAAACAAATCCCAGAAATGTGACTCTCAAAAGGGTATTTATATAGAGTTTGGTAAGATCTGTTGTAAATCCACTCTAATTGATCTTGTGTGCAATGCTTGCAAAGTAATGAAAGATGATTATGTTCAGAGTCTTTATAAGCACTAATTTCTCCTTAACACTTGAAATGACAACAAAGGGACAAATGATGGACAATTCCAAGCTGGTAAATCAAAAGGGTTTTTTACACAATTTATTGTATCCTGGCAAATAATGCTGCTCTAGTGAATCTTTAAGCCTTGGTGCACAAGATCCAGAGAAGATGTTTCCAGATGTGCAAAAAGCTACAGCTGTTACAACTAAAGGTAGCTGCTGTTTTCTGAAGAACATTAAGTCTTATCACCAATGCTTGAGATGACAATGAAATCTCTTTGAGAAATTAATATTTTTTGCTATCTATCCTAGCTTTTCAGAATTTTATTTTCTGTGGTGTTGACTGCTATGAGAAACAAGAGAGATGCCATGCATAGCTTACTTTTTATGCTGTTCCTTCAAGGAAGGAATTGCTGCTTTCAACGGGTAGAGTTTTGTTTCCTCACTTTTTTCCTTATTTCCTGGCATCTGCCAGGATCAAAGGATCTGTGAGAGACATTTGAATGTATTTCTCTGGCTTCCAGCTCAAAATTCTAAATACTAGTAGCTGTTTTGTGTATAAATTTAGAATTTACAACTTAACTCTTAGTTACCAGTCTGTTACCAGTCACTGTATTTAAACACAATTTTATACTGGAGCCATCTAGATAGTTATGCATAGAAATCATTATAATTAGGTAAAATACTCCACAATTGAACTTGATTTAATCTGCTAAAAGTTGAAAGCATCTAGCTCTAGAAAGGACTAGACATGTATGTGACAATAAACACTAAATCTGGCGAGTCACCTTTCTCTGAATCATTCTAACCAGAGTAACAGATTATTTGTTTTCAGGCTCTGAATCATCTGAAGAGTTTTTCAAACAGGCAAGCAAAACTGGGTAAGTAAAGGTGATTCAAGAATTGATATTTTCTAAAGACAGTAGTTCAATATTCTCATTTCCTTTGTTCTGGTTTCTTAGCATTGGGCTGATGTAATTCTTAAGCTGACAAACGATTTTCAATTTTGAAGGCATTAGGATAGAATGGGTAGCTGAATTCCAACAGTTTGCCATATTACATGTTTTGAAACTGTTTTCTAAATGTTTTGTTGCTTATTTAGATCTTCCACAGAAAAGTAGGCACTGTGCTTTAGAGAGTAAATATTAAATTCAGGATTGTGAGAGGGGATCTTTTAAAGAAATGGCCTGAAACTTTGAAGTCATGCAGTTTGACTTCTCCAGAAACTCTTTCAGAGAGCAAAAAGGGCAAAATTAACATCATCTCTTCTGTCTGTAGTGGTTTTATCTGTAATGAAAGTAGATTTCCTTTCCCAACAGGTTTGAAGACAAAGGAGCAGTTCAGATTTCTTCTCAAGTAACGCTGGAAGAACTTGAGAGTGCTGAGGAAGGGAATGGAGATTCTTCCAATGCACAGCCTGACAAGCTGTGTGCCAAAGAAATGACACTGCCAAATGTCATAGGTGTGTTGTTATTTTGGTTACAAAGATGATTAAGCTTGAAAGAGACACTTTTATTTCACATGATTGTGAAACATATACATATATGTTTGCAGTCTTGTATAAGGTAGTTTTGTTGATGCCTACAGCTAGTGACAGGATAGCACAAGACTATTACTGTAAACTAGACACTTCAAATGTGGATGTTCTATGCACAGGTACAGAAAGGAAAAAAAAAGTAACTTGATCAAAGTACAAAATTTAATCTATTCTACGTGAGCCTTATTATAAATTCTAGTACAAATGAAAAAGCACTGGCTGGTAATTCATGGAAAAAATTAAAATAACATGTTATATGATCTTTCTGCCTTTCTCTAGAGGGAGATTTGTGCAGTGTAATATTGTGGTTTTGGGGGAAATAACAGTTCTTTTAACACAAAGCCATTAAGCTTGTTACTGTTCTTGTGTGTGTAAAATAGAGCTTAATCATTTATTATACCTGTAACTCTAACAGGTGAAAGTGATTTCTCAAAGGAAGGCTTGGGCAAGAAAAGCACTCAGAGCATCACTGAATGTGCCAAACTTGACCAAGTGAATGTGACTGAATGCCAGAGTTCTCCTTTCAATGTTCTTGCTGTAGACCTGCTCCCAGAGCAGTGTGACAGAGCCGGTGATGCCAGTCCCACAGCCAACGGGGACACATCACTCCTTAAGAACACAGAAATGGATGAACAGCAAACCCAGTACAGCAGTGAAAACCAAGAGTTTGGTTTAGAAGACAGCTCAGAGGTCAGGCTGGATAAAAACAAAGAAATGGATACTGATGCTCAAAGTGTGGAAGCTGTAGAGGCATATGAACCTGACAATGGCTCTTCCCCTGACAAAGAACTTCCTCTGGAGAAGCCACCCCAGCCAGAGACACTTCACTCTGCCCCTCTGAATAAAGTCTCCAAGAAGAGACTGAAGAGGAGCATTCAGAAAGTCAATGAATGGTTTTCTAAAAGCAATGAGATTCTGTCTTCCAGCTCTTCCCTGGATGAATCTGCTGCATCAGCTGATATTTCAGGTGAAGGAGATCTGTGTTTATTAGATCAAGAGTCCTCTATTTCAGAAAAGACTGACCCTATGGCAGATTCCATGGAAATTGCAGCAGTGGAAGAGAAAAAGAGATGGTCAAAACAACCAGCAGAAAACATCAAAGACAAAATATTTGGAAAAACATACAACAGAGAGAGGAAATCAAATCCCCCTTCTATCTTGAGAGATGTTTTACCTGTTACAAGAAAGGAAGATGTGGCTGCTGATAAGTGCCTGAATAATTTCAACAAAGACAGACTCAAACGAAAAAGGAAAACTGCCTGTGCCTTGCAACCTGAGGATTTTATCAAGAAAAAAGATACAGAAGAGGCAGATGGGGGCCCTCAAAGTGGTAATCGGTGCCTTGGAGATGCTGAAAAGAAAAGATGTGATAAAAGTGTTGCTGTTAATGAGAGTCACCTCTCTCAGGATAGAGCAAATAATACACTAACAGACCTTGAGGAAGGAGGAGAGTCCACATGGAAGAAAGCTACTGAGAAGGTCACTGGGGAACCAGAAGTGTATAACTGTGATCAGAAAAGCACCAAGAAAAGGAGTTCTGCAGCAAAAAGATGCAGGCACTCTACAAGACCAATGTGTGCTCTGCAGTTGGTAGTGGATAGGAGCTCTGTTTTCCCTGACCCAGCTGAGCCACAGATCGATAGCTACCCGAGCAGTGGAGAGCCCAGGAAAGCTGATCCTGAGCAAATTCAAGTCAGACGCAGCAGAAGGCTTCAGTTAATTTCTGAAGAAATGACAAAAGAAACAAGGAAAGGAGTAAAGGGAGCAAGAAAGAGTAACAGTGATTGTGGGAGGGCTGTCTCTGGAGAGCAAAGGAATGCGGCAGCTCACTCTGCTGAATGCAAAGACCCGTGTGAGCCTCAAGATGAGCTGAGTTCCAAGCCAGTCACTCCTTTGAAGGGAGGTGATCTGGAAGCAAATGAAATGCAGGTTAGTCAAAAGAATTCATCAGACACTGCAGGAGCTGGAAGAAGTCTGTTCAATCCTTTATCCTCATGTCAGCCCTCAAACTGTGGTTCCACTGCTCTTGATACAAGTTCTCAAGACAGTGAAATACGAGGGAGCCCTCTCCTCCTACAACCTTCCTCAGTGTCTGCTGGCCAAACTGCTTCTCACCAGACTGAAGAGACAACTGAATCACCTTCTGCCTTTCCCCAGGAGTGTGGGCATCATTCACAAAATGTTCCAGGGGACTTCAAAACTGAAAAGTTGCCAGTGGCTAAAAATGTTTTGGAATTGGCTAAGGAAGGTGAAGACAGTGAATTAGACACGCAGTATCTGCGGAATATATTCAGGCACTCAAAGCGCTCATCCTTCAGCCTTTTCCAGACTCCCAGGCAGGCACGTGCAGGGGAAGATCCTCCTTCTGAAACCCTAAATCTACCATGTGCTGCTCAGGTGGAAAATAAGGACAGCAAACAATTACAAGCAGAAAGCTTGCAAGAGGAGAAAACAGCTGCTCAAAGCTTGGGCAGGGTTTCTGAGAAAGAGAAGCTTAAGACCTGTGAGTCTGCCCATGTTGATCCTGTGCCTTGCTTTGCTGTCAGCACAGGAGAACACAGGGGTGACATTTCACAGGCTGCAGGGGAAGGGACTCTGACAGCAGCAGGAACAGGGGCTGCTCAGACTGAGGACAAAAATGGATTGCTACAAGAAGAGCAGGGCAATGAAAATCCACTGTCAACTGAGATAGGGATAGAAAGGGAGTTGAGACAGAATCCCATCCAAAATAATAGAAACCAAAGTGATCAGAGGAGCACAGAGAAGCATGATTCCAAACAAACTGATTTAAACACAGGCCAGGAAATGGGCTTCAGTTCAGAAAGCAATCAAGGAGGAAAGACTGAAGTTGTTGATTGCAAAGGAGCAATTCTGCATCCTCAATCCACATCAATGATTTGTCCTGCAGCTTGTCATCAAAGCCCTGCTGAATTCAGCTGTGAAGCCACTAGAACACAAAGTAGCAAAAGAGAAAGAAAATGTGTAAAGGGGAATGAAGAGCAAGCAGCCCAGACTGTTAGCACAGCAGCGCCTGAGTGTTCAGCTGCAGAGACTCTGGAAGAACCTCTCAGAGGGAGCAGTGATCTTACAGGTTTGTCTGAAACCCCTGATGGCTTACTGTGCTCTGATACTGATATGGAGAACACCAGCTTTTGTGAAACAGATAGGAAAGAGCAATCTGCAGTGTTTGTAAAAAGTGCCAGTGCCCTGGGAAGGGAACTGCACAACAGCAGTGCAGGTTCCAAGCCAAGATCTCGAGGTATTCGCAGGTCTCGAAGGCGAGTGCAGAAGCTGCCATCTTCAGATGAGGAGTCCTGTGAGGATGAAGAGTTGCCATGCTTTCAGACATTAATCTTTGGCAAATCAGCAAGCACACCTTTGCAGATTGATAAACAAATGACATCTGTGGTAGAGAGTCCAGTGGTAGAGTGTGCAGTGAGTCCCAGAATGTTGCCTCACACCCTGAGTACCGATGACAACACTGAGCAGAAAGTGCCTGAGGCTGCCCCAAGCAATGTGTGTGTTTCACCAAGCCAGGAGTCAGAATGCTCTGTCAACTTATTTTCTTCCCAGTCCAACATGTCAGAAGAATCACTTAATGGAGCACAAGAGCTGAAGAAAGATTTACCACAAGCTCATGTGTCCAAACAAATGAGCAGTGTGAATGACAGTAAAGAAACTTCTCCGAATTGTAATGGGGGGCTGAAGGGAACCAAAGATGAATGCCAAGAGGAGCCAGACATGGGAGAAAACCTAGGTACAAACCAAAATTTTTATCTCTGGAGCTTTGTTTATAATGTCCTTACACCAGGGGTTTTGGTGTTTGCATGGGAACTTTGTTCTGTGTTTATGGGGTGCTTGCTCTTCAAAAGGAATGTATCAGCCTTAAACAAACAAAAAAAACCCACTCAGTGGTTTATTTCCTGAAAATTACCTTCTTCCACTGTTCTTTGTTCAGAGCACAAATGAACAGACTGGGCACTAGAGACTGAGGGTCTGATGGGAATTCATTTTTGAGGGAAATGCTGGTTCTCTTCCTGCAGTGTGATACTTGTATCATCAGCAAAATTTCACAGCCTATCCAAGCTTTTTCTCCAGATGAAATGCTTGTTGAAATTGGCTGTAGAATTTTGTAGTGAATATTTTGACCTTTCTATGGCCTTTGTAAGTGCTTAGGACTCTTTCACCACTGTTGAAACACTGAATTCTGTTCACTTTGTCATGTGTGTGACATGGTATTCTTTGAAATGTTCACTTAAAGGAGATCTGTCCTTCTAATGTCAACATTTTCAAAACCTGTCACTTTAGTGTTCCAGTTAATAATTCTCTAAAACCTCTACATGCTAAGAGATGATGGCTAGTGTTGGTTGGTTTGTTGTTGTTTGGTGGGGTTTTTTCTTTAACCCAGGGTTGTTTTTCTCCACCTTCAAGGTGAAGCATCTGGGTACGACAGTGAAATAAGTATGGTAGAAGATTCGTGTGAACCATTCTCTCTGGGTGAAATCCTCACCACACAGGTGAGTGAGTTGATGCTCTCAATGCCTGAAGCAGCTTGCATTCCAGGAGATAAGCAAGCACATGCAAGCTGTGAAGTCAACACAGTGGAAAACTTCTTTCATCATAATTCTTTGTCACTAAATTACCTCTAAGAGCATAATTAATGAACTGTAGAGCTGCTTCTGTGCCATTATTTGTCCAATTTTGCCTCTCCTGGTGACCTTACACTGCAATGGCCACAGCTTGTTATGTGCTATTGGTTACAGGGTTTAATTGTGGGAGGTGCTAATTAATGTATCTCCACACTTGGCCAATGCTGGAAGTGGCAGCTCCCTGTATTTAAAAGCTTTAATGTTATAAATTTATAAGGATTTAGTGATGAGGATTAGATTTGTTACAATATGGTATTTAGAAGCACGGAGACTTGTCTTCTATGTGAAAAGATTAAATCAAATAATTCCATATTAGAATATTACAGGTACAAGTCCCAACAGGCAGTGTCTAATGAAAGGTGTGTCCAGCAGTGTGTGTTTTGTCTGCTGTTAATATCATGAGTTCTGCTCAGTGGCCTGACTTTATGTATTGGGTGATTTGGGGTTTCAGTTGAGGGTTAAGGGCTCGGGGTTTTTTTGTTTTGCTTTGGGGTTTTTCTTTGTCCTATGTGACTTTAAGATAAGTTTTATGCTAAATCTCTCTTCAGCATTATCAGCCCTGTGGGCTTTGTGTGTGTCAAAGAAAAGTGAATTTAATTTTTGTGCTTTGTGGGTGCTTCTCCTGTTTACATCATCAGTGTAAAATGCAGTCAGCTTGAAGGACATTGCCTCCTACTGCAGCTTCATGGATGGAGATTATGGGATGTGCCTGGGCTGAATGAATTAATGGCAGTAGGGGTGGGGGATTTTGGGTTGTGGGGTGGTGATGCTTTTCTGTCTGCTTGGGGGTTTTTATGGCTTCAGTAACAAAGAGGTTCCACAAGGTGCCAGTGCTGGAGCTACAAATGCAGTGTTCAGTTCTGTGGAAATTGCTTCATCATGTAAGGTGAAGGTTTGGGTTTTTAAAAATGTGCTTTGAAACCCTGAACTATTCTTATGAGGACCTACCTATGGCATGACTTTAATCATGGAATGTAATTTTTGAGGGGGAACATAAGGAAGAATATTATGAAATATTTTAGTCCTTTAAATGATCTTTGGGACTTTTGGTAACGGTGGAAAATGAAGACTCAATTTAAAATTTAATAATGAACATCATGCATTGAGCTACTAATGGAGTTCAGACAACATTACTTTTAAATAAATCTGTGCAGGAGTTGTGTGGTTTTCTTCTCTGATTGATTAAACTCTGAGACATCTAAACTGAAATAGCATGAGTGGGAAAATGAGTGTGTGGTTGTTTGGGTGTTTTTGCTTCTGATGTGGGGTGTGTGCACCATTTGTTACAGCAAAAGCACCCTGGTCACCTTTTGGACAAAGACTTCATTCAAAACTATTTTGCTGTTTCTAATTTTCAAGTGTTTGTTAAAGAAATTCATCCTGAGTTTGCCAATGTTGGCATTCCTGTGCCTCCTTTGCAGCAAAAGAATGCAATGCAGAATAGCCTGAAAAAACTTCAGCAAGAAATGGCTGCACTTGAAGCAGTGCTAAAGCAGAATGGAAGTCAGAACTGTGAAGTTTTGCCTGTCCATAAGGAACTGCCACATCCCAGTACTGAAGGAGCATTTGAAGTGGATCAAACCAGAGAAGAAAATAACAGGTCAGTAGTTGGTTTGGAGTTTTGGGGTTTTTATGTTTATTTCTAAATCTTTGTTTTAAAAAAATCTTAAATATCTCAGAGTTTCTGATAAATCACAATAGTTTCACTGTTGCTACGTTTTTTCTGGTACGTAAAAGGGGAAAAAAAGGTATTAAAATCAATTTCCCTCTCTCAAGGTCTCCAGAATTGTTGCTTCCATCTTCTAAATCCTCTTTAACAAAGAGATCAGACCTGGAGAAAGGCCCTGAATGTGACAATGTTCTACAGAACAAAACTCCCTCTGAAAAGACAAAACCTGTGCAGGAAGCAGTGCCAGAACACAGGCCGTGTCAGCTTGAAACAGGTAAGATTTAAGAGAAATCCAGTGCATTTTGATTTCTGGTGGTTTTCTCCTGTTCTTTCATGTTTTTACATATCAGCAAGATACAACTTTTTCCTGTAAATCAAGGATTTTAATTTATATGTCCCAGGTCATTTAAAAAAGGTGTTCTTTGTTTGGTAGCCCAGGTGTGTGGCTGCCCATCAAATGGGGTGTGACAGCATTTTGACAGTAATAGGAGTTTTTCTGTCTCACTTCTAAATTCTGACAGTTTGACAAATATGCTGCTAAAAGGTTCACAGGTATTCTAGTGCCTTGCCTGTAGATCTGGAAAAAGTAATGATAGAGGCAAAGATGAAGTAAGTAATAAACACACAAAGAGAGGGAGTGAGTGCAGAATTTAAGCCTAAAAGAGAGAGAGCAACTGCCTTCTACCATAACTACAAGAAAGAGATGCAATTTTCTTAAGAAGTAATTTCTCTTTTTCTTCAGAAAATGCAGAGGAGCAGAAATCTGGGACCAGGCAAAACAGTGCATCTCTTTCATCAGATCTCTTTGGAAATATGACCCAGAGTCCAGATAACTCTGCCTCCTCTGTGAGGCTTTTTACCCCTCAAACTGCAGAAGCCACAGATGGGCCTGGCACAGCTCAGAGCTCTGATAAAAGCTGTGGCCCAGGACACAAACTGAAGAGAACTGAGTGTTTTCCTGTACCTGTTCTGCACAGTGCAACTGGGAAAGAAAATGCTGCAAGTCCAGCTGTGAGCAAGAGGAAAGCAATGTCAATTGTGGCATCAGGTCTGAATCACAGTGAGCATGTGAGTAAATTGCAGAATTTTGGGATCAGTAGTTAATGATTCCTGATTACCACTACAGTCCTCAGTCTCTAAGTATAATGAAACTAATCTTGTAGGAATTGCAGGCCAGTAATGCAGCAACTTAAGTCAAACTTTATCACTCCTAAAACTGTGAGAATGCTGCCTGTAATGGCACTGCTAAGCTTAGTGAAGTCTGAACTTTTTAAATGATCCCCAATGTGTGGGGGAAAAACACAAGATTCCAAAGCCAGAGGACTTTCAGAAGGCCCTGGGGCTGGGGAGGGGCTGTGGGGGTGTTTGGCTCAGTCAGTGCTCTCAGATGATGCTGCTTTACCCAGATTCTGATGCATGGTGAGCATTTCTGTAAGTGGTAATTCTGAGTTGCTGATAAACCTGTTTGTGCACCCCATTTCTAGTAGGATTTGGCTTTTGGGTTCTAAAACACACACCAAGAGCTCTGCTTTCCTTCAGTCTGTTGAATGGTGCCAAAGCTGCCTTAAGGAAATGTACATTCTGTGTGCCAACACACCAAACTGTTATTTTAAACTAACTACCCTATTACATTATGCTCCTATAAATTGGGGCTGTTGGGGGTTTGAAACTGTTGCTAATTATTATTTTCTTCATTACTTTTCAGTTGGTGGTCCAGAAGTTTGTGAAAAAAACTCAGAGCACTTTATCTAATCAGATAACTGAAGGAACAACCCATGTCATAATGAAAACAGGTTTGTTGGGAGCTGGGTGATCAAATCCTGTATTGACAGACCATATAAAATTTTACCTTTAGTCTAAACAACAGGCAGACAGGTCAGCAATAAATTTAATAAGTTTGAGGCAAAGGTATTGATTGTTTTCTCTGTTGTAAGCTTTTTGTTCAAGCTTGTGGATCTTTCTCATTGTATTTCACAGAATCAGTGTGAGGGCAGGTTTTCCCTTGTGTAATTCAAAGTTAATGTTGTTTGATATTTGTTTTTCCACCTGCTTGGTGATAATTTTCAGGTGTTGACAGCACACTGGTGTGAAGTAGTTCAGAACCAACCAAAAGGAAACAAAGACAGTTCCCAAAGAAATCATGGGGGTTTTTTTTGCCTCTTATCTTTATTGTATAGTTTTAAAAAGGGCTCCCAAGTGGTACATGTGATTCATTTCTGCTCATTCCCTTCAGTTTAGCAGCATCACAACACTGGATTGTTGGAACCCTTGTATAGTTTTGATATTTTGCTGCTGCACTTAGCAAAAAAAGTTTGCTTTTATATACAAATACCCTGACCTGTGTTTTTTTTTTTTTGCTAATGCCAGAACTGAAAGAGCTCTTACTCTTGTTTGCCCTGCAGATAAGGAGCTGGTGTGTGAACGGACTCTGAAATATTTCCTGGGCATTGCAGGAGGAAAATGGGTAGTGAGTTATCAGTGTAGGTATAACTGGCTCTGGAGCTAAATGGGCTTTGCCTTTCTCCCATGAATGCAGCCTTTTCTTGTTGCAGTAAAGAAAAAGGACCTCTTCATGTCTTGCCATCTGATGGTTTGCAATGTTTCTTCTAAATACTTTAAAAGAAATTAAAATTTAAAATTATAAACAGCAATATCAAGCTTCTTACTCTTGTGAATCCTTTTTCTGCTTTCAGATAACCACACTGGATTGCTCCCCACCATGGCAAAAGCCTTTTGTCCCTCTTAATTTAAATCCTCGTGATGCATGGCATGAATTAGTGTAAAATTAGTATTATTTATAAATGGTAAAAAAATTCTTTAAGTTCTTTCAGTGTTAGTATTCCTTTAGTACAAATACTTTCAATTTAATATAGCAATGAAGTCAGACTGCTGGTAGTGGAAGAACAATTTTACTGGATAAAATGATAAAATCTTCTGATATTTTTATTTAGGGATAATTCAGTCTTTTAAAGAAGGAAGAATACTGGATGAGGTAGGTCTTTTATCCTGAGTGAAATGTCAAATGATTAAATAATGATTAAATAATAGAATGAAGTTCTCAGTTACCTCAGATATTGTCAAAACATTTAATATGGAATTTTAGCTCTCAGACCTGGGGTTGTAGTTTTACCAAGTGCTAGGACCAAAAGCCACACTTAGGCCTTGTGCATTCATTGGTATTGAAGTCCTTGTTATTTTTTAACAGGTTATAGACATTTTTGTAAGTGTTCCTACTGAGATTAATAGATTCTGGCATAGAGCATAAGATCTATCCTTTGCTTAAGGAAATAATGTTATGTACAGATAATTTCTATCAAATAAGACTTTACTGATAAGACAGTTACAGTCTGCTTCTTTTATTCAGTTTGCTGGACTCATATACAGTTTGAGTATCATTTGTTTTCTTCTCTGATTGATTAAACTCTGAGACATCTACATTTAAAAATTGCCTGATGCTGCAGGGGCTTCATGACTCCAGCATTTCTCTTGAAAAGCTTTTTAATTCTTATTCTGAGCACACTCATAGATTTTTCAGTTCTGAAATCTGACATCTCTTCCTGGTTTGTTACAGAACTTTGAGAGGAATATTATCTCAGTCTCTAACTTCTGATTCCTTGCTTTTGTTACGTTCCAGGAGAACTTTGAAGTCAGAGGAGATGTAATCAATGGGAGAAACCATCAAGGGCCTAAGAGGGCCAGACAGGCTCTGACTGAAAAGGTACAGGCACATCAGGGATGCAAACTCTGTCCTGCTCTGACTGTGGCTGTGCTGGCTGAGTACCTGGAACTTCTTCCAATTTCTCTGCTGTTCTGTACACACAGAGTTGTACAAATTAAACGTTTTTATACATGAAAGGTGAGCTCTGTCAGCAGCAGAGCAGATATTCTGAAGTGCCTCAGGAAGCTTGGAGTGAATGCTGTCCTTTTATAACATAGGGTCAGTGGTCTTTAATATTCTTTTGCTTTGTAGGTCACAAAGAACTTTGGGTATGCTTTGTGAAATAGTCACAACTTGATAACAAGCCCTGGAAGTGCAATGAAAACAGCATATAAAGCATTGTCCTTTAAAAACCCCACATGAACTTTAACATGTTCCTTGCTTTTCAGATCTTTAAAGACTTTGAGATCTGTTGCTGTGGACCTTTCACTGACATGACTACAGGTGTGTGGTTTTAGTGGAATTGGATGAATGGTTGACATAAGAAATATTTAGAAGGGCACTGTGCATTCACCAGAATTTTACATTTGACCTCTTCTTGGATCATTTTTTACCTCTTTTTTCTCTGGAGCTTTTAAAATACCTACATGGGGTAAAGTGCAGGTAAAGAACTTTATCCAGTTTTGTCTCCAAACAGAGTGGAAATGGTGTTGTCTTCTCTTTGGATGTCCTCAGACAACCCCCTGGCAATTTTGCTGCATTTCAAACTTGGCCTTTTATCCAGTTTGTCTCTGATTCTTTAGTGCTGAAGGAAAAGCATTAATATCATGCTGTCTGGTGATTGCTACTGATGCTTTTGAACACTCCTATTTGAGCATTTTTTCTTCTGTCTAAGTAAACAGTTCTTGAGTATCCTTTCTCTAGCAGTTGACACATCCTTACTGTAGCCTTCTGTCTATAGAAGCAGGTGTTAAAAATTAAATACAACAGAGCCAGAAGTTAATATACAAAGAAAAAGCTGTTCAGGATAGCTTTATTTTTTACTTTTAAAATTTAATGAAGTATGTCACATGTTTTTGAAAGTTTAAGGTATAATTTTTCTCCTTAAAATATTTGTACCTGACTTCCTATTTTTGTGGCAGATACTTTCTGATTTGTCCAATATAGCTTTATTTTTGACTGGGTGAAATATGCTCACATCTCTTGACATTTACAGTAATTGCTACAAAGGATGCAGTGTTTTCACCTGCTGCAGTGATCCTCAATTGTGGCTCTCATTCTTGAGAGACTTCATCTTCTTTACTACCAATTCAACAAATTGATGCAAATTAAGTACTTTGGCTACTTTTGTTAATGAGAGATAATCACAGTTCTAACTTCTGATTTTTAATTTTCATTTCATGTCTTGCATCCTTATGATAAGAGGAAATAAGTTGTGACTTTAAGTTTGGGGCATGTGCTCCATTGCTTTTTCAGGTTTTTGTGTTGTGCAGACCTGACCAGGGGGTGAGGGAGGAGGGAGCTGATGTTCCCTGGCAGGCTTGAAAGTGAAAGGATTTATTTTGTACTGAGGCTGGCATCTCTCTCAAATTATGGGGCTTTGTGAATTGGAACAAACACACGAGGGCTTGGGGAGCAGTGTCAGCTTCAATGTGATACAAGCACTGCAGTAACTCACTGTCCATCTGATTCCTTCAGAGCATCTGGAGTGGATGCTGCAGCTCTGTGGTGCCTCTGTGGTGAAGAAACCTGATCTGTTCACACACACAGCAGTAAGTGCTGAGGAGTTTTTACCCTCTCAGTTCCCAGAGCTGCCTGCACAGCCTGGCAGTGTCCCTTGGTTCACTGGAATTCAGGCTCCCTTGTGGAGAAATGGTTGGTGTTGGCCAGGTCACTGATTTGTCCTGAAATTAGCGCTGAGCCTCCTTTGCCAGCACCAAAAGCCTTCTAGAGCCTGAATGCAGCCACAGCATTTCTGGAGAGAAATCTCAGAAGAATCTTAGGAAATAATGTCTTTCTCCCTCTACCACTTTTAAATTCTTCTCTGAAGAAGAGTTAGCCCAGTTATTGCTCTCTGTAGGTAGATCTGAGAATGGTGTAAGGACAGACAACAATAGCATTTTTATTTTTTATCTTAAAATCCTAGGATTCCACTGCTGTTGTGGTTGTGCAGCCAGATGCTTGGAAGGAAAACGAGGATTATAGAGGTAAAGCAACATTATCCTGAGCTGCTTTCTGGTACACACTGAGTGTCTTTATCACATCTGTCCTTTAATAGCTTAATAGCAGAGGTTTGTAGAGAAATCAGAACTCTATCTGGAGATGGAATTATGTCCTGAAAGAAAAATCTAGAAGGGCAAAGAATATTGGCTCAAGAACCAGTAACAGAGTCATAAAAGCTGCTCTGGCAGAGGAAAGCTGTTCCCTCAGTTGTCCTCTGTGTATCATCAGCTTTACAGAAACTTTTCTGATTGAAAAGTTTTTAAAAGGTGGGGAAAGGTGTCCTTGGAGGACTGGTAAGATCTAGGAGAAAACCTCAGATGGAACAAGATTCCCTTGGTCTGGGAAGGTCGTGTTAAAAAGCCTTACCAGATACAGTTTTGCATCGTTTTTCTTTTTAAGCAAAGTGCTTGGGGGAAACTGTGAGGCTTTGAAAGTGCAGGTGTTCCAGACTCAGAGACAGGGGGGGTCTGGAAGGAATGGGAGCTAGTTAGGCTACAGTGACATCCAACTAAACAGCAGAGCAGGACAGTGATGTGAAAACCCAGCTGTTTCCATGGCACTGGAAAAACAAGAAAATCAAAAGATCCTGGAATGAGGAAGAACAGTCTGAAAGCACTTCAGTGATTTTCTGTTGCTGCTGTCTTAATGAGACTCACTGCTTGTCACCCACTCAGTATGTCTGGGCAGACAGCAGCCAAAGCTCTGTCACTGAGATCCTGAATGAAAAGATAAAAACTGCATTCTGATTTTAGTGTTTATGTTGTGGTGTTCTCTGCTTCCTGCCTGGCTCTTCTCCTTGGAGCAGCAGCATCACCTGCCCTGCTGCAGGAGTGCCAGTGCCACATCTCTGCTTTTACACTGCTGCTTTTTATCAAGGCCTTTAAAGTGTCGCAGATAAAGCAAACAGCTTATTCTGAAAGACATCAGTGGGCTCAGCTCAGCTTGTTTGGACTCCCTGATAACAGCTGGATCATTTATTTGTGTCTTTGTCTCCCAGCAATCCCCCAGCACAGCAACGTTGCCGTGGTAACTCGGGAGTGGGTCCTGGACAGCGTGGCTTGCTACAAGTGCCAGGAGCTCAGTGCTTACCTCATGTCCTGAGGCTGAGCAGCAGCTCTGATTAATAATAAAATTACTGAAACAGCATCACCATCTGAAGGTGGAATTACCCACTGTTCTTTAAAGCTTCACCTTAAAGAACTTGAAGAACTCTGAAATTGTAGATGTTAAGTTTTAAAAGTTAGAAAATGTAGCAAATGGCCTCCTCAGAGAAATGGTGATATATTTTTTGCCACTGCAGCCAGTTTCTGTTTAGATACTTCACATGTTGGAGACAGATGTTTAAAAGAGGAATATTGGGCTTGGGATTTGAATTAAAACATCCACATCTTCATTTTGCTTAAATACAAACCCTGAATATTATGTTGTGATTATTAATGCATCAGCCTTGGCCATTGATTTATTATGGTGGTGTTGGGAACTCTACAAACAGCTGTCCTGTTGTGTATCAAAGTGCCAACTCACCCTAACCAGAAACACTGTCCATGTGTGGTCCCTGGACAGGCAATGACTGAGTCCAAACAGGAAGCAAAGCTTAAAAGCAGAACCTGTGGCAGTGCAGTCAGTCTGATTTCTGCCAAGTGTGTGTGGCACTGTGAAGGGATAATGAATAGATGCATTTTTAGTATCCAGGTGACCAATGATAAGCCCAATAAGAATCTGCTTC
The DNA here is from genome assembly GCA_034509425.1 of Eopsaltria australis. Lineage (NCBI taxonomy): Eukaryota > Metazoa > Chordata > Aves > Passeriformes > Petroicidae > Eopsaltria > Eopsaltria australis. The sequence goes on from JAVTVJ010001768.1 coordinate 271,965, forward strand.
TAATGGTCCCTGCTTGCAAAATGAGGCTGCAAAGAAATTGGTTTTTTATGAAAGAAAATATCTTGCTTGTTTCTGTTGCTAAGCAATTCAACTTCATACCTAATTTTGTACTTTGAGAGCAGAAGGAGAACCTGTTCTTATGAACTGGTTGTTTAAAAAAGAAAAGAATGTAGCTAAGTTCAGAAAATTGTTTTGTGATAAGATGCTGCTGTTTTGGAAAGTTACAGAAAGTGTGTTTATAAATCTTTGATTGCACAAAGGAAATAAAATTATTTTGGCAAGTATTTATCTAATTGTGTAGCTTTTGTGTGAACCAGTCCCTCTGTCTCATTGAGGCACATGTGAAAAAAATACCTCAGTCCAACCTCCTGAAATGGGGAAGGAAGTGGAGGCTTACTAGAGAAAGTAAAAAATGCAAATGAGGATTTCAGAGCTGCAATCAGAATTGCAGCTGCTATCAGCCTGAGAAGTGAAGGTGTTATCAGCTGTCCTGCAGCTGCCAAGTGCAGGTAGGCTGATCAAGCATTGCTGCTGTTTGGGTGAGAGCTGGAAGGGTTTGCTCAGCTGCCACAGGCTGCTGTTCCCTTCTGTGTGACAATATTCTGTAACTACCAACTGCTCAGCACAGCCTCACTTCCAGCCTGATGCTCCTCTTATCTCTGCAGCCCATGCTGGCACTGGGTGGTTTATAATCTACATTTCAAAGGACAGCTGGAGGCAGTGACTAAATGCTGCCTGTTAGATGCAAGGAAAAGGACAAGCAAAGCTATTTTGCTTTGGCCATTGTGAAATTGCCCCCCAGATCCCCATGCAAAGGTTCTTTCTGTCAGGTCAGGTACCAGCTCCAGCTGGAGAATTGTCTACAGGAATAACACCCATGGTGCTGCCATTGCTCCTTGGAGGTGAGCAGATCTGTGGGAACTCAGTTTCTGTAAAGAGAACTCTTGGAGTGATCTCCATCTCGTGTATGGATCTCATTTGGACTCTGTGATCGTGAAGGTCTCTTGCAGCCTTGTGATTCTGTAAGATTGGAATGAAGTGAAATGACTCCCAAGCAGCCAAAGCCAAGGAATGCTTCCAGAGGAGCAGGCAGGGTAAGGGGATGTGATCTGAGGCTTCTGTCTTGGAATCCTTATGGACTTCTCCAGTCAGATTTCCAGCTTCAGCAATAAAGCCCCAGCACCTGGAGTTTCAGAGCACTCTGGATCATTCCATATGTCAGGATCAAGCTCCATTTCTTCCCCCTCTGCTCAATATGCCAGAGCAGATCTGTGATAGTTTGCAGGGTAGGAAGCCTGAGGTGAATGCCGTTTCCAGGTGTGGCTGGGCTGCTGTCTGCCCTGTCTGCAGGATGTGCTGTTGATCCCATTCCCTGCAGGGAGGGAGGAAACCCATGGTTTGTGTTTCCTGGGAAGGTTGGTGCCTGCTGTAGGTTTGCCTGATCAGGTAAGTACCACATTTGTATTTAAAACTCTTCTGGGTTTGCAGCTCAACAGAAGCTTTTCTCCATGCAGCTGCAGGGGTGAAAGTGAACAAAGCTGAGTTGTGTCGCACTGTCGGACACGAAAGAAACGCAGATTTCAGCAGCGAGCCAGGAGTACTCAGGCAGGAGCAGGAAAAGAGGGCTTGCCATTCTTTATTCTCTCATTTTTATATCTTTCTTAAGACAACTGTGAATTGGTCAATGAGGTTACTACCTCTACAATTCCAAAGGATAATGACACAGTCTTATCACCTTTCTCCACCTTAGGAGAAAGGAATGAAAAACAATCTAGGCTGGTTAAGAAAACATGGACTGTGCTTATGAGAAATTCTACTACCGAGGTAAAAACATAGAACACTGCAAAAACCAGGGTGACAGGGATGTGCTGCTGTTTGATGCAGTAGCTGGGGTCCAGCTGCAGGGGAAGGTGGTGGACACAGGGTTTGGACCCTGCCTTTCCCGACCCCCTGCTCTGACCTTGCAGGAGCCAGTGTCACAGTCCTGCTTCTCTGTGCCCAAGGCTTCAAAGCTACTCCAGGGGCACGGCATTGAATTCTTTCCTTCCCCTTCTCCCTAAGCTAATTAATTGCTAAACTAATTTCTAAAGCAAGGAGAGGAATTTGCTACTTTGAGGCAACAAAGTGATAGGAAAGGTGTGTGCTGATGTCTTTCCAAACAATTCCATGGGTGAGGGGATGGGTGTTAATGTCTTTGAGATGAGTCTTTGTGTCTCTACCCACTTCAAGCTGCAGGTTTTCCAGAACCCAGACAGTGACTCCTGACACACACAAGGGTCTGCAGAGTCAAGGCTCAAGCCAGAGTTCTGGACTTTGGGGTAAAATGCCAGCTTCAAGGGGGGATATGGGGTAGGCAGTTCGGGATGGCTGCACCTTCCTGGTACCTCAGCAATGGGGAAAGGAAGAGGGCAACGAGGGCCAGGAGTTTGGGATAAAGGGAAACCGAGAGAGTGAGAAAACCCTGCGGGCTGTGCCCCGTTGGGCTTTCTTCCTTAATTCCAATAAAGTTGCAGGACTCCTGTATCTCCTTTCTGGACACTGGCTGTTCACAGTGGGATTTTCCCACACAAAAGTGCATCCTGAGCTGGTAACAGTGAACCTTGCACAGGGCAGGGCTGCCTTTGTTCAGCCACCATTGTCGCAGCCCATGTCTCCTCCCCCCTGAGGTGTTGGTGAGAATCCCCGACCATCACCAGATGTTTTTTCCTGCTGCCTGGCTGGGCCATGCCCTTTCCTGCTGTCCTTGACTTCACCAAGCCTTCAGCTATGCAGAATAACAATCCCAGCTGCAGTACCAGGCAGGCTCTCCAGAAAGATTCATCCTGGATCTTGCCTGCTGCAGCACCTGAGCTCTGGCACAGCCCAAAGCTTTGGAGATGCTCTGGGGCTCTGTTTCTGCCTTTTCATCAGCACAAATGAGTTGAACATTGTTGTGGGACTGGCTTACCTGACCAGATGCTGTTAAACAGCTGTGGGGACAGGGAGGCTGAAGCTGTGCACAATGTTTTTCTAATGTATGTTAATTAGGCATAACTTTTTCTTGCATTCTTATGAGCTGTGATGATGTGGAGCTCAGCAGTCTGCTCCCAATTCAGACTGTCCTTTACATTTTGCTGCTGAGCATTGACAGAGTTCACCCAGGTTCCAGTTGTGCTGTTGGGATAAATTTGTAATTGATTTTGTTTCATAACTGTTGTGAAGGCTGCAGACTGAAGCAACAGGAGCTGAGGGGTAATTAAAGAGCAAAGTAAAAATAATTTTATAGTTAAAAGCCCTTTGCCTTTGGCAATATTGAATTTTGTGCAGGATTCTGGGGCTTCTCAAGGGGAGTTTCTGCCCTTTAAAAGGACAAACAGCAGGCTTGCTCCTGGACCAGGGTGAAGCACATCTGTATCTAAAACATTTGAGCAGTGCCCCTGCTGCCTTTGTCCTTGCCCTGCCAGACACTGAACCATAGTGTTGGTTCTCTTTTGCCCTCCTTGGTCCTTGCTCAGAGCTCTCAAACTTGCAGCCCCAGCTGCAGCCACTGGAAACACCTGCATGGCACTCTGCACACAGATGTGCTGCAAGAATCCACGTGCTGGGTTTGCCAGCCTGAAGAAGGATAAAGCAGTAGAGACTGAGAGATAATTGAGAATCTTTAATACCTCTGCCAAATTATGTCAGTTTTTAATAGAACCTGAACATGCAGGATGGTGCCAGCAGCATTTTTCCCACTCTGCATCCTGATTCCTAGAGTCAGCACCAAGGTAGGATGGTTGTGGTGGTGCTTTGCCAGGAAACACCCTTTACATCCCTAACAGGTTATGGAGAGCAGCTTCTGCTCAGGAGGAGGTGGGGAGGGGCTTGGTCTCTCTGCTGCAATGGAGAGATTTTAAACACATCATTGTAAATTGTGAATGAGCTGCTTTGAGGCTTGCTCTAAAAGAATATTAAAGTGGCAAATCCATTTGTCATGTAGGAGGCAAAGGAAGGAAGCAGCAGCTGGGATTCCCACAGCAGGCTCTGTTCCCTGCTCAGGGATTTGGTGGGGAAGCTCTCTGTGCTCCACTCCATGCTGTGGCACTTCCAAGGCCATTATGGTTTGGAAAGGGACTTTAGTGCAAAAGTGTATCTTTAATTTATTGAAACAGCTCTCCCACCTCCTTCCCGCAGAGGAGCAAGAGGGAGTTCCCTGCTCATGGGATGGGTGGCAGAATTTGGGGTGTGTGCTCAGTCTGGCTCAGAACTTCCAGAAGGGAGAGCTGGGTTCCAGCAGGGCTGCAGTGTTGTGTGGCTGGGGTTTTTCTCTGCACAGCCCCACAGCAGCACAGATTCATGAGAATTCCCTGATTTATAGAGGGCCTGAGCCATTTCTGCCCTGGCACTGGTGCAAGCTGACTCAGGGATCAGGATGCTGGCAGCTGAGTTGTGCTGGCACTGCCCAGACTGGGAGGATCAGCCACACAGCAACCCCAGGAAATGGTGGGTATTAAAAACCTTTGCAGCTGGGATTGATCATTCTCTCCTGGTTGAGGCTGGGTATTACTGCCCCTGCTTTATGAGTTCTGCTGTTTCTGTAGGATTGGTTTCATCTTGGGTCTGGTGTCAGTTTTATTTTGCTGATGTTATGAATAAAAACCTTGTGCATAATCTATAGCAATCCCTCTGGGTAGGAGATGCCCCTGACCTCACCTGGCTCACAGGACAGAGGGGGGGATCTGAGGCCAAGTGGTGAAGCTGCCACCCAGCCCCTTACAAGCATCAATTCCTGTTTGCTTTTAGTGCAGAGAGCACTTCTGCAGAGCAGTTCCTTGTTCTGCTGTCAAGCAAAGGCATTCCAAACCCATCAGAGCCCGAGCCTTTCCTGCTGAGAACGCTGCTAAGGTTTGGAAGGCAACAGGTGCTTATCTTCTCAGGCACCTCAGGGAGGGCACGTTCCACAGGCTGGGGCTCATTCATGTGTCAAGTGTTGCTGTAACATCTAATTAAAAAAAAAAAAAAGCTTTTGGGGAGGTGATTTACTGTCAAGTCCACATTTTCAGCAGAGCACAAGGTCTTTTTCCCTAAAGCAGGATGTGACACAATCACACCTTCAGATCAGCAGCCAGGCTCTCTCTTCCTCACTGTTCACTGCCATCCCTGCTAAATCCTGCAGCCTTTGGAGAGGTTAAAGCCTGAGCAGAATTCAAGGCAGTCACCTGTCTTGACACAGGCTTTGGATGTCAGAGTGACACCCTTATGCCTTAACCCAGCTGCAGAGGAACAATTCTAGGACTGAAGTTGTTGGAAATCAAAAGGTTGCATGAGAAACTCTTGGTAGAAATTCTTATTTTTATTTTTTAATGACTTACAAGTCTGGTTATTGCAACCTTTGGTCATACTGGATTATTTTTTTCTCTTCCCCTGCTCAGTACCTAATTCTTGGGTGAAAAGTCCAAAAGAAAAGCTGTGCAGAGAAACAGTTCTTTCCTTCTGCTCCCTGTGGGGATGGTACCCTGCAGCTGCTGAGCAGTGCTGCTGGTCAACAAAATTTGTGTAGGTGCACAGGGAATTGTTCTGGCCCAGCTCCCCGTGCTGTGCTTTCATCTCACAGGATGCAGTCACTGCTCTCACCTCATTTATAGTCTGTTCTCTCAGGTCACCGTCCAGCAGCCTGGAGCAGCCAGTGAAATCTGACACTGTGCAACCTCCAAATCCTCTTCCCTGGGAACCAGAAAGTCCAGAAATACAAATGCTGCTTCATTAGCAAAGCATTTCCGTGCAGGTACCTTGCAGGTGTGTGCAGAGCACTCACCTGTGTGCACAGGTAGAGCCCACACTGCCTGCTGAACACAGATCTGCACAAGATCCCAACATCAGAGCACAGCCCTGCCATGGGGAGGACTGCAGGCATTGAACCCACAGCAAACACGAGCTGTGGAGGGCACTGGGGGGGCTGGGGAGTGAGGTGTGTCACAAAAGCTGCACAGGCTGAGGGGCAGAGAGAGCACAGGAGCAGCACGGGGCTGTGTCCTGGATGCTGTGTGTGACACAGGCTGTGTCCTGAATGCTGTGTGTGACACAGGCTGTGTCCTGCTGGATGCTGTGTGTGACACAGGCTGTGTCCTCAATGCTGTGTGTGACACAGGCTGTGTCCTGGATGCTGTGTGTGACACAGGCTGTGTCCTGTTCAATGCTGTGTGTGACACAGGCTGTGTCCTGGATGCTGTGTGTGACACAGGCTGTGTCCTGAGTGCTGTGTGTGACACAGGCTGTGTCCTGCTGGATGCTGTGTGTGACACAGGCTGTGTCCTGCTCAGTGCTGTGTGTGACACAGGCTGTGTCCTGCTCAGTGCTGTGTGTGACACAGGCTGTGTCCTCAATGCTGTGTGTGACACAGGCTGTGTCCTGCTGGATGCTGTGTGTGACACAGGCTGTGTCCTGCTGGATGCTGTGTGTGACACAGGCTGTGTCCTGCTGGATGCTGTGTGTGACACAGGCTGTGTCCTGCTCAGTGCTGTGTGTGACACAGGCTGTGTCCTGCTCAGTGCTGTGTGTGACACAGGCTGTGTCCTCAATGCTGTGTGTGACACAGGCTGTGTCCTGCTGGATGCTGTGTGTGACACAGGCTGTGTCCTGCTGGATGCTGTGTGTGACACAGGCTGTGTCCTGGATGCTGTGTGTGACACAGGCTGTGTCCTGCTCAGTGCTGTGTGTGACACAGGCTGTGTCCTGCTGCTCAATGCTCTGTGTGACACAGGCTGTGTCCTGGATGCTGTGTGTGACACAGGCTGTGTCCTGGATGCTGTGTGTGACACAGGCTGTATCCTGCTGGATGCTGTGTGTGACACAGGTTGTGTCCTGCTGGATGCTGTGTGTGACACAGGCTGTGTCCTGGATGCTGTGTGTGACACAGGCTGTGTCCTGCTCCTCAATGCTGTGTGTGACACAGGCTGTGTCCTGGATGCTGTGTGTGACACAGGCTGTGTCCTCAATGCTGTGTGTGACACAGGCTGTGTCCTGCTGCTCAATGCTGTGTGTGACACAGGCTGTGTCCTGGATGCTGTGTGTGACACAGGCTGTGTCCTGCTCAGTGCTGTGTGTGACACAGGCTGTGTCCTGCTGCTCA
>JAVTVJ010001769.1:0-31000 GCA_034509425.1 Eopsaltria australis
TGTTGCCTTTTCCCCAACCTGGAAAAGAAACTCGAGATCATTTTAGCAAGGAGGTAATATAAAAGGGGATCTTTATTTTGAAGGTCTTCAGGAGCAGTTATGGAAAGGTGTCCATAAAAGCCCAGCCCCTCCAGGGGTGAGTACATATTTATAACTTTTAGGAAATTAGCATAATTGATTAAGAGCACCAATAAGGAGAACAAGTGGCGATTCAATTCCCCCTCAGGTCCAGCCCCTTCCCTGGAGCCCCCCCCTCAGCACTGGCTGCACTCTGCTTATGAAAATGTACCTCAGAGTTGTTCTCGGCCTTGGTTCCCAGGAAGAACTGAGATAGGACAGGGCCTTGCAACCCCCTGGGGCTTGGAGCTCTGGAATTTGTTTTGTCTTTCTGCTTAGGGAAAGGCTATGGAAGGTACTGGAAAAACTAGCTATTAATATAGTAGGCTACAGAGCCACAAAAATATGTGCAGAGAGTACAGAGAACATATAAAAGAAAAAAGGCAGAAACCAAGCGCTCACCCGGGAGCACAGTGCCTAAGAGCCGGGACACAAAATGTGTCCCTTTTCTCTGAGAAAGAGAACTCTGCCCAGCAGTTTCTTGATGTCAGTTTGGAGGAGGGTTTTGGCCCTGCAAGGGCAGCCAGGGTCCTTCTTGGTGGCAGCTTGGGTCTGCGAGGAATCTTAATCATGCGGAATTTCAGCATGCGGCTGTCAACTCCCAGATATGTGGCCTTCGATACAAACAATGGCGCTTTTCCATGTGAAAGAAAACTCAGTCCCCCAGACGCATGATGCCAGTTTTTAGGAGGCATTTAGCCCTACAATTGCACCCAGAGTTCTAGTCTGATGGCAGCTTGGGTCTGGGAAGGATCTTGATCCATGCGGCATTTCAGGTGGCGTCCGGTGTTGCCTTTTCCCCCAGCCTGGAAAAGAAACTCGAGATCATTTTAGCAAGGAGGTAATATAAAAGGGTATCTTTATTTTGAAGGTCTTCAGGAGCAGTTATGGAAAGGTGTCCATAAAAGCCCAGCCCCTCCAGGGGTGAGTACATATTTATAGCTTTTAGGAAATAAGCATAATTGATTAAGAGCACCAATAAGGAGAACAAGTGGCGATTCAATTCCCCCTCAGGTCCAGCCCCTTCCCTGGAGCCCCCCTCTCAGCACTGGCTGCACTCTGCTTATGAAAATGTACCTCAGAGTTGTTCTCGGCCTTGGTTCCCAGGAAGAACTGAGATAGGACAGGGCCTTGCAACCCCCTGGGGCTTGGAGCTCTGGAATTTGTTTTGTCTTTCTGCTTAGGGAAAGGCTATGGAAAGGTACTGGAAAAACTAGCTATTAATATAGTAGGCTACAGAGCCACAAAAATATGGGCAGAGAGTACAGAGAACATATAAAGAAAAAAGGCAGAAACCAAACGGCATCATTCCCCCCTTTTTTAGAGACTAACAAGACTCTGTCTTGTCTAGTCTCTACTCTGCATTCAACCATACCTCTGGTTTATACAACTGGCTATCCCACTAGTTGTTACACAGATGCTAATTATAACTACAGTTACTATGAACATTTCTTTTATCTAGGTTCAGTTTGGTAACCATGAAGTGAGTGTACTGAAGATATTCAAGGTTCAGTAAGCTCTTTTGAGAGTTACTTGGTGTAGAATTTGAGTTTGCTTTCAAATTTCAACCAAATTTCTAAAAAAATTTTCATTCAGATTTGCATAAGAACAACAACTAGTGTTAATGATTTTGTGGCTAGTAGGAAATTAAGAGCTATTTTGTTTTGTCAACAGCCTTTAATATGATTAAACATGACATTTGGAATCACAGCTCCATGGGCACAGGCCCAATCTTTATCTTGGGGCAAAACTTACCAGGCCAGATTCTCAACTTTGACAAGTTGTCCTTATGAAGAGCTTTTGGATACATTTTTGACTAGAGTTACATCAAAATTTTAGGACCAAATTTGACTCCGGTGTCCTGGGTTAGGCCAGAGGGTCAAAATCTAGGAAGTCCTCTGTGCTGCCGGAATGCAGGAAGGCATACAACTTCCTTCCTGCGAGAGAGAGAGCCAATAATCAGGTAGTTTTAAGAATTGATAGGTAGGTAAACCAATTAAAAAGTTGGTCCGCCTTCAAGGAAAAAACCATATATAAGCAGAGACTCTCTGACGCTCTTCCTCTATGGACCTGCTGCTGCTGTGTAGAGAGGAGCAGCTCCTGCTTCTCTCACTGGTGAGGCCCAAGCGCTTTCCTCCCCCCCCGCCTTTCCAAAGGAGGGATGGGGGGGGGGAAGGGAGGTTTTTACGGCAGCCGTGCCGCTGCAGCCGGGCAGGCATGGGGGAGGAAACGATTGGAATTTTCAGCAAATCCAGCTCAGCCGGTGTGTCAGCTACACCAGAGGGAGAGCCGGGCCAGGCAAGGACCGGGCCGGACTCCATCCAGCTCGGGCCAGGCCCTGCCCTGTCATCCCGGGCCCAGATGGCCCTACCAGGCCGAGCCAGCTCCGCAGAGCCGGGCAGAGACTCTTGAGAGCGTCTGGCATCCAACTCGGACCTGTTCAAGCAGCCCGGCAAAGAGCACGTGATCCTCACACTGCCGGAGAGAGAGAGACAGAGATTAACTCTCTCCATGCCTGGACTAAACACACAGACATCCATCCTTCCTCGCAGAGAGAGGAACGAGTGAAGACATCTACATAGTGCAGCGCAGAGACTTTACAGTCAGTGAAGAAAGCAGAACTGATACCTAGAGGGAGGTGCATGGGAAGTTGCTTCAAGAGTGAAGCTGAAAACTCTTTTGGAGAACCATGATTGGGGACTGAGCTAATAAATTCTCTGTAATATATGAAGATATAGTCCAAAGGGGGATGTGAGGTTCTTATTGCAGCCAATGAACTGAAATACCTAAGTACAGACAAGTAAGTGTTGAAAAAGAACAGCCTGATGAGAAACTAGAACCAAGAGAGAGGAGAGGCTGTGACTCAGAGCCCTGGTCCCGGGGAGAATGCTAGAGAACCTGAGTTGTCAGGAGAACCTGTGTTGCTAAGCACAGAAGAAGGGATTTTCTTTGTTGCTGCAATTGAACTGGGCATCCTTAAAACAGGTACCCTGTGGACTGTTCATAACCACCATAGTGGCTGTGGGAAGGCTACTGGTGTGGGAGAGATCCACCATTAAGCTGGACTTTGCTCCGGGCGGCGGTTAATGGTGAGGCAGAAGACCCATAAAAACTGTATTTTTCTTACAGAAGATCCATAGTGTAAGCAAAAGAAACTTCTCTCCCTAAATGAACTAAAACAAGAGCTGTTTCTGAGGTGGTAAACTGACTAGAGGTCAAAGTGTTGTCTTTTGTATGTTGTCAGGGAGAATGAAATAGAGAGGTGGGGAAGGAGGGGTGGTCTGGGGAGTTTGTTCTGGTTTTTTTTTCTGAGTTTTTTTTTTCTTTTTTCCCTTTGTCTTAGATATATTAATAAAACTTCTTTGTACTTTATAAAGTTTGAGCCTGCTTTGCCTACTCCTAATCTTATCTCACAACAAGCAATCAAGTAAATTTAGGTAAGGTGTGGCATTTGCCACAACCTGAATAGCGAACTAAACCACGACACACGGTTACCAACTGTACAGATAAGAGGTACAAAAGAACATTTTAAATCATATCATCTCAATTTGTATCAGTCTCTGTTTTCTGGCTGTCTATTGAGCAGACGTCTTCTTAACTCTGGAGCAGTGAATTCAAGGCTCTCTGCCAGCAGCTTTGGATTTGGTGAGGGTAGTCAGGACTTGGAATGACTCCTTTTACTTAGCTCGTAAGATTACTGTTCCTTCATTCAACATAGACTCAGTCTCTAGGCTTGAATAGTTGCTAGTCTTCCTTCCTTCTAGATGACTTTGCTCAGTTCTAGATCTTTCATTGATATAATCAGTTCAGCTTTTTGTGATGGTACATTTGATGGTAAAACTTTTCTCATGGTTACTGGTCGTGGTTGTTACTGCATACTGGTCTTTTGTTTGTGCCATCTCGCATGAAGCTGCTCTCATCTGCATACAGCTCCCAGGCTGGCACATCTTTCAGGTCTGCTCTGCTGGAATAGGCTTCTTCCATGGTCTGCAAACAGTCAGACTTAAATACATTATCAGTTAGTGCTGGGAACAGACATACTAGGATTGACCGCAAACGTTTTCAGAATAACATTATCCAGTTTCAGTAGCATGGCATAGGGTCCATGTCTTCTATGTTCACAGAACAAACTTACAGTGGGTTGCATGCAACTGTTGGATGTATCAATTCTTGGCTGCTGGTTGGATGCAGCAATTTTCAGTTGCTGACTGCCCTAGTTCTCCAGTTTCAGGATATTTTACATAATAAGTTTAAAAGAGTCCTTTGTTCTTTTTTACTCACAAGATAACAGGAGAAGGGTCTTTTAAAATTCTTAACTCAAGTAAACCATTCTAAATATTTGTTAACACAAGACTCTGCTTACTTATAGCATGGTTTAAGGGAGCCTAAAAACGGCTTTCTTGTATTCTTGGCTCGGGTTTCGCCTTTTGAGTGCTTACCAGAGCAGACAAAGAGCGCCGCTGCCCTTCGCACCGGCGGGGACGGGCGCGGCATGCGGGCACCCCCGCCCAGGGGCACCCCCGGCTCGCCCGCGCTCGGCCCGTGCTGCTGCTCACAGCGGCTCTCGGGTGTCCTTAAAACAAGCTCGTTACTGTGGACAGTGCGATAGGGGCGTTCCTGCTCTTAGATCTCACACTCCCGGCCCGCTCTGGGCCGGTGCGGGCGGGGCCCAGGAGCAGCGAGTGAGCCGGGCCGTGGCCGCGCAGCGGCGGCCCCGCCTCCGCCAGAGCAGGGCCGAAGCAGCGCAGCGGCAGCCCCGGTCCCGGTTCGCTTCCTGGGACCGCTCCCCCGCGCATCCCCGGCCGTGACCAGGGCAATGGCAGGAATCACCTCCGCCCCTCTCAGAGCGGCTGGTGCCCCGCTTCTGTCACGGGGGAGTGACCGCCCTGCTCGCGGAGCCGTCCCGGAAGTCCGGGAGTCGCCCTTGCCTTAAAATCTTGGAAAAACTTTTTACAGATGGAACATAGAAAGTGGGGGCTTCTCCCCCTTCCCTTACAATTGTGCGAACGGAGCTTTCTCGGCCGTTCCACAAAACTTGCTGGAAGCGAGGATCTCTCCCTCGCCTCCCACTAAGGAGCAGGCTGGACACCCAGCCTCTCCACAGGACCTGTAGAACGAGGATTCTCACTCGCCTCCCACCAAGGAGCAGGTGGGCACCCAGCCGCTCCACAAACCTGTAGGAAGTGGGAATCTCTCCCCAGCTTCCCACCAAGGAGCAGGTTGGGCACCCAGCCGCTCCACAAACCTGTAGGAAGTGGGAATCTCTCCCCAGCCTCCCACCAAGGAGCAGGCTGGACACCCAGCCGCTCCACAAACCTGTAGGAAGTGGAACTATCCCAGCCTCCCACCAAGGACAGGCTGGACACCCAGCCGCCTCCACAAACCTGTAGGGAAGTGGGAATCTCTCCCCAGCCTCCCACCAAGGAGCAGGCTGGACACCCAGCCGCTCCACAAACCTGTAGGAAGTGGGGCCCATCCCCCACCTCCTACCAAGAAGCAGACCAGGCCTCCCCCGGCCGCTCCATGCCCAGATGTTTCCAGGCCAGCTTTCAATTCAAAACTCGCATGTGCTAAACATGAAATAAACTTTCGCACTGTGATTTGCTTTTCTCTACCAGTGAACAATCTCAGCCGAGATCACACACCCGCCTCCTCCCCACCAGCCGATCTCTGGGGCAGGTTGGAAAATCGGCAACAGGAAAAACTTGGAGAAATGATTTCAAAAGCAAATTTCTCACCACCACGCCAGGTTGTCCTGGGATCGCTAACAATTACTGACTTTAAACAGATACACAATACATAAACAATACACACACATACAAACTACACACTACACAACGAAAAGAACCACCTGTATACTACCTCCTGTGGGATCTTGGAACCATGGTGTCTCGACCTCAGGCCCTGGCAGGGAATTCTTTAGATTGCTGTCAGGAAGGAATTCCTTGCAGGATGTTTTCGGTCCAGAGGAAGGGTACCAGGTTCTCGTGTCCCTTCTGGGTGTGCCAAATAACTGTTGCCTTTTCCCCCAGCCTGGAAAAGAAACTCCAGATCATTTTAGCAAGGAGGTAATATAAAAGGGGATCTTTAGTTTGAAGGTCTTCAGGAGCAGTTATGGAAAGGTGTCCATAAAAGCCCAGCCCCTCCAGGGGTGAGTACATATTTATAGCTTTTAGGAAATTAGCATAATTGATTAAGAGCACCAATAAGGAGAACAAGTGGCGATTCAATTCCCCCTCAGGTCCAGCCCCTTCCCTGGAGCCCCCCTCTCAGCACTGGCTGCACTCTGGATATGAAAAATGTTACCTCAGAGGTTGTTCTCAGCCTTGGTTCCCAGGAAGAACTGAGATAGGACAGGGCCTTGCAACCCCCTGGGGCTTGGAGCTCTGGAATTTGTTTTGTCTTTCTGCTTAGGGAAAGGCTATGGAAAGTTACTGGAAAAACTAGCTATTAATATAGTAGGCTACAGAGCCACAAAAATATGTGCAGAGAGTACAGAGAACATATAAAAGAAAAAAGGCAGAAACCAACCGGCATCATTCCCCCCTTTTTTAGAGACTAACAAGACTCTGTCTTGTCTAGTCTCTACTCTGCATTCAACCATACCTCTGGTTTATACAACTGGCTATCCCACTAGTTGTTACACAGATGCTAATTATAACTACAGTTACTATGAAAATTTCTTTTATCTAGGTTCAGTTTGGTAACCATGAAGTGAGTGTACTGAAGATATTCAAGGTTCAGTAAGCTCTTTTGAGAGTTACTTGGTGTAGAATTTGAGTTTGCTTTCAAATTTCAACCAAATTTCTAAAAAAAATTTTTCATTCAGATTTGCATAAGAACAACAACTAGTGTTAATGATTTTGTGGCTAGTAGGAAATTAAGAGCTATTTTGTTTTGTCAACAGCCTTTAATATGATTAAACATTATATTTGGAATCACAGCTCCATGGGCACAGGCCCAATCTTTATCTTGGGGCAAAACTTACCAGGCCAGATTCTCAACTTTGACAAGTTGTCCTTATGAAGAGCTTTTGGATACATTTTGGACTAGAGTTACATGCAAATTTTAGGACCAAATTTGAATCACGGTGTCCTGGGTTAGGCCAGAGGGGTCAAAATCTAGGAAGTGATCTGGGCTGCAGGAATGCAGGAAGAAATACAACTTCCTTCCTGCGAGAGAGAGAGCCAATAATCAGGTAGTTTTAAGAATTGATAGGTAGGTAAACCAATTAAAAAGTTGGTCCGCCTTCAAGGAAAAAACCATATATAAGCAGAGACTCTCTGACGCTCTTCCTCTTTGGACCTGCTGCTGCTGTGTAGAGAGGAGCAGCTCCTGCTTCTCTCACTGGTGAGGCCCAAGCGCTTCCCCCCCCCCCCGCCTTTCCAAAGGAGGGATGGGGGGGGGAAGGGAGGTTTTACGGCAGCCGTGCCGCTGCAGCCGGGCAGGCATGGGGGAGGAAACGATTGGAATTTTCAGCAAATCCAGCTCAGCCGGTGTGTCAGCTACACAAGAGGGAGAGCCGGGCCAGGCAAGGACCGGGCCGGACTCCATCCAGCTCGGGCCAGGCCCTGCCCTGTCACCCCGGGCCCAGATGGCCCCACCAGGCCGAGCCAGCTCCGCAGAGCCGGGCAGAGACTCTGAGAGCGTCTGGCATCCAGCTCGGACCTGTTCAAGCAGCCCGGCAAAGAGCACGTGATCCTCACACTGCCAGAGAGAGAGAGACAGAGATTAACTCTCTCCATGCCTAGACTAAACTCACAGACATCCATCCTTCCTCGCAGAGAGAGGACCGAGTGAAGACATCTACATAGTGCAGCGCAGAGACTTTACAGTCAGTGAAGAAAGCAGAACTGATACCTAGAGGGAGGTGCATGGGAAGTTGCTTCAAGAGTGAAGCTGAAAACTCTTTGGGAGAACCATGGTTGGGGACTGAGCTAATAAATTCTCTGTAATATATGAAGATATAGTCCAAAGGGGGATGTGAGGTTCTTATTGCAGCCAATGAACTGAAATACCTAAGTACAGACAAGTAAGTGTTGAAAAGTACAGCCTGATGAGAAACTAGAACCAAGAGAGAGGAGAGGCTGTGACTCAGAGCCCTGGTCCTGGGGAGAATGCTAGAGAACCTGAGTTGTCAGGAGAACCTGTGCTGCTAAGCACAGAAGAAGGGATTTTCTTTGTTGCTGCAATTGAACTGGGCATCCTTAAAACAGGTACCCTGTGGACTGTTCATAACCCACCATAGTGGCTGTGGGAAGGCTACTGGTGTGGGAGAGATCCACCATTAAGCTGGACTTTACTCCGGGCGGCGGTTAATAGTAAGGCAGAAGACCCATAAAAACTGTATTTTTCTTACAGAAGATCCATAGTGTAAGCAAAAGAAACTTCTCTTCCTAAATGAACTGGAACAAGAGCTGTTTCTGAGGTGGTAAACTGACTAGAGGTCAAAGTGTTGTCTTTTGTATGTTGTCAGGGAGAATGAAATGGAGAGGTGGGGAAGGAGGGGTGGTCTGGGGAGTTTGTTCTGGTTTTTTTTTCTTGAGTTTTTGTTTTCCTTTTTTCCCTTTGTCTTAGATATACTAATAAAACTTCTTTGTACTTTATAAAGTTTGAGCCTGCTTTGCCTACTCCTAATCCTTATCTCACAACAAGCAATCAAGTAAATTTAGGTAAGTGTGCTGGCATTTAGCCACAAACCTGAATAAGCGAACTAAAACCACGACACACGGTTACCAACTGTACAGATAAGAGGTACAAAAGAACAGTTTAAATCATATCATCTCAATTTGTATCAGTCTCTGTTTTCTGGCTGTCTATGGAGCAGACGTCTTCTTAACTCTGGAGCAGTGAATTCAAGGCTCTCTGCCAGCAGCTTTGGATTTGGTGAGGGTAGTCAGGACTTGGAATGACTCTTTTTACTTAGCTCGTAAGATTACTGTCCCTTCATTCATCATAGACTCAGTCTCTAGGCTTGAATAGTTGCTAGTCTTCCTTCCTTCTAGATGACTTTGCTCAGTTCTAGATCTTTCATTGATATAATCAGTTCAGCTTTTTGTGATGGTACATTTGATGGTAACACTTTTCTCATGGTTACCTGGTTCGTGGTTGTTACTGTATAACCTGTCTTTTGTTTGCCATCTCGCATGAAGCTGCTCTCATCTGCATACAGCTCCCAGGCTGGCACATCTTTCAGGTCTGCTCTGCTGGAATAGGTTTCTTCCATGGTCTGCAAACAGTCAGACTTAAATACATTATCAGTTAGTGCTGGGAACAGACATACTAGGATTGACAGCAAACGTTTTCAGAATAACATTATCCAGTTTCAGTAGCATGGCATAGGGTCCATGTCTTCTATGTTCACAGAACAAACTTACAGGGGGTTGCATGCAACTGTTGGATGTATCAATTCTTGGCTGCTGGTTGGATGCAGCAATTTTCAGTTGCTGACTGCCCTAGTTCTCCAGTTTCAGGATTATTTTACATAATAGTAAAGAGTCCTTGGTCTTTTTACTCACAAGGATACAGGAGAAGGTCTTTTACAAATTTGACTCAGTAAACCATTCTAAGATATTTGTTAACACAGGACTCCTGGCTTACTTATAGCATGGTTTAAGGGAGCCTAAAACGGCTTCTTTGTTCTTGGCTCGGTGTTTCCCTTTGAGTGCTTACCAGAGCAGAGAAGAGCGCCGGCTGCCCCGCATCGGCTGGACGCATAAAGGCATGCGGGCACCCCCGCCCAGGGGCACCCCCGGCTCGCCCGCGCTCGGCCCGTGCTGCTGCTCACAGCGGCTCTCGGGTGTCCTTAAAACAAGCTCGTTACTGTGGAAAGTGCGATAGGGCTGTTCCTGCTCTTAGATCTCACACTCCCGGCCCGCTCTGGGCCGGTGCGGGCGGGGCCCAGGAGCAGCGAGTGAGTCGGGCCGTGGCCGCGCAGCGGCGGCCCCGCCTCCGCCAGAGCAGGGCCGAAGCAGCTCAGCGGCAGCCCCGGTCCCGGTTCGCTTCCTGGGACCGCTCCCCCGCGCATCCCCCGGCCGTGACCAGGGCAGCAATGGCAGGAAATCACCTCCGCCTCCCCAGAGCGCCAGGCCCCCGGGCCTCTGTCACGGGGGAGTGACCGCCCTGCTCGCGGAGCCGTCCCGGAAGTCCGGGAGTCGCCCTTGCCTTAAAATCTTGGAAAAACTTTTTACAGATGGAATATAGAAAGTGGGGGCTTCTCCCCCTTCCCTTACAATGGTGCGAACCGAGCTTTCTCGGCCGTTCCACAAAACTTGCTGGAAGCGAGGATCTCTCCCTCGCCTCCCACTAAGGAGCAGGCTGGACACCCAGCCTCTCCACAGACCTGTAGGAAGCGAGGATTTCTCACTCGCCTCCCACCAAGGAGCAGGCTGGGCACCCAGCTGCTCCACAAACCTGTAGGAAGTGGGAATCTCTCCCCAGCTTCCCACCAAGGAGCAGGCTGGGCACCCAGCCGCTTCACAAACCTGTAGGAAGTGGGAATCTCCCCAGCTCTCCACCAAGGAGCAGGTGGCTGGACACCCAGCCGCCCATATTAAACCTGTAGCTGGCCCATCCCCCACCTCCTACCAAGAAGGCTGGGCAGAGACTAGGCTCCCCTGGCCGCCCATGCCCAGGATGTCTCCCAGGCCAGCTTCTCAATCTAAACCTGCATTGCAAGCAAACATGAAATAAACTCAAGACTGTGATTTGCTTTTCTCTACCAGTGAACAATTCAGCCGCGATCACACACCCGCCTCCTCCCCACCAGCCGATCTCGGGGGCAGGTTGGAAAATCAGCAACAGGAAAAACTTGGAGAAATGATTTCAAAAGCAAATTTTCTCACCACCACGCCAGGTTGTCCTGGGATCGCTAGCAATTACTGACTTTAAACAGATACACAATACATAAACAATACATACACATACAAACTACACACTACACAACGAAAAGAACCACCTTTATACTACCTCCTGTGGGATCTTGGAACCATGGTGTCTCGACCTCAGGCCCGTGGCAGGGAATTCTTTAGATTGCTGTCAGAAAGGAATTCCTTGCAGGATGTTTTCGGTCCAGAGGAAAGGTACCAGGTTCTCGTGTCCCTTCTGGGTGTGCCAAATAACTGTTGCCTTTTCCCCCAGCCTGGAAAAGAAACTCGAGATCATTTTAGCAAGGAGGTAATATAAAAGGGGATCTTTATTTTGAAGGTCTTCAGGAGCAGTTATGGAAAGGTGTCCATAAAAGCCCAGCCCTCCAGGGGTGAGTACATATTTATAGCTTTTAGGAAATTAGCATAATTGATTAAGAGCACCAATAAGGAGAACAAGTGGCGATTCAATTCCCCCTCAGGTCCAGCCCCCTTCCCTGGAGCCCCCCTCTCAGCACTGGCTGCACTCTGCTTATGAAAATGTACCTCAGAGTTGCTCTCGGCCTTGGTTCCCAGGAAGAACTGAGATAGGACAGGGCCTTGCAACCCCCTGGGGCTTGGAGCTCTGGAATTTGTTTTGTCTTTCTGCTTAGGGAAAGGCTATGGAAAGGTACTGGAAAAACTAGCTATTAATATAGTAGGCTACAGAGCCACAAAATATGTGCAGAGAGTACAGACAACATATAAAAGCAGTGGCAGAAAACCAACGGTATCACCGGGAGCACAGTGTTTTAGGGGTCGGGACACAAAAAGTCTCCCTTTTCTCTGAGAAAGAGAACTCTGCCCCCCACTTTCTTGATGTCAGTTTGGAGGAGGGTTTTACCCCTGCAAGGGCAGCCAGGGTCCTTGTCGGTGGCAGCTTGGGTCTGTGAGGGATCTTGCTCCATGCGGAATTTGAAGAGGCGGCTGTCGACTCCCAGACATGGGGCCTTCGATACAAACAATGGCGATTTCCATGGGAAAGAAAACTCAGTCCTCCAGATCCATGATGCCAGTGTTTAGGAGGCATTTAGCCCTACAAATTGTGCCAGAGTTCTAGCTGATGGCAGCTTAGTCCTGTAAGGATCTTGACCTACGCGCCATTTCCCTCAGGTGGCGTCCCGTGCCTTTCCCCCAGCCTTCCTTGGAAAGAAACCTAGATCATTTTAGCAAGGAGGTAATATAAAAGGGATCTTATTTTGAAGGTCTTCAGGAGCAGTTAGTGGCCCAAAGCCTAGCTCTCTCCAGGGGTGAGTACATATTTATATTTCTAGGAAATTAGCATAATTAAGAGCACCAACAAGGAGAACAAGTGGCGCATTCAATTCCCCTCAGGTCCAGCTCCCTCCTGAGCCCCCTCTCAGCACTGGCTGCACTCTGCTTATGAAAAATGTACCCCTAGAGTTGTTCTCGCCTTGGTTCCCAGGAAGAACTGAGATAGAGATTAGGCCTTGCAACTCCCCCTGGGCTTGAGCTCTGAATTGTTTTGTCTTTCTGCTTAGGGAAAGGCTATGGAAAGGTACTGGAAAAACTAGATATTAATATAGTAGGCTACAGAGCCACAAAAATATGGGCAAAGAGTACAGAGAACATATAAAAGAAAAAAGGCAGAATCCAAACGGCATCATTCCCCCCTTTTTTAGAGACTAACAAGACTCTGTCTTGTCTAGTCTCTACTCTGCATTCAACCATACCTCTGGCTTATACAACTGGCTATCCCACTAGTTGTTACACAGATGCTAATTATAACTACAGTTACTATGAACATTTCTTTTATCTAGGTTCAGTTTGGTAACCAGGAAGTGAGTGTACTGAAGATATTCAAGGTTCAGTAAGCTCTTTTGAGAGTTACTTGGTGTAGAATTTGAGTTTGCTTTCAAATTTCAAACTTAAATTTCTAAAAATTTTCTATCTCAGATTTGCATAAGAACAACAACTAGTGTTAATGATTTGTGGCTAGGAGGAAATTAAGAGCTATTTGGTTTTGTCAACAGCCTTTAATATGATTAAACATTACATTTGGAATCACAGCTCCATGGGCACAGGCCCAATCTTTATCTTGGGGCAAAACTTACCAGGCCAGATTCTCAACTTTGACAAGTTGTCCTTATGAAGAGCTTTTGGATACATTTTGGACTAGAGTTACATGCAAATTTTAGGACCAAATTTGAATCACGGTTACCAACTGTACAGATAAGAGGTACAAAAGAACAGTTTAAATCATATCATCTCAATTTGTATCAGTCTCTGTTTTCTGGCTGTCTATGGAGCAGACGTCTTCTTAACTCTGGAGCAGTAATTCAAGGCTCTCTGCCAGCAGCTTTGGATTTGGTGAGGGTAGTCAGGACTTGGAATGACTCTTTTTACTTAGCTCGTAAGATTACTGTCCCTTCATTCAACATAGACTCAGTCTCTAGGCTTGAATAGTTGCTAGTCTTCCTTCCTTCTAGATGACTTTGCTCAGTTCTAGATCTTTCATTGATATAATCAGTTCAGCTTTTTGTGATGGTACATTTGATGGTAACACTTTTCTCATGGTTACCTGGTTCGTGGTTGTTACTGCATAACCTGTCTTTTGTTTGCCATCTCACATGAAGCTGCTCTCATCTGCATACAGCTCCCAGGCTGGCACATCTTTCAGGTCTGCTCTGCTGGAATGGTCTGCAAACAGTCAGACTTAAATACATTATCAGTTAGTGCTGGGAACAGACATGCTAGGATTGACAGCAAACGTTTTCAGAATAACATTATCCAGTTTCAGTAGCATGGCATAGGGTCCATGTCTTCTATGTTCACAGAACAAACTTACAGTGGGTTGCATGCAACTGTTGGATGTATCAAATCTTGGCTGCTGGTTGGATGCAGCAATTTTCAGTTGCTGACTGCCCTAGTTCTCCAGTTTCAGGATTATTTTACATAACAGTAAAGAGTCCTTGGTCTTTTTTACTCACAAGGATACAGGAGAAGGTCTTTTACAAATTTAACTCAGTAAACCATTCTAAGATATTTGTTAACACAGGACTCTGCTTACTTATAGTATGGTTTAAGGGAGCCTAAAAACGGCTTCTTGTTGTTTGGGCTCGGTGTTTCCCTTTTGAGTGCTTACCAGAGCAGACAAAGAGCGCTCGCTGCCCTCGCACGGCCGGGGACGGGCGCGGCATGCGGGCACCCCCGCCCAGGGGCACCCCCGGCTCGCCCGCGCTCGGCCCGTGCTGCTGCTCACAGCGGCTCTCGGGTGTCCTTAAAACAAGCTCGTTACTGTGGAAAGTGCGATAGGGCTGTTCCTGCTCTTAGATCTCACACTCCCGGCCCGCTCTGGGCCGGTGCGGGCGGGGCCCAGGAGCAGCGAGGGAGTCGGGCCGTGGCCGCGCAGCGGCGGCCCCGCCTCCGCCAGAGCAGGGCCGAAGCAGCGCAGCGGCAGCCCCGGTCCCGGTTCGCTTCCTGGGACCGCTCCCCCGCGCATCCTCTGGCTGCACCAGGCAATGGTAGGAATCACCTCCTACTCTCTCCTCAGTGCCGCTGGTGCCCCGCTTGGCAATGGGAGTGACCGCCTGCTCGCTGAGTCGGCCCCGGAATGGGAGTCGCCCCTTGGCTTCTGCAATCTGAAACTTTTACAGATGGAACATGTAGGAAAGGGGGCTTCTCCCCCTTCCCTTACAATGGTGCTTAAACTGAGCTGCCTAATAAATCCACAGCGAGGATCTCTCCTCAGCTTCCCACTAAGGAGCAGGCTGGACACCCAGCCTCCATTAGATCTGTAGGAAGCGCAGGGATTTCTCACTGCCTTCTCACCAAGGAGCAGTGGCACCCAGCCTCCACAAACTCAGGAAGTGGGAATCTCTCCCCCAGTTAACGAGCAGGCTGGGCACCCAGCCACTCCACAACCCTGTAGGAAGTGGGTATCTCTCCCCAGCTTCCCACCAAGGAGCAGGCTGGGCACCCAGCCGCTCCACAAACCTGTAGGAAGTGGGAATCTCTCCCCAGCCTCCCACCAAGGAGCAGGCTGGACACCCAGCCGCTCCACAAACCTGTAGGAAGCGGGGCCCATCCCCCACCTCCTACCAAGAAGCAGACAAGGCCTCCCCCGGCCGCTCCATGCCCAGATGTCTCCAGGCCAGCTTTCAATTCAAAACTCGCATGTGCTAAACATGAAATAAACTGTCGCACTGTGATTTGCTTTTCTCTACCAGTGAACAATCTCAGCCGAGATCACACACCTGCCTCCTCCCCACCAGCCGATCTCTGGGGCAGGTTGGAAAATCGGCAACAGGAAAAACTTGGAGAAATGATTTCAAAAGCAAATTTTCTCACCACCACGCCAGGCTGTCCTGGGATCGCTAACAATTACTGACTTTAAACAGATACACAATACATAAACAATACACACACATACAAACTACACACTACACAACAAAAAGAACCACCTTTATACTACCTCCTGTGGGATCTTGGAACCATGGTGTCTCGACCTCAGGCCCGTGGCAGGGAATTCTTTAGATTGCTGTCAGAAAGGAATTCCTTGCAGGATGTTTTCGGTCCAGAGGAAGGGTACCAGGTTCTCGTGTCCCTTCTGGGTGTGCCAAATAACTGTTGCCTTTTCCCCCAGCCTGGAAAAGAAACTCGAGATCATTTTAGCAAGGAGGTAATATAAAAGGGGATCTTTATTTGAAGGTCTTCAGGAGCAGTTATGGAAAGGTGTCCATAAAAGCCCAGCCCCTCCAGGAGTGAGTACATATTTATAGCTTTTAGGAAATTAGCATAATTAAGAGCACCAATAAGGAGAACAAGTGGCGATTCAATTCCCCCTCAGGTCCAGCCTCCCCTCTCAGCACTGGCTGCACTCTGCTTATGAAAATGTACCTCAGAGTTGTTCTCGGCCTTGGTTCCCAGGAAGAACTGAGATAGGACAGGGCCTTGCAACCCCCTGGGGCTTGGAGCTCTGGAATTTGTTTTGTCTTTCTGCTTAGGGAAAGGCTATGGAAAGGTACTGGAAAAACTAGCTATTAATATAGTAGGCTACAGAGCCACAAAAATATGGGCAGAGAGTACAGAGAACATATAAAAGAAAAAAGGCAGAAACCAAACGGCATCATTCCCCCCTTTTTTAGAGACTAACAAGACTCTGTCTTGTCTAGTCTCTACTCTGCATTCAACCATACCTCTGGTTTATACAACTGGCTATCCCACTAGTTGTTACACAGATGCCAATTATAACTACAGTTACTATGAACATTTCTTTTATCTAGGTTCAGTTTGGTAACCATGAAGTGAGTGTACTGAAGATATTCAAGGTTCAGTAAGCTCTTTTGAGAGTTACTTGGTGTAGAATTTGAGTTTGCTTTCAAATTTCAACCAAATTTCTAAAAAAATTTTTCATTCAGATTTGCATAAGAACAACAACTAGTGTTAATGATTTTGTGGCTAGTAGGAAATTAAGAGCTATTTTGTTTTGTCAACAGCCTTTAATATGATTAAACATTACATTTGGAATCACAGCTCCATGGGCACAGGCCCAATCTTTATCTTGGGGCAAAACTTACCAGGCCAGATTCTCAACTTTGACAAGTTGTCCTTATGAAGAGCTTTTGGATACATTTTGGACTAGAGTTACATGCAAATTTTAGGACCAAATTTGAATCACGGTTACCAACTGTACAGATAAGAGGTACAAAAGAACAGTTTAAATCATATCATCTCAATTTGTATCAGTCTCTGTTTTCTGGCTGTCTATGGAGCAGACGTCTTCTTAACTCTGGAGCAGTGAATTCAAGGCTCTCTGCCAGCAGCTTTGGATTTGGTGAGGGTAGTCAGGACTTGGAATGACTCTTTTACTTAGCTCGTAAGATTACTGTCCCTTCATTCAACATAGACTCAGTCTCTAGGCTTGAATAGTTGCTAGTCTTCCTTCCTTCTAGATGACTTTGCTCAGTTCTAGATCTTTCATTGATATAATCAGTTCAGCTTTTTGTGATGGCACATTTGATGGTAACACTTTTCTCATGGTTACCTGGTTCGTGGTTGTTACTGCATAACCTGTCTTTTGTTTGCCATCTCGCATGAAGCTGCTCTCATCTGCATACAGCTCCCAGGCTGGCACATCTTTCAGGTCTGCTCTGCTGGAATGGTCTGCAAAAAGTCAGACTTAAATACATTATCAGTTAGTGCTGGGAACAGACATACTAGGATTGACAGCAAACGTTTTCAGAATAACATTATCCAGTTTCAGTAGCATGGCATAGGGTCCATGTCTTCTATGTTCACAGAACAAACTTACAGTGGGTTGCATGCAACTGTTGGATGTATCAATTCTTGGCTGCTGGTTGGATGCAGCAATTTTCAGTTGCTGACTGCCCTAGTTCTCCAGTTTCAGGATTATTTTACATAATAGTAAAGAGTCCTTGGTCTTTTTTACTCACAAGGATACAGGAGAAGGTCTTTTACAAATTTAACTCAGTAAACCATTCTAAGATATTTGTTAACACAGGACTCTGCTTACTTATAGCATGGTTTAAGGGAGCCTAAAAACGGCTTCTTGTTCTTGGGGCTCGGTGTTTCCCTTTTGAGTGCTGACCAGAGCAGACAAAGAGCGCTCGCTGCCCTCGCACGGCCGGGGACGGGCGCGGCATGCGGGCACCCCCGCCCAGGGGCACCCCCGGCTCGCCCGCGCTCGGCCCGTGCTGCTGCTCACACCGGCTCTCGGGTGTCCTTAAAACAAGCTTCTGTGCCACTGTGGAAAGTGCTATAGGCTGCTCCTCTGCTCTTAGATCTCACACTCCCGGCCCGCTCTGGGCCGGTGCGGGCGGGGCCCAGTAGCAGCGAGTGAGCCGGGCCGTGGCCGCGCAGCGGCGGCCCCGCCTCCGCCAGAGCAGGGCCGAAGCAGCGCAGCGGCAGCCCCGGTCCCGGTTCGCTTCCTGGGACCGCTCCCCCGCGCATCCCCCGGCCGTGACTAGGGCAATGGCAGGAATCACCTCCTTGAGCTGCTGGTGCCTGCCTGCTCACGGGGAGGACTTCAGCCAAGGAGTCAGTCTCCGAAGTCCTGAGCTCTGCCTTGTAAATCTTGGAAAACTTTTTACAGATGGAACATAGAGTGGGGCTTCTCCCTCCTTACTGAAAGAACCTAGGCTGCCTTAATAAAACTTTGCTGGAAGCGATGATCTCTCCTCTGCCTCCCACTATGAGCAGGCTGGGACACCAGCCTCTCCATTGTAGACCTGTAGGAAGCAGGATTTCTCAATTTCATTTCAATTAAGGAGCAGGCTGGGCACCCAGTCAGCTTCCACAAACTCAGGAAGTGGGGAATCTCCCCAGTTTCACTCATGAGCAGCAGGCTGGGCACCCAGCCGCTCCACAAACCTGTAGGAAGTGGGAATCTCTCCCCAGCCTCCCACCAAGGAGCAGGCTGGACACCCAGCCGCTCCACAAACCTGTAGGAAGTGGGAATCTCTCCCCAGCCTCCCACCAAGGAGCAGGCTGGACACCCAGCCGCTCCACAAACCTGTAGGAAGCGGGGCCCATCCCCCACCTCCTACCAAGAAGCAGACCAGGCCTTCCCCGGCCGCTCCATGCCCAGATGTCTCCAGGCGAGCTTTCAATTCAAAACTCGCATGTGCTAAACATGAAATAAACTTTCGCACTGTGATTTACTTTTCTCTACCAGTGAACAATCTCAGCCGAGATCACACACCCGCCTCCTCCCCACCAGCCGATCTCTGGGGTAGGTTGGAAAATCGGCAACAGGAAAAACTTGGAGAAATGATTTCAAAAGCAAATTTTCTCACCACCACGCCAGGTTGTCCTGGGATCGCTAACAATTACTGACTTTAAACAGATACACAATACATAAACAATACACACACATACAAACTACACACTACACAACGAAAAGAACCACCTTTATACTACCTCCTGTGGGATCTTGGAACCATGGTGTCTCGACCTCAGGCCCGTGGCAGGGAATTCTTTAGATTGCTGTCAGAAAGGAATTCCTTGCAGGATGTTTTCGGTCCAGAGGAAGGGTACCAGGTTCTCGTGTCCCTTCTGGGTGTGCTAAATAACTGTTGCCTTTTCCCCCAGCCTGGAAAAGAAACTCGAGATCATTTTAGCAAGGAGGTAATATAAAAGGGGATCTTTATTTTGAAGGTCTTCAGGAGCAGTTATGGAAAGGTGTCCATAAAAGCCCAGCCCCTCCAGGGGTGAGTACATATTTATAGCTTTTAGGAAATTAGCATAATTGATTAAGAGCACCAATAAGGAGAACAAGTGGCGATTCAATTCCCCTCAGGTCCAGCCCCTTCCCTGGAGCCCCCCTCTCAGCACTGGCTGCACTCTGCTTATGAAAATGTACCTCAGAGTTGTTCTCGGCCTTGGTTCCTAGGAAGAACTGAGATAGGACAGGGCCTTGCAACCCCCTGGGGCTTGGAGCTCTGGAATTTGTTTTGCCTTTCTGCTTAGGGAAAGGCTATGGAAAGGTACTGGAAAAACTAGCTATTAATATAGTAGGCTACAGAGCTACAAAAATATGTGCAGAGAGTACAGAGAACATATAAAAGAAAAAAGGCAGAAACCAAACGGCATCAATGGCAGGATCACCAAGATGCAGTCTTTCCTCATTAGTCACAATGCTATGACCAGAATGAATGTGAGAGACTTCTCAGCACCTATGTAGTACAGAAGCACATTTGAAAAACTGCAGGACACTGGTACAAAGATCAAGCCATCGGTTTTAAACTTGTATGGGACATATGTCATGAGTACTCACAAGTGAAACCAAATCTCTGTACAGACAGACACTCATAGAGAGCTGCTGATTTCAGGCTGAAAAGGCCACCTAGACAGCCCTTTGTGAGGATGGGGTGACAGATCTAGAGAAGCAGCAGACTATCTTCTGGACCCTTCTTTCAGAGGATCATTAGCTTCACTAATGCAGCTATATCAGACATTTAAAGAGGTGGGGCTTTACAATTCCAAGTTAGCAAATCTTGTACTCTTTTCATTATCAAGGAGCTTCTGCAAGGCTGTTCTCCATCTGCTTCATCCTTGACAAGATTTACAACAACTCAGGCATCATTGCCATGTTCCATAAGGATGCCATATCCTGCCACTCCAAGACTATCAAAAGAACAGACTTCCCCCGCCGTCTCCATTGAATCTCTCTGTGTTTATAATAATCATACAGTGATGCTTCCTCATTGTAGGCCGGTTGCATGCATTGTCTTCACCAGTCATGCTCATATTGCCAACCTATTTCAAATACCTGGCACTGTCCTCCTTTTGTGACTAACAAGGATCAACATAACATCTTATGTGAGGGAGAATACCAATATCTGCATCTCAAGCCAACCTAACAACCCAAACCAAGAATTTTTGCTTGTTGCTTATTTCCTTTTGACCATTTCACTCCTAGACAGCGTGCACCAATATTTTCAGGTTCTGCCAGACATTTGTCATGGTGCATTTGGTTGTCTTAGGGCCTTGTCAGTGAGAATAGTTCACTGCTCATGTGGAAAACATCACCCAGATGCTTGTTACACAATTGACATGAGAAGAATGCAGCCATTATAAGCTACACAGCCTCCAAAAAGACCATACAAGTCAGAGGATTCCTGCCCAGTCCAGTGGCAGTTTTGTGTATAGTCTATACTAATAGCTTTCTAGACTGCCAAGGGTGTATATATGCATATATATACGGGATTCTTCATGTATTCATTACCTATCTTTCAACAGCATGGCTTATGAGCAAGTAGCAGATTCTGGATTACCCTTTTCCTGTTCTGCCCATATCTTCTTCCTGCATTAGAAAGGTTTTGTTTAGGCTTTCCCTCCATCGTTCTTTCCCTCTGCAAACAATAGATTCTTTTCTCTCATTCAAAAAATTGACCTAATTTCTGGATTGCCCTATCACTTGACACTTAAAATACTTAACATGAATTTGTACTTAGTCTCTCCTTGTTTCTTCACAAACAGCAAAGAAATAGAACTCAGGTCCTGTTCTCTTTCCTTTCCTTCCCCTCTCTTTCCCCCAGTTTATAGAACAAAGTTCCTCATACATCAACCAAAGAAACATATACCAACACTCACAAACTGAGAATGCTAGAGAAATGAGAGAGAATACTTTCTAATGTCCTGTTACATTTTTCTATCCCTGGCCAAGCATTCTCCACTCACTGAGCTACATCTCTTCTCTTGGAAGAAGGCAGTGAAAAACAGGATCAGTACTGGATAAAAAGCTTTCCTCCACAAAGGAATAGTGAGTAGTCCCCTGACATTTACGCCTAGTGAAGAGTAAACTGATTTTTTCTAGCTGACTCGGTCAAGAGAGCTGCCAAGTGCCAACAAATGTAAAACTTTCTTGTTGTCATCCAAAGAAAAAATATTTTAAAGTTGTCAAGTAATTACACTGTTTGCTTTTTGTACAGGCGAAATGTTTTGGCCTCACAGAGAGAGACTGCTGAGCACAGGGAGATCTTAGGTCAGCCTACACTGGAGATTGCCCAGCTGCACCCACCTCTTCTCAAATGACAAGCATACAGACCAATCTGTCCTACAGAAGAGAGCTCAGGGGAGGAGTGCTCCAGTCACAGTCTTTAACTAACCTCCTTTACTGGAGTCTTGTTAGCCACAGTCATAATTTATTTGGGTCATTTAGAACAGATTAAGTGCACACAAAAGCCCTTTTAAGGCCACAGATGGAGACAGATTATTCTAAGGAAGATAGACATCTGACAAACAATCCAGTAATAACACTTCTCCATCAAAGAAGTGCAAGCAAGTGAATCTCCAAATTACTGGCTACCTTTCCAGGCACTTGAAGAAATGTCTTCTCCATAGTCTGAAGAGACAAAAAGGAAGAGAAAAAAACACAATAAAAAATGCCAAAGCAACCAGTTTGTCCCAGGTTAAAAAAAAATCCCTTATTCCTTCTAACTTAGAAAAATAGCCCAAACTGAAGAAAATGCTATAAATTCTCAGTCCCACCTACAGGAATAACTTCCAGAAACTCTTTTACCTGTCTGCTCTGTTGGCAGACCAGCTGCATGATGACCTATTGATGGCATCGAGGGCATTGTGTTAATACTTCTATCTTCAGCATGTCCAATCTACATTGCTTTGGATATAACCCAAAACCCTTGATGAACCGGCTCCCTTGATGGTCACCAGGGCAGAAATGCCTGCCACCAAGGCAGGGGAGCTGAGGCACAAGTGCAGAGTTATGAAAATCTGGCAAAGCCTTGCCCAAAACTTCGTTCACCATCAAAGATCAGTTTTACCACTGGTGTATCTCTCTCCATACCTAATGGGAGTCCTAAAACAAGATTGGGTATTCCTTATGGAATTGTTGTCTATCACTCTTCCCAGCCTTGTCTTTCATGATTTGGATTATGTTATCCCAGGACTTCCAGGCAGACAGACAGGCCTTGACAATGCAAAAATGTTTATCTGCTGTCTGATCCATTGCTGGAGCATAGCAACAAGATGCTCCTACACTGCCAGAACTGAATATATTGGCTGCTGAAGTGCTTACTTTCTCTCAGAAGTAAGATTTTGGAAAATTGCAATGATAAAACTTTTTTAGATGATGATAAAAATGGAGAACTGCATAGAATTTCAGTACAAAACTTAGTCCATGAAAAAAAATTGAATAAACTGAATCTGAAGCCCCACTAATACTTTCATTATGTTCATATTATATGGACAAATTGAAGATAAGTGAAAGGAAAAATCCATTCTAGAGATAGGATGCTGAGAGTTAAAGTTATAAAAGAAAGATGGTGTTCTAGATCTCAAATTCTTGTTTACAAAGAACTGTCATCTGAACAATCCAGCAGAGGGCTGGATAGCAAAAAAGCTGCTTAATAGAAAAAGGAGTACTGACATTAAAACCTGTTGAGGTCACTTTTGCACATGGCTTGTCACAAAGCAATCTATAGAAATAAAAGGACTTTAAAATAAATTTATCTCTGAATTCTATTTAAAAGAATAAACTGAGATAGTTGAAGGAGATTATTTTGAAAAAAACAAGTTTGAGAATCTAATTGACTGAATACAAGAAGGGAGGATTCAAATTCTTCTGGAAGAGTCATTAATACTAATCTGAACTGGTGAAATTAAATCCTGTGATTCAGTCCCAAGGAAACAATTAACTGATTGCAAATTATTTTTAAAAATTATTAAAGTCCAGGGATTAGTTTAAGATAATTCTTGTATTCCATATGTATTAGTGCCATAAAAAACACAATGGGTAAACACTTGTTTATTTAATGGAAAATGGTATTTAAAATCAGCAGAGATACAGTGAATTTAGGGCCAGAGGGGACTGTTTTCATCCTGCAGTTTAACTTCGATAAAGCAGGACAAAAAATATAAAATTTCTGTTGTGAGAGAACAGTTCTTTGACTGTACATATTTTATTTAGAGACCTATATAGTATTTAAATGTCAAAATGATTCTTCATGTCAATAATTATTTTTAATTATCTCCCATTTTTTTCTAAAAGAAGCAATAAATTAAGTTCTGCAAGGATCTGGCAACTTTGGACTGTTAAATAATAAAAGATACTACATCTTCTAGGAAACTAGGCTAAAACCAAAATGGTTTGGATAAAAAGTTAATGGACTTAAGTTTTTTCATGCTAGATTAGAGCTTTTTCAGGCTACAAGTTTCTGTGTAGCTCACTGCTAACAAGAGCTCAGTGGGGCTTATCCATTCACTTTTATCCTATAGGGCAGGCTGTAGCACCATGCAGGTTCATATACTAAATTTGAGATTTACTTTCCACAGTTCTCTCTCCTGAAATTATGACGAGGTTCTGTCACTTGCCATAAAGCAGTACAAAGACCCTTCTCTTATCTTGTGACCCTGTGTTAGTGCCACTAATTGTAGAGTATTACTATTTCATTTTCACAGTATCAGTTGCAGTACCTCTGGTTCTGGAAACCATTGAGCCATACTAAATAACAAGGATGAGAGGGCTTATCCTCTGGTTTGCCTTCATCTGTGTCTTTGCTCCTTTTCAGATACGATGAGTCCTAAGATCAGACTGACCACCCCTTTTTTAAAAAGAGAAGTGTCTGTTCTCAAAACTCTGCTTGAGACCTTTTCCACACAAAATATTTCCTTGCATCGTTTTCTGAAGCACGTTAAAAATTCTGGTGGGAATCTGTAGGCAAGATACTCTTTAGAAATAATTAAGATGTCTGCAAAGGGGAAGATTTAGATAGGTTTCTGATTTGTCTGGTGAAAGAGGAGGTTTTATCCAGTGCATTCTCTCTCTCCAGGAGAACTGAGGTGTGACTGCCTTTACCCCAGAGGTGCACAGTTTCTATCTCAGGTAGGTTAAAGCCTAACTGCGGCAGACTGCATCTACAGCCCTTTGATGTCCTTGCATCGCGTTTCTCTTCTTACTAAAGATTTGCAGATTTGATATGATTCTGGAGAATGAAAGGCTCTGCTCTGTGGTAGATCTGTATATATCAAGGCCAGATTGAGATTTTTTGAAGGGGAGAGGTGTAAACAGCGATGTTCATACACAGAAGAATAGATGTTCATGCACAGAAGAACAGAGGATCAGATAAACAGCACATGTTCAATTGCTCACAAGGCTGTCATACAAAGCTGAAGATGACACATTACTTGTTTTGAATTTTCAGAGTCAGGAGCTCTCTTTCTGATTAAACCCTACCTAAGCTTCCTGCTCCTCACGCTTACTCCCTTTGTGAAATCTAGTCATAATACCTAAGGGGACAAAAGTTTTAGGGCTGAGAATACAGCCTTTTTTTTTTTTTTTTTTTAATGAAATGTATAAAACCAGAATATGTTTTCTTACATGTTGTCTGTCAATAATTGTTATTTAAATTCATTCAGCTTACATGTAAAGAAACTAATTCCAACTATTGTCTACAAACTCTGGCGGGACTTGGAAGATCATTACCATTTGTATCCTATCAACATTAATGAGTGATTCAGAGCTCCAATGAGCCCTTTGGATACAATCAAGTTGTTTTTGATTAACAAAGGTGGATCACAATTTTAATTGACTCTAAATGCAATTGAACAAAATTGCTAGTGTTTTATAACGGATGCAAAATATTATTTCATGAAGTTAAAAAGAAACCTGGCTTCTTCTTCATGTTAGGGTCTTTTTTGCATGCTAATGGCTTTCCTTACATTCACCATTATTCTAATATTATGAAAAAACAGAAACATATTTTTAATTTAAAAAAAAATCAGATATAAGGGAGCATCACAATAGTTCAAAAAGTGCTTTTACAGAATTTGTTCTCAGCATATGAAGCCAGAGAGGTAACTCAATCTATCATGCTGAGATAACCATCTAAATAATCCAGGGCAGTACTGGAAGAGGTAAACAATTCTTGATAGCAGACAGGTGGTGCAAAACCATAGCAACAGAAGGTCCAGACAAAGTGGTACAAATGCAAACAGAACTCTCCATATGTATTGTTTTGTCCTCTGCTTAATGTAAAATTGTACTCTAGCTCCAGAGTATTTCAAATTTAAATTAATTTGTTCACACTTGCCATGTCATCTCTTCATTCTTTGTACCTGTCTCCTCCTTGCCTTCCGGTTTTGGTCAACATTTGTTGATGAAGTGCTCTTCAGTCTGCAGCCATGACCAAACCTCAGACTGTGTATATATTTCCTTACAGAAAGTCCTACCCCTGCTTTTTCTCCCATCAGACCTACCTGTGCACTCTGCCAGGGTGGGTGGGAGGCTCCTAGATTTTTATTCCCATGCCCCATATAATCAACATAAAGTAAGAAGTGCCAGCAAAGACTTCTAGAGGGAAATCTTGTCCTCCTCAGTCCACCCAGTGAATTGATGGTCTGGCAGCTCTCAAAATTATGTACTTTACACCAATTCCATCAGGATTTTAGGCAGTTATGTCTAAAGGACTGTTCCATTAGAATTTTAAATTTTATATGTAAACTATCTGTCTTAGGCTGCATTTACATTAGCATATTGGTTCAGAGCAGTTGTGCATTTTTGAAATAACTTTCTCAGTCATCCTCACTTCTTGCGCATAGGCTGAATTCACAGAAAGGTTTTAGTGTTTACAAACCAAATCCCTTCTGGGGCTGTGCTATAGTGCACACCAAATGGGCTGCTGCCCTTTAGGGGGATATGGCAGTCCAGCCACAAATCAGTTCTTTAGTGAGCTCAGAAAGTTGTTGGAGTGTTCAGTCCAGAGCACCATATTAATTCTAGACTCTTAATTCTAGATGAAGTTAGATGCCCAAACTATGTAACAAACAGATATAAAGATCTCATATTGATTGCTTTAATCTATGTGTTCTGAATTAAATTGTTTTATGTGTATTATCTATATGCTAATTCAACTCAGACTTTCCCGTCCCCATGTACCATTTCACTACTTCTGCTTTTCTTCCATTGCTTCAGCTTGGCATGCACCTTCCCCAACATCACTTCTCCTGTAATAGCACTCTTTTATATTTTTCCCACACAAAATCTTTCCATTTTAGTAATTCAATACATTAGCAATTACTCAGCATATCTTTGACTAGCAACAAAAGTGAGTGTAGCTATCTACAACTGAGCCATTGTCAAGCCTCTTCTTATAGTCAATAGAAAGAAATAGGCACTCTTAGGGTATGATTCATCTTAACCTAAAGTAGACACTGAATATGGGTCAGATGAATCATGACTCTAAAGTGCCTACTTCTCCTTATTGACAATATAAAATGCTTAGTGTGACTAGATCAGATTTGGATCTCCACACTGCAGCCATCTATGATCTGCTGTTTTCCAGACTGCCTTCTATATTTTCTGGCTTGATTTTCATTTAATAGGGTGACACAAAAGCCTGGTGATCTGGATGAAAGTAGATTAAACAAGGGTCATCAGGTACAAGCTATTCTGGGGAGAAGCAGGAGACTTGGACCTTGAGGAATGTGTTTCCAAACAGATTTTCTGCAGTAGGAGAATCAGTGGGTTAGTTTCCAAGTGGTGCACATGCTAGATGATATCTGTGTTAACTTCTGTCTGATTCAGACCAAAGGAGGAACAGCTCATGCTTACTTTTTATCAGTCTCAGATGAAGCAACAAGCAGCAGCATTAATATCCCACCTGGATTCAGTCCTGACACCTTCCACGATGAGCTGACTGTTCAACTGTGTGAATAGAAAGATATATTAAATCAGTTAAAGTAATCAGCAAACATTGCAATAACCACTGAAAATCAGAGCATTCACCTCTTGAGGAAAAGGAATTACTTCAGATTTACCCAAAGGTGATCCCAGGCATTATTTGGATGCAACCACATGTCTGTCTATGAAATGAGAATTGGGTAGAGTATGGGGATTTGGTTTCACATGCAGATTGCATTTACAGGGCATGTTGAGTATTTAAGTATTTAATAACAAAGCAATTAGTTATTTACACAGAGGACAATAAGACTCCTTTGGAAATATCCATCTCATTGCCATTAAAAGCAAATGAAGTGATTATGAATAGTGTAACCACACAATTAACTGATTAAATCCACAGTCTTTTCTATATCAGACCTGCTTTTCAATATGACTTTTATGATTAAAAAAATAGGCTTGTACATGGTGACGCATACCTAAGCCTTCTGAGCGTAAGTGAAATTTTTAATTAAAAATGTATGTTTCAAGATAAACAGCTTTCTCACAAAAATGGCTTTAGGGAGAGGGGGAGGTAATAAGATGGCAGACAATGCTTAAGTATTTGAATATTATAAAAATAATTTATTATAAAGATACTCCCTTTCTACAGATACAATTGAAATTTTGCTGCAAAACAAAAGACAGTTGACAAATTACAAATTACAGAAATAGAAGGGAGAAAGCTGCTCTGTAGCTCTTTCACGGAGATTTGAAAATATTACATTATACTTCCCAAAATTCTTCAGAATGAAATTAAGTAGAAGACCTATGATCACATGATGAGCAACCTGGACTGTAGGGAATTTTGACTAAAATGGTGGCCATGTAAGGAAATATGATGGCTGGATTATGGAAGGGCCTCTCCTCCAGACACTAATTATGGTTTTGGCCAAACAGTAAGGTATTTAGGTTCTCAAGTTTCCCTAGTGAAGTTTCCATCTTATGCATTAAAAGTTATTTTTGTTTGTTCAAATGTGTTTTCATGTGAATATATGCAATTCATTTTCCTGTCAAGGGCATCTAAGGAGAAATATATTTTATGGATTTTGCATAAAGGCAAAAAATTCCATTTTCAATATTTAAATACTCACCCTTTCCCAATTTTTCAATTATTGTATTTCCCCACAAAATAGACACTGGTTATACAGAACAGTGACTGGATATTGAAAGAGTTTCATTCATGCAATGAAATATTTATTGTTTTCATATCTTATTTTATATTTAAATATACTGCCAATCCAAAAAAAGACACAGAGTTTTAAAGGCACCAAAAATTAGCAAGACACCAAACATGTCAAGAGGAGGAATGAGAAACACATTCTAAGTAATCTGCAGTGAAAATAAGATTTCAGAGGTAAGATTTTTTTCAGTGTGTATACTGTATATAATAGTGTATATATACTGAAAAGTATAATAGATTTTTTTTTTCACTCAGTATAATAAAAAGGAGAGTTTTGTGATAGATTTGCATATGAGCTTCAAGACTAAATAAATGCATTTCACAGAAAAGAATCATCAAATCTACAAATGAAAGATGCAAGATATGAGAAAAGCCTACTTTCTGACAATGCAGGATGTATTTTGCTAGTACAGTTTACATGCATCAGTCACTCTTTTAAATTTTACAAGCAGACATACTAAAGATTGCTTGAAACTTATAAGTTAAAAAAAATAAAAATAGCTAATAGCAGCTTGAGATATCTGATAAGATAATAAAACAGTTCAGGCTCCCTCTGTATGGAAAGCAGGCCTGCATTCCCCAACAAAGTGAAATGCATAAGTGGATTTTTAAAACGTGTGTCACAAGAATTGATATTGGTTGAGGAATGAGAGGTTTAGAAATATTCAGCTGAAGAGCAGTTAGTCTTGTTTTCTGATAAGCTGTCAGAAAACAGCTTTATATTTTGAGCTTGGATGGGCCTAATAGTTTAGTCACCATGTCAAGCATCAGTAAAACTTCATTCTGTCAGCAGTAGACTTACAGTGTGCCACTACATTTTAAAATGAAGAGTTGGCGTGAACTCTGTAAACCATAACCTCAGGCTCTTCCTGGA
The DNA here is from genome assembly GCA_034509425.1 of Eopsaltria australis. NCBI lineage: Eukaryota > Metazoa > Chordata > Aves > Passeriformes > Petroicidae > Eopsaltria > Eopsaltria australis. Next base: position 29,238 of record JAVTVJ010001769.1, read on the forward strand.
ACTGTGATACACCCACGCCATGCAGCCTTCACTGAATATCGTGTTAACACTCCTCCCCCATGCACGGCTGTTGTACTGTATGTGAACAGCAACAGTCAAATATAAGACTAAGAACCAGCTGCACCCTATTATTCCGTTCACTTCCAGATTTGCATACTTACCAAATATTCTCTCAGCGGGATATTTGTTATTTCTAGTATTTTACTTAGCACCAGCACAGAATTTCTCACTAAAATAGGTTTTTATCAGAAAGGACATTTATTTCTTGAAAAGGCATTGGATCACAGACATATATTACTTCCAATGAATTTCCACTGAAGCACAAGGGAATTTGGCTTAGAATTTCAGAGACTGAAGTTTTAAGGCAGTTCCACCAAGTGCAGTGGTTTAAGTTTGAGAATGACAAAACTTCCAAGGAACATTAATACAGGATTGAGGACCAGAATCTTAGAAACCCCATGATAAATTTTGAAAAAAAAAATTCTGTTGCTTGAATATCTGGGAAAAGCCTACTTATTTTTTGGGGTTTTTTTTTTTTTTTTTTTTTCCCAAAAGTGTAGTAGGCTTGGGACCTCATTCTCTGCTTCATCTTGAGGAAAGAAAATCCTTTCTTTGCAAGACCTCTACTTCTAGACCAGGAAAAGATACATTTTTTACTGGGCATAAACTGAAACCAAAAATGTTGCTAAATCCCTCGGACTGTACCCTGGGAGTGATGAAGTTTGTTAGATTACATAGTTCACAACACTACAGCAGTACTGCAAGTTGCATTATAAAGGCATTTCCTGTAGCAAAATAACTTTGTTTTTTTCTTTTATATATCAGAACAGAAAGGATCTGCAATTCCTGGGATTTATCACTTTCAAGGCAGTGACATATCTTTCAGCACTGAGACCAGTGGTAGCCAGGGTTACCTTTACTTATTTCCTTTCTTTTGGGGGACTGCTAAGGATACACATACAGTGACAGACTTGGAGGTCTCCTAAGTCATCAGCCTGGGCTTGACACCAGCTCTTAGAGTTACCATTGCAGCTGGCAGGATTTACAACAGAACTAATCACTGCCAGCTTACATCTGGTCAAACCCCAAAAATAAAAGGGCTGGGGATAAGTGAAATTTAAAGGAGAGCAACAGCAAGGAAAAAGTGAACCCAGGAAGAAGAAAAAGTGAGAGAAAAAGAGTAGGGGGAAGAGAAAACAGGTCCCAGTGGAAAAATAAAATAGCACTGTTGTAAGGTAGATCAGCTACCTGTGACTTCCTGACAGGATAGTCACATCTATCCCTACAGATTATGCCTTACTGTTAAAAAATGGAGTTGGACTTGATTAAATCAATTGCTCTAGGGGCTGGAATGAATGAAGGATAGAGGTGGCTTGAGAATGAAAATAAGGATTCAGTATACTACAGCATATGTATAGAGGAGGGAAAGGGCAAGAGGAGACTGCAGTAACATCTGTAAGGGGTCATACCCTTCTCCAAGTACTGTTAATGTGAAAGCTGCAGTCTCCTTTGACTCCTTGCTAAATCCAAACCAAACCTGGCAGGAATATGGGGAAGGCACTGAGCTGTGTTGCATAGTCATCAGAATCATATAATAATAATATCATTGTATCAATACATCAGTGCTGCAAGACAGTGAAAGGAAGTGGGAATTGATGGGACTGGTGAAATGGACTTCCCTTGTGCCACAAATACACTAAGGAAGCATTGCTCATCCTGAAGCAGTGTTGAAGGCCTGCAGTTTTGGTGTAATCAGATTAATG